>CM076569.1:866107108-866667627 GCA_034641835.2 Pinus albicaulis
ACAATCTGCTTAGTGTTGGACAAATGTGTGATCAAAGACACACAATACTATTCAACTCCACAAAATGTGAAATCAGGAAAGGCATGTATCGTGAAATTGTGGCTGCAGCAAGTCGAGCTCCAAATGACATATATGTTCTGGATGAAGCAACTAAAGCATGTCTAATTGCTAAAGAGGATGATATAATATTTGGTAGCAATGATGATCGACTAAGTAAGAATTTTGCTACAAAGATGCAAAGTAATTTCAAGATGTCTTTACTTGGTAAGCTGACATACTTCTTAGGGCTTCAAATATCTTAGCAAGAGAAAGGAATATTTATATGTCAAGCCAAGTACATCAAGGAAGTGCTCAAGAAATTTAAAATGGAAGATTGCAAACCCATCCTTACTCCAATGGTAATAGGTTGCAAATTGAGCATAGATGACTCATCTAAGGATGTGGATCAAAGGTTGTGTTGTTCAATATTTAACGTAAGTCATTGGTTACTGAAAGGTGATAAGTTGTGCATCGAACATTATATCAAATGGCGAAATACTTGAAGAGTTGGTCGAAGTGAAACTAAATAAGAAGAGTCACGTGCCTAAAAACTAGAAGCGGAAATAATACGAAGGCTGAGGTATAAAGTGAAAAAGGGGCAGCGGAAATATAAAAGGTGCAATTATGTGGTACGAAGAGCGCAGAGCAAATATATTAAAAGAGTTGCTGCTTTTTGAATATGCACACAAGGGAAATTCCAAGGGGGTCAAGCAGCGAGGGAGGGAAGAGACCCATACCCCCGCGGAATTGTGATAGCGTGGCGTGGTGGGGACCAAAGTCTAGAAGGAGGTTGAAATGCCTGAGCACGAAGTATAGTGATGTGGCAAACGCAATATGGGCCTTTACGTCTGGTAGGGTATGTATTCAATTCTCTTTCTGAATGATATGTTTCAAAGTATCAAATGGTGTTAGATGGCAGAAAGGTAAGGTAAAGTTCGTAGGTAAGCTGGTACTGAGGCCTGTACCAGTATTAAACCTGGCACGCGGTGTTCGCCTCTCCACAACCAACACCCAATCCCTACATACCGCGTGCCCCACTGTCAGTGTCCTTACGACACTTGCCCTACTTATTTCACCTCTACCCGTTTTCACCTCAGAATTACCAGTCTCAGGTAGCAGTTTCTCGTAGTTTACTGCAGTAAAAGTCTCAGGTTTTCCAGTTACGGTTTATACAAAGCGGGAACAAGTGCCAGGTCTACCCAATCATCACCAGACTACCCCTGCGTCGCTTTCCCAAGCAAATTTACCTACTTTAAAGGTACTCCGTCCCTTTCATTCCCTCTGTTTTCCTTTCGTTTCTCTTTTCAGATTTCATATGTCAGTCATGGGAAGGGGGACACCCAAGAAAAATGAACCAAAAACTCCCCAGGTCCGAGAAACCAGAAACCCTCCCGGGTTCAAGCCTTTCATCGACCAACAAGCTGGAATCTGCGATCACCAATACCCTTTCCCCATTAGCAGTATAAGGCCTGAGATTTTTTCGCGTCATGTTCATAATAGGGATCGATACTGGGTGGTTGTGTCAGGATTTTACCATTAGATTACCCCCCCAGTCTTCCCGGTGGTCGAGTTCATCTACTGGCTTAGAGACGCCTACGATGAAGACCGAGGCACGTTTACCTCCGCCCAGGGAAACCAGATTTTCTCCCTTTCGCCCGACATCATCAAGCAAGCCCTCCGTTTTCCCACCAGCGCCACCTACACGGCTTTTAGCGACGAAGCTTTAACTTCCCAGTTTACCAAATCGCCATGGGAGCATCAAAAAAGCTTCATTGCTTCTATTTCCAGCAGCCAGACTACTACCCTTCTCGGTACATAACTCCTCCCATTAAACCTGTTTAAGGAGGAAGTACAACCCATCCTTGCGCTCATTGCGGGGCTGTTAGGTGTAGGTGGGTTGGGGGAAACCTCCAAAGTGTGTGTTTTCTTTCTGTGGTTAATGTCTCAGAAGGGGGTTGTCCTAGATATCCTGGGTTACTTATCTGCCAACATCCACACCCAGTTCCAAGAGCTTCCTGAAACCAGTCATTTTCGTTTCTGTTCATTGGTGTTCTATCTTTTCTTGTATCAGCATACTGATAGGTTCGAGCGTTTGGGCTTGGATAGGGTATACGAGGTCAATTCTCAGCCTCGACCTGTTTTTTAATGGAACTCTGTAGTGCGCCAATTGCCAAAAGGGGTGGGTTACTCTAGTTTCCTGAACGATTTCATGTCCACTGCTTACACCATCATTCATGGTTCGCCCTCACCTAGGGTTTTTCCTGAAATGAAGAACTGGTTGCAAGCTGGTAAAATCCAGAGCACCGGGGACTGGTATCTCTCTGATAATTATACTGAAATTCAGGTCTATGGAGCCGAGGTCGCCCCTTACCTGCTACCGGTGTTTCCCGCCCGACGAGTTTATGCTCTGGAGTATATTTGGCAAGCCCTCAAGGCTGACCAGCTCCACTTTGTCCCCGCTAAGAAAGGTTACATACTGAGGCTTCCTACCCAAATCGGCCCGTTCGTCGTGAATTCAAGACACGCCCTTCCCATTGTTGAAAAGCTATTGTAGAGTATGGACCTGAGACAGGGGAAGACTTGGGCTTATGATCCCCGGGAGATTATTTCAAACAGAAGAAAGAGAAATCGGTCCGCACCTTATGTACATGAACCAAGACCGTTTATAGAGTGGAAAGCTAACATGGAAATTTGGCCTTTGGTTTCACAGATGGAGACAGATTCATTTGCCACAGGGGAAGAGAAAGGCACCAACAAAGGCCAAGAAGAGGAAGTCGGTCCTTCAGGAACAGGTTCTCCCTCTCGTAAAAAACAGAAAACAGTCTCAAGTGAAGCCGAAATTATAGGAGAGGAACAGCTGCTTGAACCGTTCATACCATATGTGCCGCTTGACAGCAGCAAGGCCAGAATCAAAGTGTTGAGGGACAACACCACCTCCTCCGACTTCACTGAGGTTTCACAGGCCATGGGGGACTATACCTCACCAGTGGCAGTCGAAAGGATCAAGAAAAATAGTATAATCAGAGATAAATACAAAAATGAGCTGGAGGGGTATGTAGAAAAGTATCACACCAGGATCTCCGCCACCATGAATGTGGATACTGAGCATTTGGTGTTGTCTATGCCCGAAGCCCTTTTGGACCCTGATATAGGCGCCACTAGCTACCGGGTACTCCAACATGCAATTGACATGACTAAGGTGCCAACAACTGATATGTGTTATCTATTTCAGGTTGTAGCTGATATGCTAAAGGATGAGGTAATGCGGGCTACCATTGCACTGAGGAAACTCGAGAAAAAGAATGACCAGATGAGGACTACCCTGAATAATGAGCAGGCAAGTGCCCGCGCCCAGGCAAATCGAATTCGCGGTCTCCAGGATCAAATCAAAGGGAAAGACACTGGGGAAACAAACCTGCAGGGCTTTTTGATAGACCAATTGCGAAAGGAAGTTGCCTCACTGAAAGGCAAAGCCCACATGCCAGCCTCCCAGCATGTGCAGACAACCGAATTGGCACAAGTAGAGAAAGATAAAAGGGAATTGGCCGGCACCTTGTCACAAGAAAGAGAAGAGAAGGAGAAGTTGGCAGGAACAGTCGCTACTCTTCAGAGTAGATTGACAGAGCTACAGAACAATTGGGATACACACAGCTGTGCGCCAGCTACAACGCCACCTGAGACGAGTTCACTTTCAGAAAAGCTGGATGCAGCGAAAGCTGCAAATGACATACTGGAGAAACATGCTTCCACTGCAAGGCAAAGGATCACGGATTTGGAAAAATCCCTGTCAGAGAATACCGGAAGGATAGAAGCATTGCAGAAATAAATTGAACAGGAAAAGAAAACGAGGGCTGACCAGCAGAAGACTATAAATGATCTCAACACACGCCTAAAAGGTAACCTCACTCTCAGAGAAGGTAGAAATATTATTTGGTCTGAGATCATTTCAGCTGAGACAGAGCAATGGGAATTTCTGCAAGTCATCGAGGAGATGAAATCTTCAGTACTCTATCTCATAAGGCGATTTCAGGAAGGGGATCTCGATTTAGTCAATAGAGCTCAGCGTGCCAGAGAGTATGTATCAATCTTGAAAGGGCTGAGAGCTAATGAAGCAGAGAAACACGGCATAGTTAGCCGGCACAAAGAGGCCTTAGAATGTCAGAAACTCATCGAAAAGGAATTGGCTCGCGTCGTGGCTTCGAAGGCCTTGCAGCAGTTGATATACAGCGTGGACCGGTTCGATGCAGTTTGGGATGAAATTACGATAGCAGGGCTTCCGACATGCTGGGACTCCACCACCCCTTCTATGCTGCGACCATTACCGGAATATGTAGCATGCCTAAAGCAAGAAAGGGACCGGACAAATGTCATGTCAGATAAAACCACCCGGCTCAAGGCTGAAACCATGATCGCATCACTGGGCCCAGAGTTTGCTCTCCTTCACTTGTTAAAACATAAAGTCCCTACTGAGGCAAATCTGAGCGATCTCACTGAGGCTTTCATCAGGGTAGAAGGATTTGCAATGATGCCTGAGCCTGCCGCGGATAGTCAACAGAGGTGCGCCCAGTTCGTTAGCCAAATTTCCAGTTCATCCGCAAACGCGCCGCCACCAGTATCAGCAACAGCCTCGACCCCTTCTCACAAATGATGCATTGTTATTTCATGATTCGGCCCTCACAGCCTTTTTACTTTTTACTGAATTAGTTACTTTTTAAAGTTTCGAGTGGGCTGCTTGCTCCACTCTAGCATTTCACCTTTTTATCAGACTATTGTTTAACTTTCTATTTTAAAAACGGCCAAGTGCCTGACTATCCATGATGAGAGGCCTTATTCCTCATCGTGAGTTTTGTTGTTTTGATAAGGACCTTTAACAGATTTTGTTCATGCGAAGAAGATATTTTTTCAAAAAATATCTTCTCGCTGAGATAGGAAGAAGTCTATATAAGTAAGATCGAATGAGAAAAAATGGTTCCAGATTTTCTGAAGAAACTTGCTGTGTAAGAATATTTTGTATGCTTGTGGGTGAATTATGAATGCAAATGCACAGAGCCCGTAGGGTCTGAGCGAAGAGAAGTTCTATTTTATGTGAGGATTCCGGTCTGGATGTTGTATGGTCTGTGACCCTTTCTTCGTAGTATTGTTTCATTGTCTATTTCACTGTCTCCATTTCCTTTATATCATGTTGTGGAATGCGAGTGACTCACCAGTTCTGATATAAATTTATCGATATTTGGTACTTATATGAGACTTGTCTAGCTGCTTTAAATATGGCTCATGCATGATATGGTGTTTTGTTTTACACTTCATTCAGATTTATTCTGTATTGAATATCGTGGAATCTTATTCTTTCAGAACTGATTGGTATGTATGGATTCTTAGTTCTTAAGCCCATGCTATGTCAAAATATGTTTTCCGAGTACCGTTCCATTGGTAATTAGTGCACCTCTTTTACCTTCTGCACCGCAAATGCCTTGATTTAAAAATCCCTATATAACATTTGGAAACCGGCCCTCCTTGATGAAAGCTATTTCTAAGCTGTCTAATGCATCTGTGTAAACATTCGCCCCTTGCCTCTGTAGTGTTTTTATATTTCGCTGAATCTGAAAACTGTCTGGTCCCATTTAAATTTGTGACTTATCAGAGAATTTGATATGGTAAAGAGCCCTCTAAGTTGATAGTGGTTTTAAAACATACCTTACACTCTTTACTATTTAAGATGTCCTAGGCATTGGTCTTTGACAACTCGAGGCTGTCTCTAGGAACTACAACATCTTTTGGCGCCGTTGCGGGGGACAAAGTTGATGAAAAATTGAAATCCCTGGGCCTCGACAAAACCTTATTTCACTCTTCAATTAGGTGAGCATGGAGATTTGAGAGTTGTATATCCCTCACCTTGGCGACTCCACATTCATTTTCCCTGCTAAATCTCTTTGCAGTCCTGGCTCCTCGGAATCCACACCTTAGGTCAGATACTTCTCAGCCAAAGACACCCTTTGTGTCTGACCCAGAAATAATTTTACATAGAATAAGCTGGAGGGGGAGACCATTTGTTCATACTAAGATTCCACCACTCTCCCTGGAAGACCTTCCTTCTTCCTCTTCTCAGGTCACCCAATTGCAAGATTCCAACTCCGCTCTGGGAGAAACCGATTATTACTTAGACTATTTACCCTCAGGAAACCTCCGAGTCAAGGAAAAGGTTGAGTCAATAGATACCACCTGTTATACTTTTCATCCCACTCCAGAGGCTGAAGAATTTAAAGAAGTCACAGAGATATCTGCTGTTAATACTCCACCCCTGTCTCCGTCCTCTCAAGCCGCTGTACACTATATTCATATCATCATCCACACCACACTTTCACCTACCCCCCCACTTACTCACCAAGCCCTCTTGTTACCTCCACCTCCTCCTCCAATGGCTAATGTCCTTGGCTTCCTGCAAAACCGATACGCTCCTCTGGAGCTACCTGCAGTATTAAATGACATGCTGCAAGATTATTTAAAGATTCTGCCCAGATTCAGTGGTGAGAATGAGATTGAAGCCCAGAAACATATCAAAGTCTTTTGCTCTTTTGTAGAGAATTTCAATGTGGAACATCTGGACGTAGTCCTAAGGCTGTTTGTGCAATATTTAGATGGGGAAGCTAGAAAGTGGTTCAAGACACTTGGAGCTTGTTCTATCAATACATGGGAGGGAATGGAGGATACTTTCATCAAAAAATGGGGAGAAAAGCAAGATCATGGTAACATTTTGACTGAATTCAACACTCTAAAAAAGAAACACAATGAAGGGGTGTTAGAGTTTATTAAAAGATTTAACAAATTGTACCTGAGTCTCCCCACCGACATGGAGCCTCACCAGACCGCTGCCAAGGTCGTTTTTGTAGCAACGTTTGATTCTGAATTCGGTTTCTCCTTGAGAGAAAGGAAGCCAGCCACTCTGGATGATGCACAGACTGACGCATTGGAGATAGAAGAAAATTTTTCCTCTACTGGCAAATCCAAAGGGAAGCACGAACATGATGCTAGAAGAAGGGGAAAAGAGGAAGTATCCACCTCAAGCCACGACAGAGATTCGGCTAATGACAAGATCGAAGAAATGAACAAGATGATAAAGAATCTCTCAAGTAAGCTGATCAAGCTTGAGATGGAGGCCAAGAATTCACCCTCAAAGAATTTCCAAAATGATCCAAACAGAGGATTCAATCCTCAATACAGAAAGCCACCCTTGCAGATACTGTAGAGGGGACAGAAGGAGCAGCAAGATCAGGTACCGCATCCACTATACTTGGAGGGACAAGTAGAGGGTTCTACTGAAGACACTACTTGTGAGCAAGAGGAGGAATGCCTTGTTTTCTCAGATAGTAATGAAATTGAATGCCCCGTACATGGAGGTGACGAGGTAGAAGTGCAACCACATTCAGAAGTTAAAGCTAATGAAGATACTGAGGATCCTGAAATTGATGATTATTGCAAGCAGTTTGTTGATTTCATGCAAACACAGTTCAACAGAATATATGACCTCAGGTCCTCCAGAAAGAGAACTTGCACTCAGGATCAAGAGGAGGAGACACCTCAAGAAGAGGTACCTGCACAGAAGGAGGCCACTCCTCAAAAACCCCCGGAAAAAGGTAAGAGGCCTCTTAACCCATCCTCACAGTCTGCTGATCAAATTCCTTCCTCTTCGCAAGGGCCTGCACCTCCTAATGTTAAACCAACCTTAAAAGAAGTCCAAAATTCCCCACAGAGAGCAGACCCCAGAGATAAGGAACTAAAGGAGGCTCCAATAGATAAGTCTTCATTTGTCTTTAGTTTACAAAAAGATCTTGAAAAAGTGAAAATCCCAGTTCCCTTGACTGAGCTATTGAAACATCCAGCATATCAGTCCCAAGTCACATCCTTCATGCTTCCTCCAGAAGTAACACACATTCCATATAGTCTCAACCTGCAAGAAGAAAGGCCTATGGTTTTTTTTGGCCCGCATGTAGAGGAATTGGATGCTGCCACTCCCCCATTTTATGTGTCATTAGTAATACATGACCTGCTGCTGCACAACTGCATGTTAGATTCAGGAGCCTCCCATAATATTTTACCCCTCTCAGTCATGGAGCAGCTAGGACTACAGATCACCCGCCCATACAAAGACCTTTACTCATTCGACTCCAAAAGAGTTAAGTTCCTGGGCATGATAAAAGACTTGGTGGTTAACCTGGCGTAGATCCCAGCAAAAAGTGTAGTGATGGATATAGTGGTGGCTGACATCCCAGCTCGCTTCGGCATGTTACTATCGAGATCTTGGGGAACCAAAATTGGGGGATCGATTAAGCTGGATCTGACTTATGCCACTATCCCTGTATTTGGTGGCCAAGAGAGGAGGCTGTACAGAGAGAATAGATTTGTTAAGACAATCACTAAAGTAGATGATTCAGTGAATTCTCCGGTTTATAGCAGGGAGGGGGATTTCTCATGCTTAATGCTTGAGGAAGATCAGGAGTATGCACATGAACCATCATTTTTCCAGATCAAGACAGAACAGTTCAAAGAAAGTCCCGAATCAGAAATCTGGACGCTTCACTTCGATGGAGCCAACTCTAGAGAAGGAAATGGAGCTGGGGTGTTATTGATTTCGCCTGCAGGAAGATGGGTGCCTCTATCTTTCAAACTGGAGTATGAAGCCACAAATAACATGGCTGAATATGAAGCACTCTTACTTGGGTTGCAGACAGCCAGGAGCATGAACATAGAAAGTTTAAAAGTTCTGGGAGATTCAGAACTAGTAGTCAGGCAGGTGAAGAATCAGTGCCAAGCTAAACATCCTAGGCTGAGAGCCTATAGGAATGAAATCTGGGATCTGGTGGAGAACTTCTTCTTAGAATTTAATATCCAGTTCATGCCTCGGGAGCAAAACAGAATGGCAGATTCTTTAGCAGTGGCTGCTAGTACTTTTCGGCCACCTCAGAACCCTCTCTTGAGATATGAGATTGAGTTACGATATAGACCATCGATCCCAGACAATATCAAACACTGGCAGGTGTTTGAAGATGATGAGCAAGTCAAGAGATTCTTGGAAACAGTCGGGGAGTTCTCCAACATGGAGATTGATATTTTTGAAGAAGGGGAGACCGAAGACATTGCTGGAGAGAAGTGGGAAGAAAAGGTAGCTGGCCATAAATTTCTGCAGCTAAAAGGGAATGTGATTCCCCGAGGATTAGTACCTTTAGAAAGGCTGTTTAACAAGAATGATGTCTCATTACATCCAAACAAAGTTGTAGAGGAGAGTTAGGTAGAGGACCTGAACCTGGGAACTGAGGCTGACCCTAAAATCGTGATGCTGTCTAAGAAGGTCCCGGGAGAATATAGACAGCTGTATCAGAAGTTATTTCAGTCCTACAAGGATGTGTTTGCTTGGTCATATCAAGACCTAAAAACCTTCGATGTCAGCATTATGCAGCATAAGATTCCACTGAAGGGAGATGCAAAGCCACATAAGCAAAATCTTAGACAGATAAATCCGCTATTGTTGCCTTCTATTGAGAAAGAAATTAAGAAACTGTTGAAGGCTAAAAGCATTGTACCATTGAGGTACTTTGAGTGGGTAGCGAATCTAGTCCCTGTACGGAAGAAAAATGGAGAAATAAGACTATGTGTTGATTTTAGGAACCTGAATAGGGCTTCATTGAAAGATAATTACCCACTGCCCAAGATGGATCACATATTGCAGAAAGTGGTAGGGGCTTCCCGGATGTCAATGATGGATGGGTTCTCTGGGTATAATCAGGTAGCTGTGTTGCCAGAAGATCAAAAGAAGACGGCCTTCACCACCCCATGGGGAACGTTTATGTATGCCAGAATGCCGTTTGGGCTGATTAACGCAGGGGTCACTTTCTAGAGGGCCATGGATATTGCTTTTATTGGAGAACAGGACCAGTTCGTGGTGGTATATCTGGATGACATTACTGTGTTTTCAAAGGATGATGCAAAGCACATAGAAAACCTACGTAGAACCTTTGAGAAGTGTAGAAAGTATGGCCTCTCCCTTAACCCACAGAAGTCTTTGTTTGCACTAGAAGAGGGCAAACTTTTGGGACACATTGTAACCAAAGATGGAGTAAAGATAGATCCCAAAAGAGTGGAAGTCATAAACGGCATTGCCTTGCCCAGAAACAAGAAGGAAGTTCAGGTGTTCCTAGAACGTATAAACTTCCTAAGGAGGTTCATCCCTAACTATGCTGAGATAGTTAGGCACATAACTGATATGCTAAAGAAGAACAATCAGGTGAAATGGTCACCAGAGTCGAGAGAAGCCTTTGCCAGAATTAAAAATGCATTCACTGAAGCCGCTTTGTTAGCCAGGCCAGATTATGCCAAACCGTTTATGATCTTCTCCTTCGCATCCCCTCATACAGTAGCTGGAGTTTTGTTGCAGAAAAACAAAGAGGGGTATGAACAGCTTATTGCCTTTTTTAGTCAGGTGCTTCGGGATGCTGAGCTGAAATATAACATATTAGAAAAGCAAGCGTACGCTTTGGTGAAGTCTCTCAAAGCTTTTCATATGTATGTTTTTCAGTCCCATGTCATCGCATTTGTTCCTACAACAACTGTTAAAGACATTCTTATCCAGGGGGACAGTGAAGGAAAAAGAGGAAAATGGATAGCCAAAATACAGGAATATGAGCTAGATATCCGTCCAACCAAATTAATCAAGGGGAAAGGTTTATCCAAGATCCTCTCTGAATCGAATTGCCAGGCCTTGGGTATCAATTTGTCTATGACAACAAATGAAGATTTTGGAGCAAAGGAGGAAGCACAGGGAATAGAAATAGCCTCCCAGAAGATACATATGAAGTACCTTATCAGCCCATGGTACAAAGAGATGGTAGAGTACCTTCTAACCCTCAGTTGCCCGCCCAATTGTGACAAAACTAAGTACAGATCACTGAGGTTGAGGTCGAAAAAGTATATCGTTGCGAACGGTCGTTTGTATTGGCGAGACCCCTCCAGTATCCTACTCCTGTGTCTTACAGAAGAAGAGGTGGAGAATATAATGGCTGAGTTTCATGAAGGAATCTGTGGAGGCCATTACAGTTGGAGGGCTACTGCTCACAAGATTCTGAAGGCTGGTTTTTTCTGGCCTAAACTATTTGGAGACGTGTTCACCCGAGTTAGAGCCTGCGAGAAGTGCCAAAGGTTCGCAGAGAGACAGAAGCTCGCGCCTCTCCCCATGATACCAGTCCATGTAGATGAGCCATTCCAGCAGTGGGGAATTGACTTCATCGGAGAAATACACCCCCCATCCAGCGGTCAGCATAGGTGGATATTGACCGCCACAGACTATTTTACCAAATGGGTGGAAGCTATACCTGCTAGGAATGCAACTAAAGCTGTGGTAATAAAATTCATGGAGGAACACATCATATCTAGATTTGGTTGTCCTGCTAAGATAGTAACTGACAATGCACAAGTCTTTAAATCCACAAAATTCGTCAACTTCTGTCAGCAGTATAATATTGCGCTGGGTCACTCTACGGCTTATTATCCCCAAGGGAATGGCCTCACGGAGTCCTCAAATAAAACTCTGGTCCGAGCACTAAAGAAGACTATCAACGAGAATCAGAAGAATTGGGATTCTCAGCTGAAATTCGCCCTGTGGGAAAACCAAATTAATAGCAAGAGGGCAACTGGGAAGTCTCCATATGAACTAGTTTACGGGAGAGCAACCGTTTTTCCTATGCAGCTGGCTTTACCAGTGGCTCGGTTCATGCAAGAAAATCGGGAGGAGCCCGACGATGTAACTAGGAGGATTAATCAGTTGGTGGAGCTAGAAGAAACACGAAATCAGGTGAGTCAGAAGCTGATCGAGTATCAGGAGAAAATGAAGGATATTTTTGACCAACATGCCAAAGACAGAAAGTTACAGCTGGGAGGTTTGGTGCTCAGATGGGACATCCGAAGGGTAGATAGAGGGAAGCACGGAAAATTTGATCCCCTCTGGTTCGACCCTTTCAAAATTGTAGAACAAGGTGGCAACAATACTTTTAAGTTGGAAAATTTGCAGGGAGATTTGCTGGACGCCCCTGTTAATGGTCAATTCCTCAAGATTTATTTCCAGTACTGATTCGGGCCGAGAAAGCCTGATGTACCATATTGTATATTATTTCCTATTTTTAAGCGTTGTTTGAATAATGTGTGTTTGTTGATGAATCATGAAGAGAAGAGGTAAAGAGTCCAAAGGGATGAGAAGTGGCATTCACAGAATACAAACAGGTGGTCTGCGTAGTTCTTGACACATTCAAGGATGAACGTGCCGTCCCAAGGTGGAGCCAATGTTAAATATTTAATGTAAGTTGTTAGTTTACTGAAAGGTGATAAGTTGTGCATCGAACATTATATCAAATGGCGAAATACTTGAAGAGTTGGTCGAAGTGAAAATAAATAAGAAGAGTCACGTGCCTAAAAACAAGAAGCGGAAATAATACGAAGGCTAAGGTATAAAGTGAAAAAGGGGCAGTGGAAATATAAAAGGTGCAATTATGTGGTACGAAGAGCACAGAGAAAATATATTAAAAGAGTTGTCACTTTTTGAATATGCACACAAGGGAAATTCCGAGGGGGTCGAGCAGCGAGGGAGGGAAGAGACCCATACCCCCGCGGAATTGTGATAGCGTGGTGTGGTGGGGACCAAAGGCTAGAAGGAGGTGGCAATGCCTGAGCACATGTTGTGTAGATTAATCCATCTTGCAGACAAGACCGATCTGTCTAGTAATAAAAGTAACTAGCAACAAACAGCCAATTATACTAATCTCTCTCTAAGCATACAAGATTCATAAAAACACTATATAGGTGTAAGGCTTACCTTATGTCCAGCGCTTGCTTGATCTCATTGAAGTTCTTCCCGTGCACTTGAAAGAACGTTCCTCGTGAATCTGCAGTCACAAACAAGCAAAAAGATTACACAACACCTGTATAGACATTATTATAAACCATGCTCATCATAATGATCAAGGAATTTATGAAATAAACCATAAATAGACAGTTTAATGAGAGAAATGAGTATATTTGTATTAACTTGAAATAAAGAAAACCTTTACAACCTGTGCCTTGATGTCGTGCAGGTCCTCCCGGGGTCCGAAGCAGGAATCTCTTCTAATTTGACAAGCATTGCACTCTTTGAACCAAGACAGATAGAGATGAGTGATTTAACCTCACAGAAAGTCTTAGTTAACTGAGTCTGAATCTCAACAGCATTTAACCTCAAATATCTTAAATCTCTATCTTAAATCTTGACTCCTTTAAAATACCCAAGGCCTCTTTTTTTAGTGGAAAGGAGGGTTTTAACATTCCAAATATGAAGGGATAGAATCCTCATGAGGATTAGCTCCTTGCATCCTCAAGGGGTTAGCTCCATCAGTAGAGATCTTAACCTTTATAAAGTATCCATATTGAAAATTCCCATCTAGAATTCTAAATTCATATAAAATTCACTTTTATCTTTACTTTCTCGCCTTTTTGAGTTTTTCAGAGTCACTTATAACACAAAAGAACGTGCGGTATGGTTACGAGCAAAGCTTAACATTAGGTGCGGGGCCCGCGGAAATGAATAGAAAGTGGTCCCTTAATATTGAGGATTTTAGGGACTTTTCTCTGATTTTGAAGCTTGAAATGAGGAGCTGGTATGTTGGACTTGCAAAAGGAGGAAGTATGAGTAATAATGAGCTCATACTCATGGTAAAATGTCAGGATGACAGATTTTAGTGTAACAAATTGCCCCCTAAAGTGCAAAGTCTGGAATAGATGAAGCTGTAGTCTGTCATATATGAAGAGTGCGGTACTTTATCATTTCAAAGATCATCCTGTGGACACCCCAGTCGGAACCTATAAAAACATTCAATGCAAAATATATACATGTATATGTCATCACTAAGGTAGGAATTCCCATACTCAGATAAAAACTAACTATAAACTAACTGAAATCGTTCTGATACAGGAATGATTTTGAATACATCATAGTACAGATATATGTAGACACAGTATGGACGCAGCCATCTGTTTATAAATAGTCTACTGTATAGATGACAACAAAATTCCTCGCAGCCTGGATGGTGGAAACTAGATCCGGGGTCTTGATTTCCGCATCTCGAACCAGTACGATTCTATCCATGTGAATGAATGTGTCGAAGTCGAACATGGTAGAAACCACTTGATTACCAGTCAATGATGTGAACTGTTAACAAGTGTGAGAGAAACCACCAGTAACGTCAATGGATCTCAAAGTACTTAGTACAATCCATGAAATGTGAATGAATGAGCTGAAGTCGAACATGTCACGAAATCATTCGATCGAAGGTCAATGATGCAACCTGTCGTCGAAGGCGAGAAACCTGCCATTAAGGCATGCAGATTTCAAGGTACTGACGATTTCTGGATCAACTTCCTAGATAATATGCTGATGTCCATAGAAAGTGATCTGTCGTAGGCAAGCCCACAACACAAAATCATAGATCAAGTTTTGAAAATATATTGGCAAGGACTGACTCAGGGATGGTAAAAAATGGATGACAGATATTTTGCAGATGAATGGTTTATTTGAACTGTTCTCTTGAACACATAACGACACTGCAGATGGCTTGGTAACATTTGACCCAAAGCTAATACCCAGAAACCGGCTGAAGACTTTCAATATGGTTTGATTAACTGTTAGGCAAAGGATTTCCCAACCCAGGTGAATGAAAGTGTCGTGTTCAAGAGTGGTTGACTGAATTTTCGAAAAATTTAAAATACAACAAACACGCCCATTTTTCTCTCTTTTCCCCCACCATTTCTGGCAAGTAACTCTTTATTTTTGACAAGCTTGAGGAGGATAACATTTGCTTGTTTATAAGCTCATCCTTCGGATGAGTCCAACTTAGTTTAAAATTCGAACCCTAAGAAGGAGTGGTTCGTTCCTGTTGAAAATTAAACAGGTCCTTTATTGTTAAGTTTTAACGAGTCCAGTATAGGAGAAACTCGGTGTTTTTCAGTTTTAGGGAGTCAGAAGAAAAACTTAAGAAAACTCCGTGGGTGTACTTTTTCGTAAATTTAGTCTCTCAAGCTCGAAAAAGGATAAAATAATGCGGGAGAGAACTCTATTGACCGTAATTAGTCAACGTATACCTTTTTCGTAAATAGTCCATTTCAGTCCGTAAAAGGGGTAAACTTATACTGAAAGGACGATCATTCATTTACTTTAACGAGTTCAAATAATCAAGTACTCGGCAATCTTTTCATATTTAGAGAGTCTGAAAAGGGCTTAAAAGAGGACTCCAAGGTTTCGATTTTTCGTAAATTTTTTGAAAGAGTCCGAAAAAGTGATAAAAGTATGCTCTTTGTTGAAAAACGATCAGTTCACCTGAAAAATCCAGTTTCTGCACAAAAACTTGAAACATTACACATACCTGTTTAAGATAAGTAAAAATGCTTTCAAAAAATACCCTTTTTAAAGTGAAAAATAAATAAATTAAAAATTCATGCATTCGAAAAAACTTATAAAAAGGACTTTTTCAATTTCATTTTTACCGTTCAGTTCCAGAGTGAAAAGTAAAAAGCTTTTGGGTAAGAAAGTTCCTGTGAAGATTCTGGAAAATTCGTCTGTTGGAATCGAGAACCGTCAGTCCCAGGTAATCCACAACCTCTCAATCTTGTTTTTCATCCGTTTCAAATTTGTTTTTAGGCTTTAGTTTGCATTTTTTGGGGCAAAAAATGGTTTAAAAGTTCGCCCGCGGGGTCCGCAGGTGGGACACATGTTACCTGCGGACCCCGACTATTTTCTATAAGGAAAAATTCGTGGGTTCCGCACCCGGCACACACTATGCGTGCAGCTCTACGCTCTGTTTACAAAGAGTGGGTGCGGTACCCGCGCGGTTGGATTTAAAACATTGATTTCTCATTTGTTTGCCAAAAATTTTCAAATAAGATTATTCTAACTTGCCTTTTTATGTATTATAGGATTGACAAGATGTTGATCTGGCGAGAACGTGAGCACGAGGAAGTGGATGAAGCCGTAATACTTCATTTTCCCACACAACAGGCATTAAAAGCATGTGGCTTGTACAAATTTTGGGCCATCTCAGGCATGAGGGCACAAGTAGAACTCTTGACATGGTTGGTGAACAGATGGAATGTGGAGGACCAGTGCTTCTTCATTGGTGGCCACCGGCTTGAAATTGAGCTGGAGGATATATATTTCTTGACTGGTTTGTCCAAGAGGGGCGAACAAGTTTCTTTGTTTGGGACTAGGCCAGGTGGCCAGTCTGTTGCTAGTCTCCAACTAGAATTCTGCAATGACCAGGCAAATCCTCGGGACAAACGGATTGACATAAAACACATCATCCGTCCTGAATTGAAAGTTATTGCTTTTACTATTACCAAACTGTGTGGGAGTGCTGCGCTTCATGTAGCTACTGGTTCCCAAATGCGTATTGCCGTGGACTGTTTTTGCGGCACCATCTTTAACTGGTGTGGAGCTGTGTTGGCCAATGTAAAAGGCCAACTAACCAGAGCAAAAAATGGGAAACTGAATAACTTTGGATACGAATCCATTGTTGTTTCTTTTGCTCTAGAGAGGATCCCCATGTTAGCTCCACAGAGTATTGCTGTTGATGCCGGTCGACCTCGAGAACCGAGAATGGTTCGTTGGTCCGCGTTGATGGCTCGTCATGCTATTGAGGGTACTGAGATTGTGCGATTTCCTCCTTCATATTTTCGTTGGCTGGATCGCCAAATTTTTGTGATAGAGGATTTTCCATACGTCGGGATAGATTTCCGCGGCGAATGAGAGATGGTTCTCCCAGCAGGGGAACAGTGGGATGATTCAGGTAAAATCATTTTTCAATGTTTGCTAAATTCTAATTTTTTTTAATTTTTTATTGTCTTTGAAAACTAATAACCAAAAGTTTTTTGAAAACAGATGTGGGTCCACAAAGACTAGCCCATCTCCAACCTTACGAGAGAAGACAACCAGTTGCGGCCGCACCAGCCCCAGCAGGCCAATCAGCGGAGATTTTGACTGATTTAGAGCATCATCTAAAGCGTTTGACTCTAGATATTCCAGAGACGAGCATAGATGACATTCCTCTCAGGTTGTAGAGATATGTGATTGGAGTTCCAGGACCTTTTAGGAGGTTCCTATGCAGGGTAGCCCGAGCAGTGGTTTCTTATCGTGATCACCATCAGTGATGGGATGATCGTATAGACTCATATTTTTGACTTTTGTATTATCATTTTTGCCGATCATAAGGTGTTTCCAACCTATGATCGAAGACGATGTATATTTTTTGAAAACACTCCTATACTATGATATATCACTATTTGCCGGCGATCTGTGTACATATGTGAATGTTGTTTGTTTTACTGTTTTTGACTATTGCAAATGTCTATTTATCATACTAGAAGCAATTGAATTTGCTAATGTATTTAAATGTCTTGGAATATGATGATATTCAATGTAATCAAATTCACGTTCCAAGAGATGAACTCTCAAAAACAATCGTAATAATACTGGATTTCTAATGGTATAAACCCTGTTAAGTTGTAATACAACAAGTTCAGAATCCAGCCTTACAATCAAACTCCGAATTCCAAATGATATGGATTCAGACAATAACTCAATCACTGCACTATACTCGGCAATGTTATTTGTTGTTTGACCAAGGCTTACCCCATGCATGGATACCAACTCGTCAGAGGGTGAATAAATAACCCAAGCTGCGGAAGAAATGTTCCGTGTACTACGACAAGCACAATCAGCAAAACCAATGTAGGTTTGAAGAGACGTCGAAATCTGCAATATCAAGAGTAAAACTCAGATAAGCAGGAATAGTGACAAAAACACACTTCTAAACTAGGCCCACTTTTCTAATCTAAAACACACCAGCAGTAAAGAAATCTAAACTAACAAAAATCTCCACACCTCATTTAAGCATAATATTGCTTTAGATAAAGCCCATTTCTGGGTTTATCCAAAGGGACACCGTCAAAATCTATCAACTCATAGGCTCCTTTTGCTAACTTTCGTTTAACAATGTAAGGACCATGCCACATAGGCACGAATTTCCCAGCTCCTAGCTTGTCGTTAGATTGATCATAAAGTAAAACTAGGTCTCCTTCTGAAAAAATTCGAGGGGTCACACTTCTATCATACTGAGATTTTATCTTTTTAACATGAGCCTCGTTTGCTATTGCAGCATTTCGTCGATTCTCATCTAATTGGGCTAAGTACAAGAAACGTTTCTCCTCTTCAGACGTAGCTGGAAGTAATTCTACGGCTAATTTTAGTGACGGTATTTCGCATTCAATCGGCAACATAGCTTCCAAACCGTAAACCAATTGAAAAGGAGTGAAACCCGTTGATGTTTTGACTGAGGTTCGATATGCCCAAAGTGCTGAAAATAACATGGAATGGCAATTCGTCTTGTGAATACCAATGATTCGTTTAATCATGGTGACTAAAACTTTGTTAATGGCTTCAACCAGACCATTGGCTTGCGGATAATACGGAGTGGAATTATCATGGCGCAAGCCAAGCTGGTCTGTCAGTTCATTCATCATGATGTTCCGAAAATGACTTCCATGATCCGTAATAATAGCTTGAGGAACACCAAACCTAGTAATTATGTGATTAAATACGAATGTTGCAGCAGTCTTGCCGTCAGCTGAAAATGTAGGCATCGCCTCGGCCCATTTTGTAAAATAATCTACTACTAAGATAATATAGGCATGCCCCCCGGCCGAGTGAGGGTTACATGTAATAAAATCGATACCCCATTTCGCGAAAGGACCAACAGAAATTATAGGGTGAAGAGGAGCGGGTGGCGCGCGCATTTTTCGATCAAAAATTTGACAGTTGTGGCATTTCCGAACCGCATAAATGCAATCTTTAAATAATGTTGGCCAGAAATAACCTGCACGCAATATCTTTTGGGTTGTGGCATACCCAGACATATGACCGCCACATGCTCCAGAATGACAGTCATTTAACACCTTTTCAGCTTCTTCATGAGTTAGACAACGTCGGAAAACAGAATCCGCTCCTCGTCGATAAAGTGTATCACCAATGATATTATATTGTTGGGATTGGAAGCGTATTTTCCATCGCTGAGTTCGTGAAATGTTCGGACGAAAAGATTGGGTTTGGAGATACACAATAATATCCCCATACCATGGATCAAGCGTACTGATAAGAAACAAAGATTCGTCCGCAATGGACTCTTCTGCCACTGTTTCAGTATCAGTAGAGGGGAAATCGCACATCAATTCCGCAAATACCAAAGATTTCTTTGCCTTGGATTTTTCAAATTCCAAGTCAAATTCTTGCAGGATAACTATCCATTTGGAATATTTGCCCCCTAGCAATTGTTTGGTCAAAATATACATCATAGGGTTGCAATTAGAAATTACCGTGGTTTTACGTAACAAGATGTAATGTCTAAAAAGTTGGACAGCTTGAACAGCTGCCAAGGCCAATTTCTCCACATGTGTGTATTTGATTTCAGTCGGATGCAGATTTCGACTAAGATAATAAATCACATGTTCATTGTGAGATTCATCTTCCTGAACTAGTACCATCCCAATTGTGGAATTGGAAGCAGCGAGGTACAAAATGTAATCTTGGTTGTAGTTGGGAGGATGCAATAATGATGCATGGGTCAACGCATGTTTAAGTGCATCAAAATATCGATCAGCGATCTCGTCCCAAAAGAACGGAATGTCCTGTTTCAACAACCGGGTAAAACCCTTTGTAAGCTCGGCATAGTTAGGAATAAATCTACGTAAAAAGTTTTCTTTCCCCTGCAAACTTTGGAGTTGGCGCAAAGTCGAAGGAGGAGGCAATTTAACAATGGCTTCGACCTTCGATGGATCGACGCGAATACCTGCTTTTGAGACAACAAATCCCAGTAATCGACCCGATTCTACGCAGAAAACACATTTATGCGGATTCAGCCTTATCCGATAATGCCTACATCTCATAAAAATTGCTCGTAAATGAGTGGGATGATCGGCCCTACGTAATGAATGAGCAGGTAAATCATCAAGATATGGTTGGACAATGTGCTTAATGTCATGAAATGCATAAGACATAGCCCGTTGAAAAGTTGCTCCAGCGTTCTTTAGTCCAAAAGGTAGTTTACAATAAGCAAACGTTCCCCATGGACAAATAAAAGTTGTTTTAGGTTGATCTGCAGGGAGTATGTTTATTTGATTGTAGCCGGAAAAGCCATCCATGAAGGAAAACAATTCACTGCCAGCACAATCATCAATTATTTGATCGATATAGGGAGTTGGATAATTATCTTTTGGACACGCTCGATTAATATCCCTATAATCGATACATACTCTTATCGTTCCTTGTTTTTTAGTCACAGGAACAATATTCGATACCCAATCCGTTAAGGGAATTGGATAAATGAATCTTGCTCGAAGTAATTTTTCAACTTCTGCTTTTATAGAAGCAGCTTTTCTAGGATGAATTTGACGTAATCGTTGACGAACAGGTTTAGCATCCGAGTAAGTCTTAATTTCATGAACAACGATCGATGGATCAATTCCTGGCATTTCTTCATAAGACCAGGCAAACACGTCACGGAATTCTTGAAATAGGGCTTTATAAGTCTGAATTTCTTCATCTATACAACAAGCACCTATATGAATGTTTTCAATTATTCCTGGTTTTACTGAAATGTCAATTGGAACCGTTCTAGATATATTTTCCAAATTTAACTCAGAATCAGGATTTTGCAATGGATTCTGAGGTTCTTTGACATATTCAGCAGTAAAAATTGAAGCGAAATCATCTTCAAAATGATCTAATTCGGGTAAAAATGAAGATCGGTGATGTAGATCTTCCCATGGTAAATCATCAACAAACAAAAACTCACGAATTTGCTCATCTGTATGAACAAGTTCAGGAAATGTCGTTGTAACTGAACTAGATATAGAAAGTGATTCCTCTTGGATCCCATTCATTGGATCAACTTCGGTTGAAAAAGGGTCGGAAAAAGACTGTACAGCCTGGTACGCAATTTCAAATGGACTCAAAGGCATCACGCCATCAAATGAATCTATCTCGAATTCTGAAGGTATAATCCAAGCATCATCAAACATAACAGTGTCTGACAAAATCATATGAATACTTGCAGTAGAAGGCAATACGTTAGGAGGAGGAAAGGAAAAAGTTCCTAGTAAACCAGAATCTTTAATCAAACCTACTCCAACATCCTTATAAGGGATAGCCGTTTTACCAACATGCTGGATTGTTTCTGTAGAGGCTGGGTCGGACGAAAAATAAGTTAACTGATCTATTGTCATGATCTTTCCTTGATATGGGAATTTTATAAGTCGAAAGACCGAAGAGACAACAGCAGTCATAGCATAGGACCAACTACGACCCAGAAGAAGGTTGTAATCTAGAGGGGCATCAACCACTTCCACATCTAGATTAACGATTTTACCTTCGACCCCTATGGATAAATCCTGCAAAATACCAAAAGGTTGAAAACCTCGACCATCAAAAGCCTTTAGAATTGTCGGGGATTGGTTAAGTGTAGGAGATCCAAGTGATTTCCAACACTGAATCGACATAATACACGTTGAAGCTCCCTCATCAATCACAGTCCGAAAAATAGGTCTGTTTTTTACTAACACTGGAATTTGGAAAGCCATTTGGTGAGGAAGACGTGGTGTACTATTTTCTAAATCGAATATTATAAGGTTATAATCCTGAACATCGACAGCTCCTATAGTAGACAATAATAATTTACGTTGTGCTGGACATGATTGCAGCACTTCCAAAGCCGACATTGCTGAAGGAGAAACGGCTAAGTCTTCAACAATGTTGTAATTCTGAGTAGCTCTCGCATGTGGATTGAAAGTTGATTTATGAAGAACACCTTTAGCAGGCGGTTTGATTATTAAGTCTGGATTTTGTTTCTCGATCTGTAGCGGACCGGAAACAGGAGGAGGTGTATTTGATGTATTTGCATTAGAAGACTCTGCTTCTTTGCCATCAACAGGATTCTTAGAACCGTAATCTTGCGATCGCGTCGCAATCCTTACATGAGACATCATCATAATAGGCTCTTCTAAAGTAGTCGAGGAAGAACCAATCATTTTACTATCTTGAATTGGAAAGGGATCCTTCAACACAGCAGGTTGTTGCGATCCTTTAACGAATTTCGTAACTTCGTCTCGATATGGACATTCTTTCGTGAAATGATCTTGTTCACAAATGAAACAAGGATAGCGAGGTTTACGTTTTTCGTCATTGGATTCATCTTTATCTGTTTTCTCTTTCGAATTCTTTTTGTTTTTATTCCTCCCCTTCTTTTTACCACCGGTTTTTGATTTTGTCGTAGATGTTTCAACAACATGAATGTCGGCAGAAACTTCGGGAGAGGATTCTCCTTTCGGGGAATCAGGTAAAGTTATAATTGGAGAAGAATTCTTTGAGGATTTCTTCTTGCTTTTAGAATTGACTGTACCAATCATACCATCAGCGGCATGAGACCCTGAAGGAGCAGCAACTATTTGACCTTGTTTTGGAAGGTCTGGGATTTTTTCATGTAGAGTACCTGACTGCGTATAAACGAGGTCAAGGTACTGAGCTTGAGAAATTACTTTCTCTTCAGTAACAACACCAGCCTTAGCTACATCTTCAGTGATCTTGGGTAACAATGATTTAACAAACCATTCTGCCAAAATTTGATCCGGAATATAAACTTTCACCAAACGTCTTCTACGTCGCCATTCATGAATATGATCAGAAATATACGTGGATGTAGATTGTTTTAGCGAAGTTAATAATTTTGTGCCGTTGTTGTATCTGACAGGCAACTGAAAATGAGTCAAGAAAGCTGTTGCTAACTGACTGAAATTATGAAACGAGCTGCGTGGTAACTCAATGTACCATTTGGCAGCAAGACCTATAAGGGTTCTTTGGAAAAGACGTAAGCGAATCGAATCATCAATGATTGAATTAGATGCACACCAAAGGTGATAATTCATAACATGATTCGATGGATCCTCTCCTGACTTACCTTCAAATTTTGGTATATCACTGGGCAACTTATGAGGCATTGGCGGCCAGTTCTGATAATAGAAAATGGGATCATTTGTAAGGCGCGTCAAATCAGGTAAGTCCAAAGTTGCGATAAACGATAATTGACGGTTAGGGTCACGAAAACCTTGAGAAGCCAAAGCGGATCCAGGAGGCGGATACCCAGGATAACTAGGAATCGGATTTGCATTAGGTATTGTGTAACCTCCTGGATAACCAGGATGAACCGGACCATACTGAGGTTGTTGATAAGTATAACCAGGGTACGGTTGATACTGATAGCTTGGATTTTGTACATAGGGACCGAATTGCGGCTGTCCCTGGTACGGTTGATACGTAAATTGAGGTTGACTTGTAACAACTGTACTTGTACCGGTTTGTCCTATAGGTATCTGAACCGAAGTCTGAACTGAAGGTCCTGACTGAGGTACAGAGACTTGAGGGATTTGCACGGATACAGGGGTAGCCGAACTCGGGGCTACAGATACTCCAGAACAGGTGTGACAGGTTGAACAGACATTGCAGCAGTTGTAGCAGTTTGAGGCGGAGTCTGAGGTGTACTAGGCCCAGTGTGATGAACTGAACTAGGTGCAGGAGTTTGAATAGCCGACTGAACAGGTTGCTGGGTTGAACCAGAAACTAATGGCTGGCTAGGTTGATAAGGCAACTGCACATTAGGCTGTAAAGGCTGTTGATATTGGGACGGATCCCACACCATCATTCCGGGGTATTGTCCCGTAGAAGGTTGAACATAAGGACCATAACCTGGTTGAACGTAGGGTTGATAATTAAAAGGTAAATTTCCGGCTCCTTGAACAGATGGTTGACCAGAAGGCTGTTGGTAACCTTGAATTGGGTACTGCCCTTGAGGTTGATAACCTTGAGGCGTGTACTGAGGCTGGGGTTGTTGAGGACCCTGAGGAGCATATTGAGTTTGGGGTTGTCCCTGAGGTATGTACTGTCCTGAAGGTTGATACCCTTGAGGTATGTACTGTCCTTGGGGTTGCCCCCCAAAATAATATGATTCCACAGTTTGTCCTGGGAAAAAGCTACCTTGAGGTTGTGCCTCGGGTGGTAACTGACTACCTTGAGGTTGCCCCCCAGGCGGTAACTGACTACCCTGAGGTTGCCCCCCAGGCGGTAACTGAGTTCCCTGAGGTTGCCCCCCAGAAGGAAACTGACTGCCTTGAGTTTGAGGATTGGGAATATTACCAGACATCATAAAAATTTGCTCTGCGTTCGACGTTTCAATTTTAAGTCCATCAAAACCAGATGATAACACATTTTCGATGGGTTGAGGAGTTGCTCCTGAGAAAGTACCAGACAAAGACTGATATCCCGAAGGAACAGAAGGACCACCATGTAAAAATGATTTCGGCGTTTGAGAAAACATGGATGACTCTCCAGCCATAAAAGATGACGGATAATAACCTCTGGGTGTAGGATGAAATGGAATTCGAGGTGGATAAAAAGCAAGACCCGAATTCTCTAAAAAATTTGTTAAAGAGAGATACCAAGGATTAGTTCGAATGGGGCTGTAGAAAATAGATTCACGCTCCCTAAGATTTAACGATTGAGGGGAGTCGGGAAGAGATATGTCTTCGTCTGGATTCGTAAGTTCTTCAATAGAAATAAGTCCAGAGGGAAGATTGTCTGTAATGATATTTCTTACCCTAGGTGAACCTGGATCGCTAGAAGTTGGTGTAACAAATCCTGAGGATGTTTCTAACACAGAAGATTCAGTTTCAGGTTCAGAGATTTCAGGTTCGTCAGATAATTCACCAGAAGGAGAAACACTTTCAGTAACTTCAGAAACTGAAATCGGTTCTTGAATGTATTCTGTTGTAGGTATTTGATGATCGGGATGTATAACTATAGCTGAGCTTTCAACTTCTGTTGACCTAAGTCTACGGCTACTGTGTGGTACCAGAGCTCGAAGCCCTTCAAGTTGACTTGGTGAATATTCGGGGGGTTTCCCTTGTATTCTCCGGGATTGTCTTGGCAATTCCACCACGATTAAAAATTATCTAATCACACGCAAACAAAGAAAAATTTGAATGAAAACACCTAAAGTCTCTAAGAAACAAACAATTGAATCATTCGCTTAAAAATCTAAGAGTTCAAACCACACACAAACAGGTAACTTTTCGTACTAAAAACACTAGTTGGTGATGAAATCCAACTTAGTAGAATTTTAACACGAAAAGGGCGGTTGGAACAGTTACCCCGACAACCTGCTTAATGAAACAGATCGGTGCAAGTTTCTCCACTATACCATCTCGAGTGAAGATAACCCTCCGGAGAGTCCAAGTGAGTCTAGCCGACGTCTGTTCCAGGTACAGTGGGATCTTCCCTCCACCGTCACCTTAGGAAAGAATCCTAAAGATTATAGCCACTAAGGTTACCAACTGAAACAAATATACTTGGGGGAACAGTCTACGATCCGACACACACGCAAGGGCAGAGTAACAAAGCTCAATCCCCTTGAAGGCTCCTTGAAACAATCCAAGTTTTACCGACCAGTGACCCCAGGCTCCTCGACAATGGTCTATCTGAGGTTTACCGTTTTTAATACGTGTATATCTTCTATCGTTCCCAATGAGGAAGGATTGATTACCTCACTGGTTCAGATATGATCTCGTGCTTAACTCCTTTAAGAGGAGCTTCCTAGAGCATACATGCAACAATTGGAATTCTTCCTACCGCAAGATTTGTCTACTTGTTTGTTTTAGCTATCTTGGAGAGTTAATTACTCCCTACTCCAAGATACTAGCCTAAGCTATGTTGGTGATAAGAGCCCTAGAAATAAAAATATTACTAGATGAATTTTAATTAAGCGTTAATTTTATGAGCTGTTTCTTAAGTCAATGGGTGCGGAAATGAAACTTTGGATGGTGTGAAGACTCGACTTCCAAAAAACACTAAAAATGCACCTACGAATGATATTCAATTCTTTTTCTTTCAATGAACTTTCTATCTAAAGAAAGAGTTGGAGAATGCAATCCTTTAAATTCCTTCTTTAAACATGAAAAATAATTGAAAGAAACTACTTTGTCTTTTCAATAAACAATCAAAGCTCATAAGAAAAATCCTTTTCCTTTCCAAACTAGAAGCTACAAAACAATTTTCCTTCGAAAGAAAACTACAAAAATTAAAACTACTCAAAACTACAAAATCTAATCTTGAGATCTAAAATCTAAATTGAGTAAAAGCTTTTAAGATTTTTTTTTTAAAAGAATGTTTTCCTTAGTTGTTCAGCAAACTAAGAATCTATTCGTTCAGAATAACAAACAGATCAAAAACACTCAAAATATGTTTTTATAAAAATGAAATTCAAAACTTTCAACCAAGTTTTTCGAAGATTCGCAAAGAAACAAAAGGCTCAATTTCTCAATATAGGATGTTTTCACAATCAGGTCGGATTCAAAAGACAAAAAGAGATCAATGTAATTTGAGATACTGCAAATTGTCAAAAATTCGAATCGCTACAAAGACCTAGCGGAAAAACAATCCAAACTGCAAAATCTTCTAGAAAATCATCAAAACATCAACACTGTTGGAGTTCATTCACAAAAAATTCTTGATAGAAACAATAATCAGTCTGGGCAGAAACCAAAAGGCTAAATCCAAATAAAAATAAACTAGAGAAAGAAATCTAGAGATTTTCTAAAATTTTAACAGGGTCCGCAGGCAACCAGTATTGACAGGTGCGGTCCCGCACTGTATTCTTTACAGAAAGTGCGAACCTGCCCGCACTGTCAAAATAAGCCAGAGTGCGGTCCTAGGAAAAATTATAGAAAAACTTAAAATATTTCTAAATTTTCAAAAATAGGGAAAATCTAAATTACCCAGACAGATATGTATCAATCAAAAACCAGGAAAAAATGTTTCCTCAAATCAAAAATAAAAGAGAACCAAAAACAACAAGTTCTTTCCCCAGCGGAGTCGCCATTTTGTTGTGTAGATTAATCCGTCTTGTGGACAAGACCGATCTCTCTAGTACTAAAAGTAACTAGCAACAAACAACCAATTATACTAATCTCTCTCTAAGCATACAAGATTCATAAAAATGCTATATAGGTGTAAGACCTACCTTATGTCCAGCGCTTGCTTGATCTCGTTGAAGTCCTTCCCGTGCACTTGAAAGAACGTTCCTCGTGAATCTGCAGTCACAAACAAGAAAAAAGATTACATAGCACCTGTATAGACATTATTATAAATCATACTCATCATAATGATCAAGGAATTTATGAAATAAACCATGAATAGACAGTTTAATGAGAGAAATGATTATATTTGTATTAACTTCAAATAAAGAAAACCTTTACAACCTGTGCCTTGATGTTGTGCAGGTCCTCCCGGGGTCCGAAGCAGGAATCTCTTCTAATTTGACAAGCATTTCACTCTTTGAACCAAGACAGATAGAGATGAGTGATTTAACCTCACAGAAAGTCTTAGTTAACTGAGTCTGAATCTCAACAGCATTTAACTTCAAATATCTTAAGCTTGAACTCCCTTTGAGGCTACCCAAGGCCTCTTTTTATAGTGGAAAAGAGGAGGTTTTCTATTCCAAATATGAAGGGATAGAATCCTCCTTCAAAGGGATTAACTCCTTACATCAAGGGGTTAGCTCCATCAAGTGAGGGATGCATGAACCTTCTCAAAGCGTATCCATTCCCGAAAATTCCCATCTAGAATCTTCTAGAATTCATCTGAAATCCACTTTTTATCTTTACTTTCTCGCCTTTTTGAGTTTTACAGAGGTCCGCACCCATAACACAAAAAAAGTGCGGTATGGTTCCGCAGGAGGGTTGAACTTTAGGTGCGGGACCGCAGGAAATGAATAGAGAAAGTGCGATACCAATGTTTAGGGGATTTTTAGGAACTTTTCTCTGATTTTGAAAGCTTGACATGAGGTGCTGATATGTTAGACTTGTAAAAGGAGGAAGTATGAGTAATAATGAGCTCATACTCATAGTAAAATGTCAGGATGACAGTTTTTAGTGTAACGACGGTGAAGGCAACATTTCCTTCATTTTCATATTCCTTCATCCTTGTTTCCTCTTGTACGCATCTCAATAATAATTCGTCAAAATAATGTATCTCATTGTTATTGATAATGGTAGTATTGAATACATGCCATTCGGAGGAGGGACCTCCAAGTGCGGTGAGAACCATTTCTCGACTAGCTATTTTCAACCCAATGGCAAGAAGATTATTTCTGATTTCGATCAACTTTAGAAAATATGATTGGATGGATTCATCCCTGCTTTTCTTCAGATTCTTTAGTTGGTTCTTGAAGAAAAGGACTTGATTTGCATTGTTGGCCATGAACATGTCGACCAACTTATCATACATCTTCTTAGATGTGCCCAACTCAGAGTTGTAGGCTACCAAACTCTTATGAATTGAATCTCGGATCATCATCTTTGTTTTGATTCCCCCCTTCTTATACTTTGACTTTGTGGCAGCAGGTGTAGATGATGGAGGCTCTTGGATTTGACCCTACACATAGTCCATGACATCTTGGTCTTTCAACATAAGATCCAAAGTCATCTTCCAGGCATGGAAGTCTTCCTTCCCAGTCAATTTGTCATCAACTTTGAATCCATTATAGTTTGAGGTACCCATGCTCTTCTTCAGTGATTGCTACAAACTTGGGCTTTGTCTTCACCTCAGCTTCGATACCATGTAAATTTTTGTAGATGTTATATGCTTAATGCAACTTTAATTTTATTCCCAATATCAAAAAAAAATAACATAACTAAGAAAGTAAAATGCTGATAGAACATACCAATATATCGACAAAAGACAAGCCAAAAATACACTTAACTTGATCAACAAAATATATGTGTTGAGGTGCGCTACGATGGTCAATAACATGCTTCAACAAACAAATTCTAAATATGGTCAACCAACCAGAATGTGTCACACAACCCTCTTGGATAGCTCTATATCCGTCAACCCAAATTCAACAAAAGTCAACGTTGTCCCAGTCAATGATCAATGCAAAAATATCATAAAAAAAGTCAACGCATCCCAGTCAAAGTCAAAGTCAAGCCTCTATTTTTGTGCCAATAAATGCGGAAAGCAGAAATCATAATTTTGGGAGAGATTAGGGTCAGTTTGACCATGCATTGGCCAAAGTGAACGCTGGTGAAATCTGTGCTGAAACCCTAGGTCAAAAATAGAAATTTCCTTTGTTGTGTTTTCCCACATGTGAGAGAAGAAGAGCCTCCAAGGTGATTGAACCAATAAAATGATGAGAGAGAATGTATGATGAGTGATGGATGAAATGACCTCCAACGTTGACCTATATATATCCATTAGTGAGGGTGTGTGACACATTTGTTGGGGCTTCAAGCCTACATTTCAATTCTAGCCGACCTTACACATAAGTGGAATTAATTCAAAATAAATGTTCTACTCATCGAATCAAGATGATCTTTAGATCGATCTTTCACCTCTCCGAAAGAGGAATCATTGGCATCTTCATCTAAGCATCACAACATGGAGTTTGGACCTAGTTGTCCAAAATTAACAGAGATCAACTGCGGGAATTGGGAGAACTAATGTTTGATAGAGAAATGACTACAGTGGTATTGAATGCTCTACCAAAGGAATGGAGAATATTCACTTCAAGTATCTATGGCAAGAAATAAGCAACAACATTCGAGACACATGGTCTCTATGCAGAGAGAGAGGGCAAAGGCTAAAGATAAAATTGATATAGGATCAAATGAAGAGAATCAAGCCTATGCTGCCATGTCAAGAAGAAAGGAAAGATTCAGGGAGTTTGGTCCTTAGAAGAAAAGGTAAGATACGATGCTATGGATGTAATGAACTTGGGCACTATAAGAAGGATTGTCCCAAATCTAATGAGGACAAGAGGAAAAAGGAAGAAGCCCATGTCGGCAGAAAAATAGAAGAACCAGATTCAAAGAAACCTAAGAAAGAAGAAGTGAAAGATCTCTATTGTGAGTGAGATCATCTTCCTCTTTAAGAGGTATCTGTTGGTTGTAAAATATTATGGTAGATACATCACTTTAGAATTGGCATCATTATGGAAGCATTAAAGTAGGAGTACTTGTCATGGGACGATGTCTGAAAACATTTATGTGACATCTATGCTATGAGATAAAAGTGACTCCTGGGAACCTCACTGAAAACAACATTTATAGAAGGCAGTCATCAAGATCAAGGGTCATCATTCAATAATCATAAGGAAACAGGTGCTGACATTTTCTAATGGAATTCTCTTTTGGATTCACTAGTTAGAAAGAAAGAAAAAGGTTTCATCAAAGTTCTATCTTGCAGAATTTTGGGATTAGGATATGATGACATATTGATGATGCAGGTCAAGGGAATGAAACTCTTCATTCTAAGGAAACCTGCTGCAGGATGACTCAAAAGGAAAAGAATGAGGTACATGTATATATATACTGGCACTGGATGCTATGAAGCCATGTCATGTGGTTGTAGGTAGTATACTTCTATCTTTAGAAGTATGATCAAAATAGAAAGCAAAAACTCTTTCGATGCACAGGTTGCCAAAAGGCATGATCTACACTAGATGAAATCAACATAATATGTCCTCATATGGAATATGAGGTGATTGTACTTTATCAAGGAACTGCATAGTGGAAGTTCCTGGGAATGAAATAAAATTGTATGGAGAAAGAAAAAGGAAGAGATCGTGAGAAGTACAACCATGGAAAGAAGCAATCAACATCCAAGGAAGCCAAGAAGACTTGACTAGAAAATCTCCTGGCAAGATATGTAGACTCTGATAGAAATCTGAAAAAGATGGAGACCCTTGACAATACATATCTTTAGGAGATGTGTCAATCTGTAAACAAAGGATGCCGATGCCTACAAGAAGATGTCATGGTGAAAGATCATCATTAAGGTAACTTTTGATTTAAAGTTCATATTATAATTAATTAATATACGATGAGCTTATGCAGGGCTGCCAAAGGGAAGTATATGTCTTACAGAGGTTGACAACCATATGGCAGGATGAAAGATCCTTGGAAGAAGTATGGTTCAAAGGAAAGCAACATGGCATGAAGCTAGACCAGATAAGAATATTAATGGATCACTTTCTGATAGAAGACTTGACTCTTGGATGAAAGTGATGGATGATCTGTGCCCTATGTAGAGATCCCAAAGATGAAGACTCCTCAACAACAAAGAAATTCATGGCATTGAAGGAAGGAGCTCTTCATGAGCAGCTGGGTGTTTTCATCATTGTTGTTTTAGGTCCCTGATTAAGAGGGATATTGGTAATAAGTTTCTTATTTGGAAGAAACTCAATAATTCCTAAGCCAAGAGGTGTTGAGAATTTTGAAGGGTTATAGGTTAATACAAATTCTCTTCTTGATAATTACTTGTGAACTTATTTACGTTATTTATTTCCTTTCTTAGTTAATCTTTCATCAAGTCAATTATCAAAATGCATAATGCGACAACTATTCATAACATCATGGCATGGTCATTCATCTATACTTTTACACACAGATCTTATACCACAGCTTCTTCATTCTGATCACATACTCTGCTTCAGGAAACTTCACAGCAAATCTGCTCATACTGGTTACTGCCTTAACCCGCACTAATATTAGTCTTTATTAATCAAATCCGCACTTAATTACAGATGTAACCACAGATTCTATTATTCTGAAATGTAGTGACTATGTCTGTCCTTAAGCCCGCATTTTCCCTTCTCTGTAATCCACACTTCACCACAGGTGTAACCGCATTTTATTACAGATGTAATCCGCAAGAATAGATGTGATATATCCGCAATCAAACCCTGTTCTTGTCTCCTGAAATCCGCACCTTTTATTCTGTTCAAACTCAGAGAAATCCACTCTTTATTTTCTGTCTCGCTATAGAGAGATCCACAATTCCTTGCTATACCATTTTAGAAAGATCGCAACACCTTGTTGTACCATTTCAGAGAGATACGCAATTCCTTCAGATATGACCGCATTACCTTTTTGGAGATGACCGCAAATCTTTTAGGTGTGACCGCATTACAACTAAGGTATAACCGCATTATCGTATTGCACTTTAGGTGTGACCGGATTACAACTCGGGTGTAACCGCGTTACTTCTTTAGGTGCGACCGCATTCAACTCAGGTGTAACCACATTACTTCTTTGTGTGTGTGTTTGTGAATCTTCCCTTCCATTATCCACAAATCAGTGGTATATATACAGACAACCTTACTATCTTTAGGGCCGACCACTAATTATGTTGGTAGGCTGACCCATTATTAGATTGGAGGTCGACTTCAACACATTGTAACATAGTTTAACTTGTAGCACAATGGAGGACTAAATGAGACCATTCATTCACGGTTTCAAGAACTAGGTCTCGGAGCATTTCTTAGACTCGATGATTTATATACATATGACACATATTACATAGTCAACAAGAAGACTGACCTAGTTACACTTTTCAACACTCCCTCTTAACTAAGGAGGTATTCATATAGGTACATGGTCACTTTCAAACTGAAGAATCTCATAAGAAGAATTGGATTGGTAATTGCATCTGTATAGCATTATATCACCTAGCATTGTCCTAGTGCAAGGCCTTGACTAACAACCCCATCTATCAACGAGACAATGGGATACAATGCTAGCGAGACACATGACTAATAGACTCCATAGTCATTGTCTCTCCAAGGTACATACCCCACCTAGGTGTTCCCAGAGTATGACCTTCTTGGACTATTCTTCTCTTGGGTAGCTAGCCCTCAAAGAATATCGGTCCACGACTACTCTTATCTTGAATGCCCTATCTCATTCTCAAAGAGTATCGAATGCCAGATGATTACCCAATCCTCCATTCTGTCTTCCAGGTGAAGACCAGAATGATGTGTCTATCCATTCTCTTCACATGGCCTTCACTAAGACTTACAGCTATTAGTCCTAGTCTAGTGCATGACACAGGTAATAGAGAATCACATACGTCACTCCCTCTTAACACAGGGAGGACATATTTCAAGTTTCTTCCAAGCAAGAAACTTACCACCAGGCTCCTCATCAACCAGAGTCTTGCAACAACAATCCAGCTACTCATGAAGAGTTCCTCCCCTCAATGTCATGGATTTCGATATTGAGGAATCTTCAACTTTTGGCTTCATAAGGCACAGATCATCCATCACTTTCAATCACGAGTTATGTCCACTATCAGAAAGTGATTCATCAATCTTCCTCATCTGGTCCACCGTTGTGCCATGTTGCTATCCTTCGAATCATCCCCAAGGATCAAACATCCTTTCTTATGATTAGCAGCCCTGCACCAATTCATCTAGATGAACATATACATATAAACTTTAAGAGCAAAAGTTACCTTAGTGAAGATCTTTCACCATGACATCTTCCTGTAGGCATTGGCATCCTTCATACAGATTGACACATCTCCTAATGATATGTTTTTGCTAAGGGTCTTCTTCTTTACCAGACTTCCATCAGAGTCTACATATCTTCCCAGGAGATCTCCTAGTCACATCTACTTGGCCTCCAGATGATAACTGCCTCTTGACATGGTTGTATTTCATGATCTCTTCCTTTCTGCACATTCTTCATTCCCAGGAACTTACAACCTCTCAAGTTTCTCGTTCATATACAACTACCTCATATTCCATGAGGACATATTATGTTGATTTCATTTGTCCGTCCACTAAGAGATACTCCTCCATAGATCATACTTCTAAATACAGAAGTTCATTACCTGCAACCATATTACATGACTTCACAGTATCCAATGTTAGCATATAAATATATACATACCTCATACCTTTTTCCCTTGAGTCATCCTGTAGCAATTTTCTCAAGAATGAAGAGCTTCATTCTCTTGGCTTGTTCCATCAATATGTCATCACATCCTAGAAATCTGTTTCCATGATGACCCTTGCTCTTGATGACTGCTTTCCATTAGTAATGTTATCATAGAGGTTTTCCCAGAGCTGATTCACCAAGAGCTCCTACCATGCTACTGCTGCCTATCATATAACCAACAGAAATCACTTAAAGAAGAAGATGATCTCAATTGTAGTGTAGATCCCTTGCTTCTTATTTCTTAGATTTTCTTTGAATCAGGTTCTTCCTTTTCTTCAAATGTTTGAGTTCTGCAAAACTATTGCCTTCAACTTGTCCTCTTCCATAGAGACCCTAGGTTGATGAGTGAGGTAACTTACTTATCCCATGATTTCGTTACCCTCATGATCATATGAGTTCTTGTTTCTTATACTTCCATGATGTCACATCGCATCAAATCTTAAGCAGGATCTAGGAGCCATAAAGAGACTTATTATGAGGGAGACTAGTCTTAATGATCTCTTACTCCCTCTTTCCATCCACTCCTTCCATCCTTTCCGGTGACATGAACTTTCTTGTATTGTTCATAATTCTTCTTCCAGCTTCTTTTGTGTCTCCAATATTGTTCATGTGAGAGAACCTTAAGAGTTCCTTTCCATGAATTCAAAGGAAACCCTTATATATGACTTCAGTCATCTATGAGGACCATGACTATCCTCCTTGTTTCATGCAAGGATCTTCGATAATACAACCACCTTATGTATCTCCTTGCAAATCGAAGTCATTTAACCAAAATTAAAATGAAAATGAAAGATACTTACTTTGCAAGTGAAGAGGAGATCTTCACCTTGTTCTTCCTTGAATGATCTTCTTAGGTTGTTCTAAACTTGAGATCATATGTCTTCCATTCGTGTAGCTGAACTTTCAGACTGTATTCTTCCAAGGCTGTGACCGCTACTGGTAAAATTGAGGTCATGCCATTGAGTTCAACAGTATATAAGAATTATCTTTATTGGAGGAAACAATGAATCATATAGAATTGAATCAGTATTGTAAGTGCATTTGACTAATCTGTACTTGCAAACTTAGTTGTGGTAGTATTGAACCATCCATACCGAATTATGATAGTATCATAGTTCTATTACAGTGGTAGTACTAATGACCGGACTCTTGTCTATTTAGTCATGCCGAGAATGTCACTGTGATATGTGATTACCCTCTGAACTGTAGTATATCCCCAAAATTTTCAGAATGAGTCCAAGCTGTGGAGATGTATGTAGGCCTATACTATATTCAGGATACCTGTGTAACATCACTTCAAATACATGTATGCCAAGACTGTGGAGATACCCTGATTGTGTGCATGTAAGTATTACTGTATGGGTAATACTCCTTGACTGAGATCTGCACTTGTTTAACCCATGCATCCGAACTAAAGTATCACGAATAGCCCTTTCTTGTAACCAAAGCTACAATACCATGTTGAGAATTTTGAAGGGTTGTAGGTTAATACAAATTCTCTTCTTGATAATTACTTCTGAACTTATTTACGTTAGTTATCTCCTTTCTTAGTTAATCTTTCATCAAGTCAATTATCAAAATGCATAATGCGACAACTAATACTATTCATAACATCACGACATGGTCATTCATCTATACTTTTACACACGGATCCTATACCATGCTTCTTCATTCGTCCACATACTCTACTTCTTAAAACTCAACAAATCTACTCATACGCAGTTCTTGCCTTAACCGCACTAATATTAGTCTTTATTAATCAAATCCACACTTAATTAAAGATGTAAATAACCACGAATTCTATTATTAATAAATGTAGTGACTTTGTACGTCGCCAAGCTTGAATTTTCCCTTCTCTCTAATCCTCACTTGACCACGGGTGTAACACCGCATTTTATTACGGATGTAATCGCAAGAATATTTGTGATATATCTGGTACCTGTACTTGTCTCCCGAAATCCGCACCTTTTATTCTGTTCAAACTTAGAGAAATCCACTCTTTATTTTCTGTCTCACTACAAAGAGATCCACAATTCTTTGCTATACCATTTCAAAAATATTGCAATTCCTTGCTGTACCATTTCAGAGAGATACACAATTCCTTTAGACATGACCGCATTACCGTTTTGGAGATGACCGCAAATCTTTCAGGTGTGACCGCATTACAACTCAGGTATAAGCGCATTACCGTATTGCACTTCAGGTGTGACAACAAATCTTTCAGGTGTGACCAGATTACAACTTAGGTGTAACCGCATTACTTCTTTAGGTACGACTGCATTACAACTAAGGTGTAACCGCATTACTTCTTCGTGTGCGTGTCCGTGAATCTTCCCTTCCCTTATCCACAAATCAGTGGTATATATACAGACAGTCTTACTGTCTTTAGGGCTGACCACTAATTATGTTGTTAGGTTGACTCATTATTTGATTGGAGGCTGACTTCAACACATTGTAACATAGTTTAACTTGCAGCACGATGGAGGACTGAATGAGACCATTCATTCACGGTTTCAAGAACTAGGTCTTGGAGCATTTCTTAGACTCGATGATTTATATACATATGACACCTATTACATAGTCAACAAGAAGACCAGCCTAGTTACACTTTTCAACAAGAGGGAGCTTAGGTACATTCCTTGTATAGGAATGCGTACATTCCTTTATGTAATATGTCCTCCCTAATTGAGAGGGAGAGATAGACACATCATTCGAGTCTTCACCTGGAAGATAGAATGCAGGATTGGGTAATCATCTTGCATCTGATACTCTTTTGGGATGTATTAGGGCATCTAAGAAAAGAGTATTCATGGAAGGATGAATATTCTTTGAGGACTGGGAATCCAACAGTAAGAATAGTATTGGTGGACATATCCTATATGAACTCGGGTGGGATATGATCCAATAGACACAATGATGAGGGTGTCTACTCATCATTGGTCTCACCAAAGTTGTAGCTCATGGTCTCATGGAGAGATGGATCTATTAGTCAAGGCCTTTCACTGTGACAATGTTGGTTGACATGATGCTATACAAATGGGATTACCAATCAGATTCTTCTTATGAGATTCTTCAGATTGAGAGTGACCATGTACCATTATGAATACCTCCCTAGTTAAGTGTTGGAAAGTGTAACTAGGTTTAGTCTTCACAATGAATTGTAATTATGAATTTATGTAATCAAGAAGACAAATATAATAAAACGTATTTTGTAAATACTTGCTTCATGTTTTTTTCAGGCAAGGAGTTTTATATTATGGAGTCCAAATACTTCTTCTTGATGTCTTTAGGGGTTGTCATCTTGTCATAAATATGTAATTTAGAATTCATGTATATGAAGTGTTGTTACACTTGTAAAGACAAAATATTGATGTAATTTGTATGCTCCAAAGACCCTTTCTATATGCTCCTTGAAGTCGGCTCAGTTCATGGTTAAGAAATTCTCCTTGTCAAGTCGGCTTCATAGCAAGAGATCATGTCGGCCTAAAGGATGGAAAACAATCCCTATAAATAGCCAGGACTGCGGCCTCATATAACACCAAGTAACTCGGACACCTCTGCAATATAGATGCGGATTACAGTGCGGAAGTTCAAGGGTTATACAACGAAGAGTTAAGGGTTAACACAATGAAGATAAGTTTGTGGTCTAGTGCGAAGAAAAGAATACAATACAACGAGAAAGTAAGAAAAGGGAAAGGGACTCTCTCGGATCTCTATTTTGGGTCAATAATCTTGGATCTTTGTTTTGGATATCCGAATTACAATAGGTGTCTTGACAGCAAAGTAAAAGGACCTTGAAAGTAGTGCAAGGTTTCTTACTTTGTCACTATATCTCGAATAAATCAGTAGCATACAACAAGGAAGAGAGGCAACAAGGTGTATAAGGAGGAGGATAATTGCACTAGCATTAAAGGTACTATATCTCAGTGAGACCGAGAGTTACTACAACATATCATCAAGTTCGGTCTTGAGCTGAAGAAAGGAAAGATAAGTGTTGGAAACTGAAAGAGGTAATAACTTTAGGAGGATGAAGCTACGATCGAAGGAAGAAGCTTCTTGTCTAATAGGAACCAAGTTTCCTAGTGTTGGTGTTGAACAATGCAGAAAGGAAGAATCAGCTAGTGAAGCCAAGAAGAGAAGTGACAAGGGTCTTGGAGGCATACAAGTATCAAGGGTCTATGTCATGGTCATGGTACTCATCAATTGAAGATGTATAAGAAGAATTACTTTCGGGTTTTCCTCTCCAAGGGGGAGAGGTTTTGGCCCTGGCTTGAAGAGCCTAAAATTTGTGTCTCTTGTGTTTTGATAAGATCTAAGTAAAAGAAACATAGCAAGTTCACAAGTAATTATCATGAAATAGAAATTTTAATAAAATCCCTAATTTGTCAACACATGTTACAAAGATATTCAGCCACAGGTCTGCATGGTTCCATAGAAATATAGTGCCTCAAGTCCACAAGGTTCCATAGATATTTAGGCCACAAACCCATACTATTCCATAGAGTATATATTGCCTCAGGTCCACATTATTCCACAAGGCTATAATGCCTCAGGTCCGCATTGGTTCCATAAACAATCTACCTCAAAATTTGCATATGTTCCATTGATAATCTGCCTCAGACTTTGCATACATTCCATGGATAATCTTCCTCAGACTTTGCATACGCTCCACAAATATTAGGAGCCTCAAACTTCGCATATGTTCCACAAAGATTAGGAGCCCCAGACTTCGCATATGTTCCATAGATAATTTTCCTCAAACTTCGCATATGTTCAATAGAGGTAAGGAGCCTCAAACTTTTCATATGTTCCACAGAGATTAGGAGCATCTAACAGCTCATATTATCCTCGATAAGATGATCCAAAAATTTTCTAAAGGAGAGAGAATAGGCTTTATATATAGTTATTCGTTTATGTGAAGAGGTGTGTCTATTGGGGCAAGTAGACATGATCTTGAAGGGGTCGACTTGGACACTTGTGGGATCATAAACCAAAAATATAAATTTAAAATTTTTCTTCTTTGATTTTAGTGATGAAAATACCGACTAAAGCTACATTTTCAACACTCCCTCTTAGCTAGGGAGGTACTTTTCATTCTCTCTCTTTCAAGATAAATCTCCCTGACCAATTCAATGGTCTCTCAGTAATGACCTAAGAGAGAGATCACAAATTCATATGTACAAGTCTCGTCATAAGGAAAGGTTCATAGCATCAATTTCATCCCATAGGACAAAACCCAATGGTATCAAGGTCAGAGCCCAACTGACCATGGGATCAATCAATATTGTTCATGAGGCCAAACTTTCCAACCATATGAAATGGTTTATTAGTAAATCTCAATGACCCAAGAGAGTAATAAATGTCAATCTCTCTGACCATCCCACTAGTCTCTCAGTAAAAATCAATGACCCCAGAGAGAGAACTCAACATCAATCTCCCCGACCAGCCTACTAGTTTCTTAGTCAAACACAATGGCACAAGAGAGTAATAAATATCAAACTCTATGACCATACCAATGGTCTCCTGATCAAACTCAATGAACTAAGAGAGTACATTGGGTCCATCTCTCTGACCACAAACAAGGGTCACTCAGTCAATCTCGATGACCTAAGGGAGGAATCCCTATCTCAATATCAAACTCCCTGACTATATAGTCTTTTGGTCCATGACCCAAGGGAGGAATCCTGATCTCGGTGTCAAAAGGGTTAATCTCCCTGACCATGTGGTCTCTCATTCAAATGCAATGACCCAAAGGAGAGTACTCAAAATCAGTGTCCCTAACCAAGCCTACTAGTCTCTCGATCAAACACAATGATCTAAGGGATCACTCCAAGCCTCAGAACCAACCTCCCCAACCATAAGGTTTCTCGGTCAAACTCAATGACCCAAGGGAGTAACCAAAACAATCTTCCCAACCATAAACCATGGCTTCTCATCCAAGCCTAAGGAAGATTCATGATGTTATACAATCAATGCTTCCTCTCTAGAAAGAGAGGGATTCTCAATCATTCCAATCTTCTCTCAGGAGCAAACAAACTTCATCCATGATAGTGGCTTTGTCAAAACATCAACAAGTTGCTCATCAATAGAAATGTATTCAAGCCTCACGACTCTTCTTTGGAAAACATCCGAGATGAAGTGATACTTTATCTCAATGTGCTACAACCTGTCATGAAAAAGCAAATTTCCGAAAACCTTCACATAGCTTTGGATATATTATGGTCGATTCTAACACCTAATCAAATAAACCATCAAACAAATTTTGAAGGCCAATTTCTTCACAACATGCTAAAAAGTCAATTATATACTTAACTTTAGTCGTGCTAGATGCAACAGAGATCTACACAATACTCATCCATGATATCCAGGCTAAGACAACATCCAAAATTTCTCTTCAGAACATCCATCCCAATCAAAATTTGCAAATCCATGCAGCAAATAGTTCAATGAGCCAATTAAAAGGATCAAACAAGTTAGAAAAAAAGTCTTGACACGACTTCTTCAATTTTTTTATCATGGAGGTGCCCATTGACTCACAGTCCAACATGCCAAACTTATGAAGGATCTCAACAAAAAATTCAACAAGCTTATGCCACATTTTCAACCCCAAGTAGTAATGCATTAGACCAAGATCCTTCAATCATCTCCCTCTTACATTAGACAAAGAGGTCCTTAGCCCCAATAAAAAATAGATCACCAAAACCACAGGGTCAGCTTCAATAATGAATCAACATCATTCTAAATAGCCATTAATTCGAGCGTACCATACACAAGTAGCTTTATTTTATATTCTTCCCCCTCTTGCTGAGGTAATCCTTCGCTTGGTCCTTCTAGCCATCTTCATCTTGGAAGTCACAAACGACTTCTTTTTGGCACAGAACAAACCAATTCCCTCTGAGTCCAAATCTCAACACGAGTCTTATTTTCACTATCTTTGCTTTGTTCTTCCATTCTTTCTATCTGCTGCTACAACCTAGTAGAATTTATTATGTACATACAATCCTCACTAGAAGGACATGGAATAACAATCACAACCAAGCAAGATATACAAAGACAAGAGGCTAATAGAAACAACAACAATAGTAATAAACAATAAAGAGAGATATAAAATACTTATCTTTTGAGAACATGCTAGCTCCCTCTTGATCTTGAGTTCTTGCATTCTTCTTGCAACTTTCATCATCCTCATTCATCAACATTAAGAACTAGGGTTTCTCTTTCCAGCAAGAACAATTAGTCCTAAGGTTTTATATACAAACTCTAGGGATTTCTTGTTCAAACCCCTTAGCATACTAGGGTTTACAAACCCTAAATATGATGTGATGTTCTTGTCATAGATCACCCAAACATATTTAGTTAAATAGCTTAACTTTTCCAAAACATTGTAGCAGCAGTTCTTGCAATGTGCAAGGAGTAAATCATTCCAACATTTGAATACCCATCATACTTGAGTATTGCTTCAGCATTACTGAATCCATAAGTTCTGCAAATTACTCGTCTCTTTTGAGTAACCCTTTTGTGTTAAAATTTTACAAGAGGACATGCCTTATGATGATCATACATGGCAATGTTCTGAAATACTCGGGGAATCTTATTTCAGGTCTTAAAAAATTTGATGCAATCAAGCTCATCTTATTGAGAATACCTTTTGCCTTCAAAACTTGAAGGATCATCATCATATAATTCTCAACAATGTCATTTATTATTTCCATATCAATTTTATCAAAGGATGGATTTCTTCATGTCTGTCCTCAGGGAATCAAAAAAAGGGATCACTGAGATTTTAGAAAATACCTTCCTTATATGTCAAATTTCATATTTTATTGCAACATGGATCTCCATATTTAAATATCAGTCAAGTTAGCTTCTAAATCAATCAGGGCGGATCCTTGCAACACATGTTTTCCTTCTTTTACGAATAGAACAAAGACACCTTTTAAGTTGACATCAAACTTCTAAATTTATTTACGGATTCAACTCCTTCATAAGAAAAATTTTGAGATCAAGATATTCAGTTCATGGAGACTAAGGTAATTGGAGATGCTCTGAAATTCTCTGAAATAACCTTCGTACTACATTGGAGCCAATAGTTTCATATCACATTGTGACAATTAATCGGACTCATCTGCTTGTTTATGACAATTTATATGTCACAAAGACAAATCAAATATACAGCTAAGATCATCCTCCTTTGGATACTAGCTCAAAGGTTACAGTGGTTCAAATTCTCAAAAGACTCGGCTTCAACATATCATCTTCTTTAAGGATTTCAACAAGGTATCATTCAAACTCTTCAGTTGTAGAGGACCAACACCTCTTAAAATCCTCATTCTTTAAATAAGGTTTCCTTTCACTTGACCATAAAACGTCCTCTTGTAGCATAATGGTTAAGGTTTGTAAGATAAAAAATGTATCTCTATTGGTTCCACAAACCAATCTGACTTGAAGACAGGCTCCTTTCATCCAGAATTCGTGCTAGATCAAAAATATTTTCATAACAAGGAAATTAAGGAATTTTCATAGGAATATGTTTTAGAAACCTCAGCCTTCATTTCACATATATACCATAGGACTTCTTCTTATGAACAATAACTTTAAATATCAATAAATGTTGCTCGATCTTTTGTCAAAACACTAGGTTTTTTCAATTTATTTCACCAAGTGTCAACTTGAGGTATTTCAACCTCTAAATCTTAAGCTTTTTAGCCTATCAGATACAAATCATTTTAAGATTCAGATCACTTGATCTGACGTTTTTTCAAATCCTATATTCAATACCAAATTTGATCTTTTTCACAAATGCAAGGAGTGAAATTTTGATCTTCAACTAGGGATTTTCCATAGATGTGAAGGTGATTTCACTGAGATTTAGGGCTTCTTTTCCAAGCTTCTCTTCACCTTTTAGCCTTTATACCATGTTGATTTTCTAGTATCATATAAGACTAGAACAATTTTCACACGGATAACTACTTCCAATGATACAATTTGACTTATTTTCAAACATTTCAATCATTAAGCAGTTATAAATGAAACTTTCAATGATTAACATTAACATCCATAGAGAAGTAAAGATCATTGCAAGATAATGAATAATATACACCAAAAATTACCTTGGGAAAATCCCACTCCAAGGGGGAAAAACCTAGCAACCTTTCCTTATGAGATAATGTCCAATTCAATCCAATTTGTACATCAAAATAGCATATTACATAGGCAAATACTAACCAACATGATGACCTCCCACAAGTGCCAAGCCATCCCTCTAAGAATCTTCGCATATACACATATATATGTACCACAGACCCTCACATATGTTACATATATACTGAGCCACAAGTCCGCATCGTTCCACAGAAACATAGTAGATCAGGTCCACAAGGTTCCATAGAGATTTAGGCCACATACCCATATTGTTCCACATAGTATATATTGCCTCAGTTCTGCATTGTTCCACAAGGATATAATGCCTCAAGTCTGCATATGTTCCACATACAAACTGCCTCAGACTTTGCATATGTTCCATATATAATCCGCTTCAAACTTTGCATATGTTCCCTAGATATTAGGTGCCTCAGAATTTGGATATGTTCCACAAATATTAGGAGCCTCAGACAACTCGTATTAGCCTCAGATAAGATTATCTAAAAATCTGCCTTGAAGGAAAGTGAAAAGGCTCTATATGTAGTTATTCTCCCATGCAAAGAGATGTGTCTCTTGGGGCAGGTCGACATCATCTTGGAGAGGTTGACTTTGTTATGAAACCAACTCACAAAATAGAAGAAAAGATAGATCAACGACTTAAAAATAAATCTCTTTGAGGGGGAAACCTCCTTTACATTACATAAATGAACCATTCTTTGATTATTCAAATGACAAAACCTCATTTCTATGTATAGGATTACAAGGGGTCACAATATAATCCTATCCAACATAACAATAACAATGTAAGGGCACAACAATAACAATAGTGGGCTTCTATGGGGCACAATAATAACAATATGGGGACTACATGAGCACAACAATAACAATAAGGGAGCTACACTAACAATAATAATAAGATGATACACTAGTATTATAGGAACCTAGCATGCCCCTCTCCTTCACAAAAGTGTTGTCCTCAACACTTGAGTAGTTCTAGATGCTTCTGTATAAAATTATCATCCTCCCATGTCGAATCTTCAGCGAGTAATTTCTTCCACTTGATGAGATACTCTAAAATTGATCGATTTTGTAGTTGTCGAGTTCTTGTTTCCGTGACTGCTTCAGGTTTCAATATGATTTTTCCTTCTTCGTCAAGTTCTGGCAATATTGTTTGAACTGGGAGCTTGTCACGTATAAACTCCTTTAGTCATGAAACATGGGAAACTGGGTGCACTCGGGAAGATGCAGGAAGCTCCAATTTGTATGCCATTGTACCAATATTTTGCAACACTTTGTAAGGACCATAATACTTTGGTGATAATTTACTATCCTTCTTAGCTTGCTCGAGGGACATTTGTTTGTATGGTTGTAGCTATAAAAATACCCATTCGCCTACATCAAAACTTCTTTCATTGTGATGTTGATATGCCTGTTGTTTCATTTGATTCTGTGTCAAGGTGAGGTTATCCTTTAAGAGTTGGAGAACTTGTTGTTGGTGCTCGATGTGATCTCCCACTGCTTGAACCTTAGAATTTTCTCTTAAAGATGATGTGATGGAGGGTGCATGATATCCATAAAGTGCCATAAATGGGGTCATTTTTGCTGCAATATGGAAGGAAGTGTTATACCACCATTCAACCAGAGGTAACCACTTGATCCATTGTGTTCGTTTATCAGATACAAAGCAACGAATATATCCTTCCAAACATGTGTTCACTATCTTGGTTTTCCCATCAGATTGAGGATGATATTATGAGCTATGACCTAATTGAGTACCCAAACAAGAAAATAATTCCGTCCAAAAATTTCCTGTAAAAATGGGATCTCTGTCGCTTACAATAATCTTTGGGTTTCCATGTAGCTTTTGAATTGTTTCCATAGATGTAATAGCAATTGTATTGGCTTTAAATGGATGAAATAATGCACAAAAGTGTGCATACTTGGTAAGTCTATCAACTACCACCATGATGATAATGTTTCCTTTGGACTTGGGTAAACCTGTGATAAAATCCATTGAAACCTCCTCCCAACGTTGACTTGGAATGGATAAAGGTTGTAACAGACATGGGGACTTAATTGTCTCAACTTTATTTTGTTGGCAAACCAAACATTCTGCCACAAACTTTTGAATATCATATTTAAGGCCATCCCAAAAAAATTCCTTCTTGAGCCTGTGGTAATTTTTTAAAAATCCTAAGTGCCCTCCTATGGGAGAGGTGTGCAATTCCAAAAGAATCTTTTGTTTGAGTTGGGAATTCTTACAAAGATATAAGTGATCGTTGTACCATAATGAATCATTTTTCCAACTAAATGTTTCAAATGTATTGGGATCTTGTTGCAACTTTTGAATGAGTTTCCACACTTCTTCATCATTATTCCATTCATCCCTTGCTTCGTTTATCCACTCAGGTTGGATAATAGAAATGGCACAAAGTAATGCTTCCACATCCTTATCCTTTCTTGAGAGTGCATCTGCAACAACATTTTTCTTCCCTTTTTTGTACATGATTTAAAAGTCATAACCCAACATTTTTGTGACCCATTTTTGCTGCTCTTCTGAATATAATATTTGTTCCAAAAAGTATTTAAGACTATCATGATATTTTTTTACCTTGAAGTGTCTTCCCATTAGGTAAGGTCGACATTGCTTTAGTGCATGTAGTATTTCCAACATTTCCTTCTCATAAACAGGTTTCAGTAAATTCTTTCCTTTGATTGGACGACTTTCAAAAGAAATGGGTCTTCCTTCTTGCATTAAAACCGCACTAATTCCATTTCTTGAGGCGTCACATTCCACAATAAATGTTTTTGTGAAGTCTGGCGTAGCTAAGACCAATGATTGGCACATTACCTCTTTAAGATGTTCAAAGGCGTTAGTTGCTTCTGGAGTCCAAGAAAATGCATCTTTCTTCAGTAATGATGTTAAAGGTGTCGATATTCTCCCATAATTCTTAAAAAACTTGCGATAATACCCTATTAACCCCATAAATCCTCGAAGATGCTTTATGGTTGTAGGGATTTTCCATTCCTTAATGGATTTATTTTTGTTAGGGTATACCTTAACACCTTCATGAGATACAATATGACCCAAATATTCCACCTCCTGTACTCCAAAGAAACATTTGGAGTTTTTTGCATATAATTGTTTCTCCTCCAATGGTTTGAGCACCATGTCAACATGTTGAACATGATCCTTCCAAGACTTGTTGTAGATTACTATATCATCAAAAAATACTAACAAAAAATTTCTAAGGAAGGCTTTGAAAATGGAGTTCATCAAACCTTGAAATGTGGAAGGTGCATTAGTAAGGCCAAAAGGCATGACTAAAAATTCATAATGACCCTCATGAGTTCTGAATGTTTTTTTTAGAATGTCTTCAGTCTTCATTCTAATTTGATGATATCCAAAATGAAGATCCAGCTTGGTGAAGTAAATTTCTCCATGTAATTCATCTAATAATTCATCAATGACGAGGATGGGAAATGTATCTTTAATAATGAGCTTGTTGAGCTCCCTATAATCTATACACATATGCCATGATACATCCTTCTTGTGCACCAATACTAATGGAGTAGAGAAAGAACTTTGACTAGGTTGAATTATACCAACCTCTAGCATTTCTGCAACCATACGTTAAATCTCACTCTTTTGAGCATAAGGATATATGTAAGGCATGATGTTTGGAGGAACACTTCCTGGAATCAAATAGCATGATCATGATCACGGATAGGTGGGATTTCTTTGGGAGTCTCAAATATCTTTGAATGATTTCCCATGACGTTTTTGAGATCTGGAGAAATAGATGATTTTGATGTTTGAACCTGTAGTGAGAATAATTGTGAAATTACGCCTCGTTGTTCTTTCTTCAGAAGCTTTGTCATGAAATTAGAGCTTGTTATATTTCCTGGCTTCCCTGTGATACCCCGTAATTCAACTTCCTTTCCTTCCAAAAAAAATTCAAGAAAAGTTCTTGAAAATTAAAAGCTACTGTCCCCAAAGATTGTAACCATTGTACTCCTAGTACAACATCAGCACCGCCCATTGGGATGGAGAGCATTGGATTATTCAATACATATTCCCCCTTGGTTAGTTTGATATTATGGCGCTCTCCAAAGCAATTTATAGTTCTTCCATTTGCAACCATCACTTGACACTCAGGTGTTGGGTATAGGAAGCAATTCAATTATTTGGCTACCTTACAATGAATAAAATTATGGGTACTACCCAAATCAATCAACACTATTACATTTTTCTTCATGATATGTCCTTCTATCTTGAGAGTTTGAGGAGTGGTAATTCCTTCCAATGCATTACAGGATATGGTTGGATTCATTTCTTCTTCCTCTAGGGTTGGTTCCTGGTATATATCCTCTTCTATTGAATTTTATTGTTCCTTTTCTTCCTCCTCTTCACAATCTATGTAAAATAATTTCTTCTCAGCACACTTATGACCTTTAGTGTATTTGCTATCAGAACTGTAGCAAAGCCATTTTTTTCTTTTTTCTTCCAATTGTTGTGGTGTCAACCTCGTAGGTTGTGGAAGTCTAGGAGTAGCAACACTTCCATCTTTATAGTTGTGAGTGGTAGGCTTCCTTGTCGCCATAATTTTCTTTCATTTTTTCTTACCAACCTAAATGTCTTCTCCAATGAATCAGGTTCCCAAAGGTGAACCTCATGTTGGATGGTATCCTTTAAAGTCCTTATGAAGACATCAACCCTATGTTCCTCTGGAATATCAGTTACCCTTATATTCAATTTTTGGAAGTCCTAAATGTGCTCCACCATTGAACCCTTTTGTTTGAGATTTATCAATTGGCTAAAGAAGGCTTTTCTCTTTGTATCCTCATAATGCGCTATCATTTTCTCCGTAAAAATTGACCAAGTGACAATTTTTTTACGAGAGAAAAGCCATCGATAACATACAAATGTATTTTGTTCTAAATATAAAGTTGCAATGCGTACCTTTTGTTTGTTTTTCACATTATGGAGATCAAAATATTACTCCATCTGTAGTATCCATGTTGTGGGATCCTTTCCATCAAACTTCCTCATATCGATCTTTGGAATATGGTGGGTCTTAAATACAACATTAAAGTCTATGAAATCATGATTAACATTGCTTTTGTTCTCATCATGAGTTTCATTTACTATTGTTTCGCCATTAGGAATCATTTCTTGTAGCAACTTTGTCAAACCTTCGTTCGAACTTTCCATGTATGCTTTTAGACCATTCTTCATGTCTTCCATGTTGTCTTTCATTTTTTCTTCTATACCATCGAATTTAGCTTCCACACCATTCACGATTTTCTTCAATCCATCCATGTCTTTCTTCAAACCATCCATCTTAGCTTCCATTTCATTTTTTGTTACTCTTTGCGAGAGCGAATTTGTTGCACTTGGTCTCGTAATTTTGATATATCATGTTGCACTTCTTCCTCTTAATGAGTCATAGTAGATCATTTTTAGGGCTTAATGGATGTGGAATTCTTTTTGGGGGGCATTTTAGAACCCAATACTAATATCTATGCTTCAATATGCCCTTGGAATCACTTCAAACTGATTTTTTAGACAAGACTTATGCAATTTTTAAAAAACAAAAAAAATACACACATTTTTCTTGCTTTTGAGGATCTCAATATTGAAACTGATGTATCTCTGTAATTTCGGATCCCCAAGATTTAATCTTCAGTCCTGTAGTAGCCCTCTGAATTTTCTTTCCAATATCATAGGTCAGACCTAATTTGGATTCTTCAAGATAAATTTATTCCCTATCTCCCACAATGACCTAGTTATGGACTCATTCAGCAGAGCGAACTTGTACAGTGAGCCACGTGTCACTGTTTTGACTTTCAGCTTTGAAATCGATACAAAAGAAACTAAAGTCTGTGAAGTTTCAACCATTATTTATAGAATTCCAATCTGATGTTTGAAACGATAGTTATGACGATTTTCCCTCGGTCACCTGTTTGAAATGAAATTCTGGAGCATGCAAAAACCCTAACTTCCTTATATCATATCTTCGAAAATATAGTGAACCAAGATCTGCAATTTTTACACGAAGTTCCTCCAGCTTTCGGCTCAAATGGGATTTTTTCAGCTTCTGAAATTTCGTAGAAAAAAAAGTTATAGGGAAATACCAAGATGACCTGTTTTAGGAAGTGAAACCCTAGAATCCCAAGCTCTGATACCAAATGTTATGAAACCAGCTCACAAAATAGAAGAAAATATAGATCAACGACTTAGAAATCAGCCTCTTCGAGGGGGAAACCTTCTTTACATTACATAAATGAACCATTCTTGGATGATTCAAATGAAAAAACGTCTTTTCTATATATAGGAGTCCAAGGGGTCACAATATAATCCTAGTTGACATAACAATAACAATGTAAAGGTACAACAATAACAATATTGGGCTTCTATGGGGCACAATAATAACAATATGGGGACTACATGGGCACAATAATAACAATAAGGGGGCTACAATAACAATAACAATAAGGGGATACACTAGTATTATAGGGACCTAGCAAACTTAGACACTTGTGGGATCATAAACCAAAAATATAAATTCAATTTTTTTTCTTTGATTTTATTGAGGAATATACCGACCGAAGCTACATTTTCACCCCTTAGAGAGGGCATGAAACCCCCATGATGGAATTGTATCTTCTTACGGGATGTTGATACTTCTCTTGTTGATGATGGGAATGATCATCCTAGAACACCTCTTTCGAGGGATAATGGAACCTTCCCCCTTAATGATGACATGTCATAGCTTAAGGGCATTGCGCTTATGGTGCCCATTTCACTTGACGAGGATGTCTGACTACTTTTGGAGCCAACCTAATATGATGATGAGAATATTGGCACATTTTGAACGAGGAGATGTAACAGTTTATTAGAGATTACACCCTTTCATGGAGAAACATGACACTTGGAGCATTATCCACCACTTTGAGGATGACATCATGCTCATTTCAATCACACACTCACGTGTGTGACTCTTGGAGAGAATTTATGATGGATGTCTAGCATTATGGTATCGTTTACTCCTTGATGAGGCATCTTTTGGGGGTTGACCTTACCTATCCACCTTGTGTCATGGACTTATTGTATTTTTTATGGATTTTCACTTAATTTTCTCCTTTTATAGAGGATTTTGCTTGGTTTCCTCTTATTTATAAAGGGAGCACTACCTCATGTGAATCATTCCACATTGTGAAGGCTTCTCTTCTCATGAGTTCTATCTCTTTCCTTTTATGCATTATGGATGTCTAAGAAGAGAAACATCTTAAGGACTTGTGATGCAAATTGCACTCTTTTCTTGAATGGATATTAATGAAGTTGGGATGAATTCATGACAATATAAGTGGACTTATTTTGCCTTGGTTATATTTATGGATTATGCTAATTAAGTATTAAGCAAGTGGGCACGGTATTTTATTTTCATTGTCCCTCCTAGAAAAACCATTCTTCTAAGTCTTTGAGGAAGGAACAAGTGGGAACCTTCCATTAGCTCATCCTTCAAGAATGAGAGAGTGAATTTTTTAGCGATAGTGAGAATAATTACCCCAGTCTCATGAACTTAGATCTAACCAACCTCTTAAAGTGTGTTTATCCTTGACTCCATATGCCCTAGGATGAGAAAGGCACTAGTCTTTTCTTATGTTAATCACTACTTCATTTATATTCATTTTCTTTTATATTTAGGATATTTATGTTTAAATTACAACAAAATATTTCATTTCCAACATTAATTAACTTGGATGTCTCAATCCTAGGGTTAGAAAATGTTTTGAATATGTTTTAAAATACAAGTGTCAATTTTAATGCAATTTTTAGCCACATTCTAGGGCTGACATCTAGGGCTTATAGTGTTGTTATATACTCTTTTACTATAGAAATTTGTTGTAATTTAATCTCTATTTTACTCTCATTGTAGAGCTTCATTTTTTAATTTATTAACATAGATCTTGAGGCTATTAATTATTGTTGTTGCATATTGCTTTTTAGTTGCAATTATCTATTTTACAAGCTAGTTTACTATGGCATTGCGTAATTTCTTGACTGTTTGTGTTTGAGGACCTTCCTTGAGCTCATATTGGTTTAACTTAAGCCATTAGAACAACCATAGGACCCTTTAGAATCAAATATGGAAATTACCTTCAAATCCACCACAAACCCTAATTGTTTGATCCTCTTGATTGGTGGAGATAGAAGTAGAATCTTTAGAGGGATCTTCATCTGGTTTGATTGGAACATTAGATCCCTAAGATATACTAAGAAATCCTCCATTATATTGGATTTTATCCATCACTAAAATGAGGGGAGTAGTTTCTAAGGTGATAGTGGTGACTATTCTATGTTACTCCTTGTCTTAATCACTTAGCGACATTTTGCCCCAAGATGCAAGATTTTGCTGGAACAATTTGACAATATTGTTGGGCAGGAATTGAGACCTTCTCCTTGTGATCTAAAGATTATGCTTCAACCTCATTTGATGAATCTATCTCAAATCCTTTTTTAGTGTGCTCGTTGGTGACCAGTCACTTGGTTCAGTGAACAAAATTGATTAAATTCAAAGTTCGTCGAATTCCATTGCTAACTGAATTTATTCAATGATGTCCGTTGAATCTCATATTGAATAAAAACACAAAAAATTTCACAATATTCGCTTGAAATTAATTTACAGTTCATTTGGAATCATAGGAAATTCAAGGTTCGTAATAAAAAAATTAGAAACTACAAAATCCCTAAAACCTACTCATTTTAAAATAAAGGTCTAGGATTCTCACACTAATGGGGAAGTTGTCTCTCAATGTCAAATTGTGACTGTTGGGGCCCTTGTTTTGAATACTTGTTTTGAATATTTTGAATTTTGAACAAAGAACAGATTTTTGGGTTGCGAAACGACACATGGCAGTCGCAACCAAGTCGCAACTATGGTGAGTAGCAGACCTACCGAGGTTGCAAGGGAACAGGAGATAGCTGAAGAAAGAAGATGTAGGAGTACAGACGAAGAGAAGATATAGCAGAAGACAGAGAGAAGAACTCATAGACAACAAGAGAGAAGCCGGAAGCAGCTGAAGAAGAACGCAAGAGGAACAAACGGTTGCGATGGCGGGTGAATAAATAGCCATCACCTGGCCGAAGGAAGGGACAAATGCAGAGCAATTGAAGAGGATCGGGTGGATGCTGCAAGAGAGATCCATTCCGGGCATGATATCTCTGTAGTTCCTAGGCTTCTCTAATCTATCTTTCTGTCTGATAAGATGTATGTAACAGACTTGTAAGCTCTTCCTATGGAAGCGATGGAACTATGGATTTGGTTGAGGATTATCAATATAATTGCAGGTTGATGTCTTATTCTGTGAGTTACAAGCATGCATGATATCTGTGATGTCTTAAAATTTTATTTGCTTAATACCTGTTCGATCTTCTGAATGTTCTTGCATATATAATGATGTTTATGCAATCAATTCAATGTTAATCATGAGTTGTGGATCCTTCCACCACTATCGATCTATTCCCATTCTACATGTGGTCGCGGCACACCTTGGGTGAGACTCTCTACTCTCCAGAGTAGGGTGACAATGCCGGCGTGGTTCTAGACTACAGCGGATTCCCTTGTTGGCCCCAATCTCTGAACCTGGGTCTTGCCTGCGAGACCTGTTTCTTCGCCAAAAAATGGTTCCATTGCCGGGACCCTGCATGTTATGAGGGGAACTAGATCATGGTATCGAGGGTCTTTGAAGGAGAAATACGGAGATGGTGGGATAACCATCTGGACTAGTTTGTTGCTCAGCAAGCGGAGTTAATGAATCAAAAGGAGAAGGTGCTCAAGGATCTCGTCCTTTTCTCGGATTCTGCCAATGATACCTACGAGATCCTCTGGGGAAAGTTCCATAGAGACCTCTATAATTGGTTGCGGAGGTTACAGAAAAAGGTTTCTAGGGATAGCTCGCGGAAGATAAACCGCAAGTGGGTGCACGGGGATCTGGTGGCCTTGCATCGGTTGGATACTGTTTTGACCCGCGTGGTGGATTTTTGGGTAGAAACCACTTTGGACGGATATATTGTGGAGTTTGCTGCAGAGTGCTACCAATCCTTCTCGAAGGATGAATTTGTCTTCCACTCCAGGTTAAGAGGGAAGCTGCTCAAGGAGATTCTGCTCTGGATTAAGGCCCTAATGGTGGACGAAGGGCTGATGGAGTTCCAAAAGTCGAGCATGGAAGCCTAAACCTCCAGTGCTGGGGGAAGGGCTGAAGGGACAGATGCTAAGTGAGGTGTGAAGCGGGGGAGTGGGGGATGGATGTTGAGGCCGCAAGGAGATTGAGGGAGCGACGTGCACATTGGCGGGTGCAGATCGCCGACAGGTGGCAAGAAAGGGTGATGCAGGAGTTGAGACAACGAGAAACCAATAGGAAGAAACAAGAGGAGGCGCCTTAGAGGATAGGAATTATGGACACTCATGAGGATACCCTGGAAATGGAAGGGACCGATGTGGGAGTGTGGCGGGTGCATGGGAGCCCAGCTAGGAGAGAAAGGGAGACGACGACTGACGAAGACGATGCAGGTGTGCAGCCCAAAGAAAGTTCTGATGGCGAATGGTACGTCATGATGCAGCGGTTGTTTCAAGAGCGGACGACATTCATCTCTCCAGGCATCCCTACTTCAAAAAATTTGCACGGCAAGGATCCCTACCTTCCCCTGATACTCTATCAACCTTTAAGTAATATTTTCGTTAAATTACAAGCATTGAGTCAATTTCCCAACAGTTCATTGTTGACAGCGACACACGTTAATAGCAGCGTCACTAGTAGTATTGCATTCCCCAGTGGAACAGTCATGCAACCAGGACCCGGAGGGTTTATCCTGGTTAACCCTTCGCAAGTAAATATGGCTGGGTCATTCACCCGGTATCCAAAATTCTCTGGCCGAGGTAACGATGATGTAGAGCAACACTGGTATCTCTACAAAGCCATTTGGAGGGCTCGGCAGACACCAGACGCAGGGAAGCTAATAGAGTTCCAAACCACGCTCAGAGAGAGGGCTCTGCGATGGTTTATCAAGTGGTCCAAGGCCCATCCTAATCCAGTAATCGTGGACATTAAGCAGGATTTTGTCCGAGAATTTAAGCTCCCCCAGACAGACCAGCAGGGTCTGTCCGAGCTCTGGGAGATTAAGGAGAAATAAGGGGAGACTGCATGGGAGCTGATGCGCCGATTCAAGGACGCGATCAGGAAACTCAGCTACCCAATCGACCCAAACCATCAAAGGGACTGGTTCATCAAGGCTCTGCTTCCCTTTACACAAACCCCCCTCACCCAGCAGAAGATTGACAACTTGCAGGACGCTCTGGAGCAGGCCATGAAGATAGAGGCCATGGCGGGCTACCCTCAGGAATATCGGGGAGGGCCGGTCCTGTAGGATCCTTCCTTGGTGGGATTGCAACATCAGATCACCAATCTGACAGAAAAGCTCAAAGATATGCAGCCTATAAGACCAGCCAGGCCAAACGTTTGGTGCAGTCACTGCCTGGTCGAAGGGCACGTCGCAGCCAAGTGTCCCCGGTTGCGTGGCACGGGTGTGGGACCCTCTGTCGCGGCAATCCAGGGGGGTCCACCCACAAGGGGTGGCGCGGCGATGAATCTGCAGGGGGTATACCAGCCGCAACAGCCTTACGCGGGGTTCCCACCTCAACAAAACCCAACTGCCACGGAATATTGCGAGATTTGTCGGACGATGGGGCATCAACCTCGGATGTGCCCAATACTACAGAAGTACTTCAATGTCCCAAACAACGTATACTGTGAGTTTTGTGCTTCCACGACTCACAACACTGAGCAATGCAGGGCTCTCGATGCACTCACGGACCGGTTGGACTGACCGTCCTACAGGGTGAATGAGGCTTCCAGGGGAAGAGGAGGCGGTATGCACGGAGGCCGCACAGGGGGACGGGGTCCGCTAAAATGCTACAACTGTGACTAGGAGGGTCACGTGGCCTGGGAATGCCCCCTTCCCCGCCGTCCATGGTGTTCCCAGTGCCGAGTGAACGCCCATGCAACAGAGGACTGCCCGGAACTTATCAAGAAGTGGGAGGAACGGGCACGGCAGAGGGCCACGAATCTGGTAAACTCCGAACCTCGAGGAACCACGATGACGGCCATGCAGAATGTAGCTATTGTGACGTGAGGTGGAAAGAAGACGGGGGAGGACGCTCGCGGGAAGGAGCCGGTGCGGGTTATTCGACCCGCCTCCCCGAAACAGGTATACCGATCGGACACACAACAGAAGTATATTCAGGAGGTGGTGGAGACATTTGCTCGGCTGGGAGGAGCCAAAGACATTGCGGTACCCTTGCCGTCCGATCCCAGAGCACAGAGCGCAACGAGAACCCTGATTGAGGAATGGCTTCATTTGTTCCTCAAGATTTTTGATAATGCTTCGATGCGGGACCAGCTCAAGCGTACCCTGGAGGACGTACTGCAGAGGCATACAGGGCCAGAGGAACCTTTGAACACCACACCCCAGTACGTGCAGCGGGTCAAACGGAACAAGCAAAGAACGGGAAAAGAGTTTCGGCTTAACACGCAGGTTGCAGGATTCCATATCAGTGACACCATGCTTGATTTAGGGTTTGACGTTAACATCCTGCCGCGGAAGACGTGGGAGGCTCTTAGATGCTCGTGGCTGATCTACTCACCAATCCAACTCAGAATGGCGAACTAGTAATGCATTGTGCCGATCGGCTGACTCGAACGCGTCGAGGTTGACATTGCAGGGGTGAAGACTTACACTGATTTTGAGGTTATTGATATTATGGGAGACAAGGATCCTTACCCTGCCCTGTTAGGCATCGATTGGGCTTTTGAGAATTACGCCATCATCGACCTCAAAAAGGAACTGATGATATTCGAATATGGAGAGGTCTGGGTCACTCAACCTCTTGACCCGTATCAAGGCCCGCGCTATACAGAAACTGTGGACAACCGGGAGGATGCTCAGATGTTGGACAACCTTTATCAGATGACAGCAGGGAAGCGGGAGGACTATAATAACCCAACCGCCACCGGCTCCGTCAGCTGGTGCAGCATCCAGATCTCAGAGCTCGGATCGGAACTAGCCTGGGAAGACTAGCAGCAAGGTGGGTATGAGACCCACACGCGCAGGTGTGCCAACATTGCCCGAGTCCGTTGGATTGGTGCAAAAATCAGGGAGTATCCCACCCTGTCGAACATGCAAGCTGTCAATACCTTTATTATAAAAGTAGAAGACACGGTACCAGAAGAAAGCCAGATACCACTGTTGGACGTAGCACTACAGTCCACAGTAGCCAGGTGGTGGAAAAATCACCGCAACACCCTGTCGCGGTGGAGTTGCGCGGCGGAGGCTTTGAGGGCACGGTTTAAAGAAGATGAAGGCCCTCGAAGCAGGCACAGGTACCAAGGGACTTCTGATCCGCAGGACCACCTGAAAACTTGTGAGGAGCGGTGGCGAAGTCTAGGGTACCCGGAGGAGTTGTGGGTCCATCAATTCATCCACTCCTTAGATACCATCCCCCATGCCTGGTACTTAGAAGAAGAGAGAAAAAGAGGAACGAGCTCCTGGTAGGAAGTCACGAACAACTTTGTTCGGTGCTTTTCCTTCGAAGGAGAGACAGAGCTAGTATCCCAAGCATTACAAGCTATCAAGGGGGTACTGTTTCTCCGTGATCTAGGGACCGATGGGAGCTCCTTTGCATCACAGCCTGAGGGCAGGCGTGAGTTGGCTTGCCAACGGATCGATGGCGATCCAGACGATGATAGTCTGGAGGACCTAAGGCACCTATACTTCGAAGAGAAGGAAGGCAAGCACAACATCAACGAAGAGCTGACCACTAAGGGCATCCATCTACTCTCGCTAAAGACAAAGCAGTTGAACATCGGTATGGAGGAAAGACCCAAATTGGCTACGGTTGGGGATTACTGGGACGAGGAGACGACAAAGGAAATTTTCAGTCTCCTCCAGGAATATGAGGACCTATTTCCTTCATCAGTTGCAGACTTAAAGGGCATCAAAGGTGACCTCGGAGAAATGCGGATTGTGTTGAAACCGGATGCTAGACCCATAAAGCATCGACCCTATCGGTTGAACCCACGGATCAAATAAAAGGTCAAGATGGAGATTGACAAGATGCTGGCAGCAGGTCTCATCTTTCCTGTGGAAGAAGCGGAGTGGGTGAGTCCCATCGTCATTCAGAATAAGAAGGATAAGTCAGAGATCTGAGTCTGTGTCGACTACCGAAGTCTGAACAATGCCTGCATCCATGATCTGTTTCCCACTCCATTCAGCGACGAAGTATTGGATCAGGTTGCGGGAAATGAAGCTTACTCCTTCATTGATGGCTTTTCGGGCTATCATCAGGTGCGCATTGCAGAAGAAGACAACGTTCACCACTGAGTGGGGATCGTTCGCATACCACGTGATGCCGTTCGGATTGAAGAACGCCCCGACCGTGTTTTCCCGGATCGTCATCGCTGCTTATCCACAAGTTCATGGAAGTCTACATGGACAATTGGAATGTCTACAGTTTGTTGAAGAACCACGCCACCCTGTTACGTATCATGTTCGATCGGTGTCGACAGCTGTAGATTTCCTTGAACTTGAAGAAATGAATTTTTGCAGTTCCTTTCGTCACGCTGTTAGGCCACGTGGTGTGCAAGCAACGGGTCTGCGTCGACCCTGCCAAGGTGGCTGTGATCGTCCAAATGGAAGTCCCATAAACGGTGAAGCAGTTGTGGGCACTTCTAGGGCACACAAGTTATTATAGACGGTTTATCCGAAATTATGCAAAAATCATCGCTCCCTTAGAAAAGCTACTGCAGAAGTCCGAAGTGTTCCAATGGACAGAGGAGTGTCGGATGGCCCTTGACACTCTGAAGGAAAAGTTGGCGACGGTGCCTATTCTTGTTCACCCCGACTGGGATAAGTAGTTCCATGTGCATATTGATGCTTCCAGTATTGCACTTGGGGCTGTCTTGGCACAACCAGGAGAGACGACATTTGACCACCCCGTTTACTTCGCTAGCCGCAAATTGTCTAACGCCGAGCCGAATTACACCACGGCCAAGAGGGAGGCCTTGGCAATGATGTACTCGCTCCAGAAGTTCCACCACTATCTTCTAGGAGGCAAATTCAATTTTTTTACGGATCACTCTGCATTAAATTACCTGGTCAATAAGCCTGTTTTGGAAGGACGGATCTGTCGATGGCTTCTACTCTTCCAATAATTCACGTTTGAGGTGGTCGTCAAGCCCGAGAGGTTGAACATTGGGCCTGATCATTTATCCAGGTTGGAGACGGGGGAGAATGACGGTTCTCTTGATGATCAGCTGCCGGATGCTGACCTTTTCCGAGTCGAAGTTGTACCAGATTATTTGGCCGACATTGCCACCTATCTGACCACGGGGCAGTGCCCTCAACACTACACCCCGCTCCAGAAATGGCACTTGGTCATTCGCGCCGCCGAATACCAATTGATTGCGGGGCAGCTATACAAACTAGGCCTCGATGAGGTTCTGTGCAGATGTATACTTGACCACGAACGCGAAGCCGTGATGTGGGAATGCCACAGCGGCGTTGCGGGCGGGCATGTGGGGGCGAAACCCACTACCAGGAAGGTGCTCCAAGCTGGACTATGGTGGCCGATGGTCCATGCCGATTGTAAGGCATTTGTTAAAAGATGCGATGTCTGTCAGCGAACGGGGAGGCCCTCTCGCAGTGATGAGCTCCCGCTACACCCGGTGCATGTGTTGCGGTCTTTCGAGAAGTGGGTTGTCGACTTCGTAGGCCCCATAGCCCCAGCCGCCAGGCATTCCAAGGCCCGGTACATCATTACCGCAATTGACTACCTCACCAGGTGGGCTGAGGCAGCGGCGGTACGAGATTGTATGGCAGATACCGCAGCGCGGTTCATTTTTGAACACATCATCAGCAGGTTAGCTGCCAGCGAAGTTTAACCAGTGATCAGGGTATGAATTTCATTAATGAAACGGTCAAATCGCTGCTGGACACATTCATGATTCAACATCACAAAAGCAGCTTGTACCACCCGCAGGCCAATGGCACTGTTGAAGCATTCAATAAAATCCTCGAAAAGTGGTTGACGAAGATTTGCAATGCCCAGCGGGATGACTGGGATGAGCGGTTACCAGCTGCACTATGGGCCTACCGGACTACGGTGAAGCGCTTGACAAATCAGACACCGTTCCAACTGGTGTATGGCCGGGAAGCTGTGATTCCCGCCGATTTCACCGTACCGAGTCTTTTAATTGCCACATCCCTCAATTTCTCAGAAGAGGAGTCGCTACAGGAGCGCCTCCACGAGTTACAAGAACTGGACGAGGCCCAATTTCTGGCCGAATTTCACCAGAAGGTCCAGAAGGACAGGCAGAATGCGTGGCATGACCGCCACATCAAGAAAAAAATGTTCCAGGTTGGAGGAAAGCTCCTCTTATATGATAGCAAGTTTCAGAAGTTCCCAGGAAAACTGCAGATGCACTGGTTGGGACCTTACTTCGTCATCGAGATTAGAGATTCCGTCGCCGTTCGGTTGGCTCAGTTGGACGGTACTGTTTTACCGGGGTGGGTGAATGGCACACGCCTGAAACCCTACCATGAGTAAGTCCTTTCACTTTTCATTAATAACTCTCGCAACCGAGAGAATCCGTAGAGTAGCGTAGATTAATAAACTCTCCTGCAACCGGGATGAGCATAGGTAGGGTTTATCGTTCATGCATAGGTCGTCAATAACCGCTTTGTTGTGGGGACCGCACCTCAACCGATTGTGGTCGGGGAGGGGCGTGTCCAGTGTGTCATCCTCATAGGATTAGCCCACGTGTCAGTGTCATCCCATATCATTTCCGTCAGTACTTGTGTCAGTCCGTAGGATCGTCTAGATTTGCAACATAAATGACCATAATTAGAAGTAACCCTGCAATAATCATTTTGCCATAATTCGAAGTAACCTCAGCCGTTGCGTCCGCCCATTTCCCCATGCCACCGTCAGCAACTGTCAGACTACACCTCAACCAGCGATTGATCGCACGATTATCGCCGAGAAGAATGCCAGCAAAAATTAACTCTTCATGGGGTCTCATCAACCTCACTCGTGCCAGGTAATTACATAACTTGCATGGGAAAGAAAAAGCACGAGAATGCGGGAGCAGTTAGAATTAGAAATTGGAGCCGAACCAGAGCAGCGGAAGTATCCAGAAGCACAGCGCCGAGAGAAGATGCCGAGATCAATTCTGCAGGTGTATCAACGTCGAGCAAAGATGCCAAAGGTCAACCCAGCAGTCCTCGAACCAGAGCTCGATAGCAGAATTCACAAAACAGAATCCCTTGTTGGGAAATATGACAATGCGACCCTCATACATCAAACCTCTCGGACCCCGTCGAGTTCCCAGCACTCAAGTGGAATGTGCATATGGAACATTACTTCACAAAAGTTGGGCGTTCAGCGAACAGAATTTTACCAGAGTTCCGAGGCTTACAGCAATATTCTCTTCTGAACTTAAGAAATCTTCCGGTCTTCGGGACCACAGGACCGGTCATGCAGTGCACTAAGTTCTTACTCAGCCGCGTCTAGAATGGGTCCTTGTGGTTGAATAAGGAAATTCCCATTCATGCCAAGGATATCCACCGGCTTAGAGGGCTTTCACAGAATGGCGCAGATGTCTCGACTACATTTCAGACCACCTCCAAGCGAGCGAGGAAGTCGGGAGACGCCAACTATTATGTCAAATATGGCACACACCGAGGAGGAAAGGGAGCCAAGATGGAGCTTATCAATAAGCTTGAGATTAAGTTCGCATGCTACCTCATTGCCAGCAAAACAATGAGGCACTACACAAAGGGAGAATGCACCCTGGATACTATCTCCATTGCAGAGCACTACGTTCAGGGCGCCAAGCTGAACTGGTGCTCCTTCCTGTTGAAGGAGCTGCTTGACGCGTGCAAGGAAAACTACAAGCGGGCTACAAGCTTCATTTACGGCTATTTGATAGTTTCATTTTCCATGTGGAAGTGGCACACTCCCCTTGTCAGGTTACCAGTGGAAATTCCAGAGGGCCAGCCTCTAGCGATGAAGTTCATTCCGTGGAAGGTGTCGGTTGATCCCAGCACCAAAGAAGTTAATGCCGAGGCATTTCGGTCCTGGTATGGTTTAATGACGGACGTGGTGACCAGCCAGCAAAGGGTGCCCAGGAACTTGCTAGATGAGTACAGCGAGCAGGTATGGTTCGGGGTTAGTCACAGGCATACTTATATCCGACCTACTTGCGTGCCAGAGGACACATTTCACATGTGGCCGCTGAAGTTCCAACTTGAAGATACTGCTTTCCACAATGAAGTTTGTTCATGGGCGGGGGTCGCAATGGAAATCCGCAACGGGGTACCCATTTACAACTTTGATCAGATGCTACAGCAGCAATGGCCTTCCGAGACAGATGCAGAGGCGGCACAATAGGACTCCACTGTGCAGCTCGCCCCCCTCATCCGCCGCTTAGACACTCAGGTACGCAGTTTTAATGAGGCGACCAAGGTCCTCTCAAGCGGTGCTGTTCCTTTTCCTTTGTTCTCTGAGTTCCAGTTCTCTCACTCCCCATTGCATCCCCACACAACTTCCATTACCTCCCCCATCCCCACTAGTTTATTTACTTCTCCAAGTCCGGTGATGACCCCGGTGGGGGAAAAGAGCAAGACTGTCGATTCCTTGGAAGCTCCTCAGGCCAAGCGGGCCCAAACATTAGATTCGAGTTCGGTGGTGGACCTCACTGAGGAGGATTCCCCCCCAACCACTAAGTACCGGGGTGCCGATACAGGAAGAACCCTTCATTGACCCCTCCGAGTTCATCCACATTCGACTTATACCACCATGTACCGTTCCATCTCCACCTACCACTTCATCTGCGCCATCCAATTCATCCGCCATCGTGTCAGACCCAATCATCCGGGAATTACTTAATGGGGACCACGGAGTTGAGGTTGACTCCAATACTGCAGCAGTAGTACCATCAGTCGACCCCGCTGGGGAACCCCAAGTTTATTTGTCTAATATCATTACCCAGATGGCACAGATTGTTGCCGACTCAGCCGAGGCTTAGCCTGAGCCTGCTGTCCTTCCACAGACTGTCTAGACAGATCAGCAAGAACGGTCGGACTTGAATATGGCCGACTCAGCAGCTCACTAGACCCCGCCGCCATCCCCTCCAGAGCACTCTACTCGATCAGTTGTCAGTGGGCAACCCTTGCAGGAAAGGTAGCCGGACCAAAGCACTTCGGGGGTCGCCAATTTAGAAACATGGGGTATGGCTCAGTTGTACTTCTTTATCCAGAGGGCGGCACATCAGGCCGAAAGGCTCCATTCTGAACTGCAACAGAGGTGCGAAGAACAACAGCAGTAGATCACCGCGCTTATTGAACAACGTGACCAGCTCATAATGGCACAGAAGTAGCTAAAGGGGCAGATAAATGATGTCACCAAGGTGTTTTCAGAGCTATGGCCAGCCATCGGGGCTCATTATACTCAGCTGCTTGCAGATGTACCAGAGACAAGTATCGTAGCACGGGCCCTTTACCTCCGGATTGCATTCAATGGCCTCCACAGGGAAAATGTAGAGCTTCAAGCAGCATTAGCCACCCGGCCAGTGCTGCCCGATCCAAAGGCAGTCTACTCAGCGCAGATTGCAGAAAAGCAGGGCCAGGTCCACCAGATGTAGGAAACTCTCAACTCTGCAGCGCGTGATGCTTACGACCTCCTGAAGGGTATTCAGGAGTGCTCAATGGCCCTTACAGTCAAAACACATCCAATTTCAGCGCAGTTGCAGCAAGTTTCGAGGGAAATCCAAGAGGCCACGGACCCCGCGCGGTTGGACCAGCTATACGCCCAGGCGGATGCTCTAGAGGTGCAGATTCAGCAAATAGAGGCCAGCTCAGCAATGGAAAAATAGGTAATTCGTGAGCTCCGCCCGCCCCTCCAACGAAGTGCCAGGACAATGCAACAGCTAGCCGCCGAGGCCGAAACCCAAATCAGCACGGTGTTCGGGACTGTACCGGCGCATGTAGAGGAGGCAGCTATCACTAAGATTGTCGCAGAAACATATTCATTGGTGCAGGGGTGGCAGCAAGTTGTGACGACCTTCCATGAGCTCAAGGCTACAGTGTTCAGCAAAGTCTCGGAGTTGGGGCCCTTGTTTAGACATCTGGTTGAAGGCGCACAGCAAGAACAGGGCATGGGATCCAGTGGGGCGATGGAGATAGAGACTGTGATTTGTGATTGACTCGGGACGAGTCAAGAAACTGTGGTCAGGGCCTGTTGGGGCCCTTGTTTTGAATACTTGTTTTGAATATTTTGAATTTTGAACAAAGAAAAGATTTTTGGGTTGCGGAACGACACATGGCAGTCACAACCAAGTCGCAACTACGGTGAGTAGCGGACCTACCGAGGTTGCAAGGGAACAGGAGATAGCTAAAGAAAGAAGATGCAGGAGTACAGATGAAGAGAAGATACAGCAGAAGACAGAGAGAAGAACTCATAGACAACAAGAGAGAAGCCAGAAGCAGCTGAAGAAGAACGCAAGAGGAACTAACGGTTGCGACGGCGGGTGAATAAATAGCCGTCACCCGGCCGAAGGAAGGGAAAAATGCAGAGCGACTGAAGAGGATCGGGTGGATGCTGCAAGAGAGATCCATTCTGGGCATGATATCTCTGTAGTTCCTAGGCTTCTCTAATCTATCTTTCTGTCTGATAAGATGTCTGTAACAGACTTGTAAGCTCTTCCTGTGGAAGCGATGGACTTGTGGATTTGGTTGAGGATTATCAATATACTTGCAGGTTGTTGTCTTATTCCGTGAGTTACATGCATGCATGATATCTGTGATATCTTAAAATTTTATTTTCTTAATACATGTTCGATCTTCTAAATGTTCTTGCATATATAATGATTTTTATGCAATCAATTCAATGTTAATCATGAGTTGCGGATCCTTCCACCACTATCGATCTATTCCCCTTCTGCATGTGGTCGCGGCACGCCTCGGGTGAGACTCTCTGCTCTCCGGAGTAGGGTGACAATGTCGGCGTGGTTCTAGACTACAGTGGATTCCCTTGTTGGCCCCAATATCTGAACCTGGGTCTTGCCTGCGAGACCTGTTTCTTCGCCAACAGTGACCACAAGAGAGATTCTAAGATAGGTTATGTTAGCTTTATGGGATGTGAGGAGTCATCTTAGTAGAACTCGAGCAATATTCAGAATAATGATGATCTGCGACAACTTATAAATTAGTATTATTTTTAATTTGCATAGAGCACAACTTATCTTTTATAATACTTTTCATTTCTATATATTTAAATTTGTTTAGCTTTATCTTCAGTGCTTTGATATGTTATTTTTTTATTTATACCATACACACTCAAATTAGATAAATTTAAATATTTAATACAAACTTAAATTATATAAATTTATATATTTATAAATATTTATAGTTGGAGTTTAATATTTCAACACAATATATAAGTTAAATATATAGTGAAACATATGTATATTAAACAAATATTTTAATCCTTAATTTATTTTGTTATCTATATATATATATATATATAAAGGGTTACAAGCATTTATAGTGTTGCAAATTTATATACATTTTAATTGTTGAACTTTTATCGAACTTCAAAGTCATCGAACTTGAACACGAACCAGGTGACTTAGTTGGCGACTCTACAATCTCATTTCAACCCAAGAGGTAGTAACCAAGTACCAAATAGAAAATGTGTTCATCCTAATAAAGTTTGTAAGAGAATGACCCATCAAAAGTATCCTATGTTCTCTTCAATGATCCTTCAAGGGTAGTTCTAATGACTCTTAACCATGGATCACCAATGCCTTCAACCTTTGGAATCCATGATTTCCATTTATAATTACCTTAACAAAACACTTGATAAGTTTCATGAGTGGCTATCTAAATTCTTTGGCAATAATGAAATCATAACTAAAGAACACATAGGACTCTCCCACGTTGTTATTGGTGCTCTTTATATTAAAGAGGAAGTGGATGTTATGAAGCTTATTTCCCTTTCTTTGCAAGGAAATGCAAAATCATGGTTTAGGGACTTGCCTAAAAATAACATTATGACTTAGACACAATTACATGATGCCCTCATCCAATGATGGGAATCTAGGAAAGATGGAATGTTGCTACTCACCTAGTTCCATAAAATTAAGAACAAAGACTCTGAAATCATTCAAGAACTCAACAAAACTTTTGATGGTTTGGTCAAACCGATTCCTAGGGAGCTTAAGTTCCTTGATGCTATTATATTGTTGCAATATACTAATGTTTTTGAGGGATGATTTGGTTTTTTCTTGATGGCTTAAGATCCTAATAAGCATGCCCAAGCCAAAGGGTATGTAATTAATATTAAAGAAAACAGTTTGGGTTCTAAAGATGACTTTTTTTCTTCCCCTCAAGCCAAAGCTAGGACTAAATCTAGGCCTATGTGCCATGTTAATCATTTCCAAAGTGATTTAGCCTCTTTTCCTCAAAATCTGGACAAAGTGACAAATGAGATCCTCCAAGGTCAACTTGCCATGAAGGTTAGCCATTCTATCAAGGGATAAGGGACAACATCCAAATTATCCTCCTAAGCCTCAATAAAACAATAGTAAGCCCCTAAGAAGGAACCAAGATCGGAATAAAAATAGACCTACTCCTCAACTAAGTGTTCCTAATACCTTAACTCCTACGCATATGATCAACCAAGAAGATATCACTTGGTGCAGTTATTGTGGTGAATCACACAAAGAAGATTAATGCCCTTTAAAACAAGGATATGAAGAGGAAAGCCTTGGTGATGTCGACCAAAAGAATTTGATTAATGATCCATATCTTATTTCTATGTTTCCTAGTAAAACTTCCATGTTACTAAGGAGTAGTATGGGAGATTTGTTAGAGAATGTGCCAATGCCCCTACATTCACAAGGTTGGACAAAAATGTTATTAGTGAAGAAACAAGGGATAAGTTTAATAAGAAATTGCAATACACTTGGAGGAATACAAAACCCGAAGGCTATCAACCAAATAATATTGATTACTTTGCAAAAAAATGGATTAAAGTTCCTTTACCTTTGAATATTAATTGTACTCCCACACCAACCAAAAAGAATGATGATGTTGCTTTGAATCCTGATTTGGGTAATGTCCTTGCTAGAGTAATTGCTCTTGTGCCTATTATTGAATTAACTCATTTTCTCCTCAACTAGACAAGGTCAAGAAATATTTTAACATTGATAAAGAAATTGAAGACACTCATAATATACTATAAAATATGCACCATGACTGAAAAAAAAATGGAGGGCATGAAACCATCTTCCTCACACTAGTTGTAAATTATTTTCTTCTTCATAATTATATGCTTAGTTTTGGTTCTTCCACCAATGTGATGCTTTTAAAGGACATGGACCAATTAGAATTGGAGATCACATGGCCTTCTAGTAATGTGTGTGGTTTTGACTCAAGAGTCATTCAAGTTTGTGGCTCATCAAGGGTCTAAAGGTCAAATTGGCTACTTGTCCCAATATATCTATGCTAATAGATATTATTGTCATAGATGTGCCCGATGTATAGGGTATGCCCTTATCTAGGAAATGGTCTACCACCTTAGGAGAAAAATTACAGATGGATTTGTCTTATGCCACTACCCCCACCCCTAATACAAAATCATTTATCATGTATATAGATTTTGTTGTGAAATATCAAGTATAAGACCTCAAAGAACCTATAACACAAGAATCAAGCCTTGGTACAAAATTTGGGAATAATCATACATTTGTCAATTTAATGACACTAATAAACGAATACTCTCAAAACTTATCCTTTCTCCCTTTTTCCTCTAATGAAAACAATAATATTTCCCAAGAGAGAGAAGTTGATGAAAATGAACAAGTCAAACTTTTAAGTCTTTAAGTTTCCTAGAAACATTGTGGTCCTAGAAATGCCATAAACACTGAAAGATCAAGGGAAAAGGTGAAAGTTGAGTTGGGAGTCACATTATCCATATAGATGATAATGTTTACTTGTAAATATTGTTACAATACTCATAATAATCTTAGGATTATTCATGATGTTGTTAAGAACTCCTAGGAAATTATTTGTAACTAGAAAATAGAAGGAAAAAGAAAACATAAATCTAAAATATTCTTTGATAACAAGGGAAAAGGAGAGGATTTTGAAAAGGGAGACCTTGTCCTTATAGAGAATTATCCTCATCCCTACAAGATACATGGAAAAGTTAGAATCGAATCTTTTCATTTTACCAACCTTAATGGAGTATCTCTTGCTAGTTAATGGCCAACTTCTTAGACCCTATGCTAAAATTGGCACTTGATTTACCTTTTAGGCGATAGTTTAAGGTAGATTGGGTAGGTTGTGTGTTATCCATCTTGATTTTGCATCCTTGTTTCAAGTAATGTTGGTCTGTTTTCATTGTCAATCATTATATGCATTAAAAAAATAGCAAGAGAAGGGTAATTTAGGAGTTATTTATTGCACTTAATTTTATAACCATATCCTAGGGTGACTATATCACCCTATTTATTTTGTAATAATGACTTTGTTGTAAAATCTATCAAGATAGTTAGAGTGATGGAGGTTATAGGTGTTGAAGTAGTAGAGATAGTGACATTATCGTGTGGTCTACAGTGAGCACATGTCCCCAAGTTGGACCTAGATGTTACCCATCCACATGCATGGGTAACTACAAGATAAATGTTTTCTCCCGTGATGCAATTTCCATGTTCTTCAGTTCTCCACAATGCATATGATCAATGATGCATCTGATGCATTTCTTGAATACCACTCAAGTCATAGGATTATGAGGCCACATACTTATGAGGTACATTATTTCCATTCTTCGTAATGGGTGCCATTTTTGTATATAGGTCTCATTCTAGTGATTGTTGGAGGATTTTTTGAATGGATCAATAAATTCTTGATTTCTGGTTTTTACCTTACTTTTAGTTCAATTAGAGTTGACCACCCTCTTCTAGTATAGTGTGGCATTTCTTGGGGTTGGTTGTAATATTAGGTAGTGCTAATGGGTATTGTGTCCATATACCCACCATACATAGCATTCTCCATCTTTCCCTCATATCCTTGTTCATGGTTGAATGGTACATGACCCCCATCAAATGTCCAACATTTAGCAGTGCCATGAGAAGAAAGGACTAGTCATCTCGAGGCTAATGCTAATGAAAAATAAAGTTAAGAGTAATTATAAAATATAAAAATGCAAAAGAATAATAAAAAAAGGCCAAGGAAAATTGAACAATGCCCCCACATATAAGGCCATCACCCCTAGACATGTACATTGAATGCATCTACCAAAAAGAATGAAAAAGTACCCTAGTGTCCCATGCAATGAAATGGATATGAGCAGTGGAGTCGATAAAATCAACCATAAATATATATTTACATACAAGCATTATGCAATGAAAAGAAATGTTCCCCAAGTCAAATATTCAGGAAAGGAAAAGAAAGTTAAAAGGAAAAGTGAAGGGGCAGAAAGACATAGTTTTGAGGAAAGGGTAACACAAAACATCAGGGAAATCATCTATAAATGCACTCATGGGATGAATATTCATTTACCTTACTTGACTATGAAAGACAACCAATGAAAATATTGTTTTTTCCTTTTATCATTCTCATCTTACACTTCACATATCCCTCAATGGGATTTATGGGACCTATTTCCTTCCTTGTGTTGTGTTGCTTGCAATAAGGATAGGAGATGATTGTACAGTATCTAAACTAGGTAAATTGTATTAAATATTGAGATATTGTGAAGTTTCATGAGAATTCTTCGTCTGATATAGCATAATGACCATTGTATATGACATGACCCACTCAATATGTTGTTTTGGAAGTGTTTGCCTCAAATGTACAATGACAAGCCCACACAGATGATGATACACCATGATGAAGATAACCTTGTTACCATCATGATGATCATTTCTCTCTTATTTCATGATTCTTGAGGACAATATCTTCTTTGGTGATGATTTGGACCATTATTGAGGACGTTATGATTCTTGATGACCTTGTAATCCTTGGAGAGAGCATGACACCCCCATGATTTTATTATACATTATTGATGGATATTGAACCTTCTCTTAATGAGGATGGATTTGATGATGATAGAAAACCCCTTTTTAGAGATGATGGCACCTTCTCCCTTGATGACACCATGCCCTAGCTTAAAGGAATTGCACTTATCGTGGGCATTTTACTTGATGAGGGTGTATGACTACTTTTGGATTTGATGTGGCATGATGAGGAGATGCTTGGCACCTTTGGGACAATGAGACATGAGTTTTTATGAGATATTGTATCCTTTCATGGAGACACATGACTATTGATGAGACATTGTATCCTTTCATGGAGAGACGAAACTTTTAGATCATTATATACCACTTTAGAGGATGATGTATTCCCATTTCACTCGCTCACTTAAACATGTGACTCTTGGATGGCATTTATGATGGACATCTAGTATGTATGGCATCTCTTACTCATTGGTGAGGTATCTTTGGGGCTTAAAATTGACCTACCCACCTTGTATCAAGAATTTATTGCATTTTAAGGATTTTTACTGCATTTTATCCTTTTGTAGAGAATAACACTTGGTTCACACCTATTTATAGAGGGATCACAACCTCATTTGGATCATTTTGCATTGTGGAGAACACTCTTCTCTTGAGTTTCATCTCTTTTCTCTTATGCACTATGGATGTCTTAGTAGAATGGCCTCTTAAGGAAGACTTGTGATATAAATTGCACTATTTTCTTGGATGGATATCAATAAATTTTGGATAAATGCATGATAATCTAAGTAAGTGGACTTATTTTTTCTTGGTTATGTTTATGGATTACGGTAATTAAGTATGAATCAAGTGGGCGTAGTATTTTATTTTCATTATGTTGAGTTTTTTTTAGTGTTTGGGTAGCATTGGATGTGCTCTAGCTCCCAAATTTTGTGGAGGGACTAGATTACATGAGATCTCCAAGACCCGAAAAGGGATTTGGGAAATTCCATCCAGTTTGGGAGATAATTAATTAATTAATATTTTTAATTAAGGACCCTAAGTCTAACTTAGGAAAATTAAAATATTAAAGGTAATTAATTGAAACATGTGATGGAAATGACAAGTCACACGGATCAAGCTTTCTTTTAATCTTAGTCATCAATTCAAGGTTATATCATGGTCGTTGGTTTCCCAACAAGAAAGTATAAAGGAAAGGCTTGGCGTCAATTGGAGAACACACACACGAAGGCAGAGCACTGAGACTAAGCTTAAATTCTAGGGCGGGTTTGCTAAGAATTTTCAGAAGTGTTTCAGCTGCAACGAGGGGTAGTATTGGCTAAGGGGATGGTTTGATCCCAGAGCCAAGAATTAGCAAGAGGAAGAGAGGCAGCAACCAGGAGCAGCGCAGAGAATTAGGAGCAGCAGCAGCAGCTATGCAGGCCCTTTAAGGGCAACGTTGAGCCAGCAGGAGGCCCCCGGGGTTACGCAGAGGCCATACAGGGCAGCGTTGAGCCAGCAGGAGGCCCCCGAGGTTACGCAGAGACCATCCAGGGCAGTGTAGGGACTGTGTCACCCAGTTTGGGGTTACGCAGCCCTCTCCAAGCCAGCGCAAAGGCATGCAGAGGCTAGCAGGGCTGACGCAGGCAGTTTCAAGGGCAGCGTTGGGGTTTCTAGAGGCAGAAAGTGGCTAAATCCTGTAAATCTCGTTTGAGGGTGTGAATCAGTGGAGTTTTCTATCTCCGAAATAGCAGGTAATGCTGAAAATCTATTTTTCTCTATCGGGTTAACCAGTAAGGTGACCAGATTTGTTGTATTCAAAAACTACTTAATAATATAAACCCTCCAGCAGCCAGAAGACCGGTTTTCCCACATTGGGTTTTTCTGAGGACAGTTGTCCAAAAAATCTTATGTGTCACTTTGCCTGTGTGCATGTATCTTTTGCTTAGATCTGAATCGGTGAAGAATTGTTATGTGTTTACTTCGATGTTAATCTCAATTTTCAACATTAATAACTTGATTAAGTAGGAGAAGTATAACAAGATCTAACAGTAGGGTTTCTGCATAAAGTAATATTCAGAATTTTCACACATTCTCTCACTTAGGCAAACCCTCCTTCCAAGTTTTTGAGAAAGCACAAAGTGGGTTCCTTATGTTATTTCATCTTTGAAGATGGAGATGCCTAAGGTTTAATTGCTAGGGATAGTGAGTGGAATTACCCTAGTCATATAAACCTAGATCTACTCCAACCTCTTCAGTTGTGTTGATCCTTGACTCCATATGCCCTAAATAGAGAAGGCACTAGTCTTCTCCCTTATGTCAATCATTAATTATTTAAATTCATTTTATTTTATATTCATGGTATCTTAGGGTTAAATAACAAAAAAATATTTCATTTCCATAATTCATTCATTTGGATTCCTTAGTCCTAGGAGTAAAAAGTGTTTGAATATATTATGAAAGACACATTGTCAATTTTAATGCATTTTATAGCCACAATCTAAGGTTGATGTCTAGGGTTTATAATTATGTTCTATACTCTTTTATAGCATAGATGTGTTGTAATTTAATACCTATTTTACTCTTGTAACCCTTCAATTTTCACTTTATTATCATAGGTCTTAGGGCTATTTATTATTGTTGTTGCAAAGTGGTTTATTGCTAGAATTCACTATTTTACATGTTGGTTTGCTACAACATTGTGTAATTTCTTGATTATGTATGTTTTGGGACCTTTCTTGAGCTCATATTGGTTGACCTAAGCCATTATAATAGCCATAGGACCATTTGAACTCAAATATAGAAATTAACTTCAAATCCACCATACACTCTAATTATTTGATCCTCTTGATTATTCATGATAGAAGCCTTGCAAGGCTCTTGACTTGGTCTGGATAGGCCATTATAACCTTGAGATCTACTAGGGAAGCCTATATCCATCACTAAAACTAGGGAAGTAGTTGTTAAGGTTATAGTGGTGACTCTCGCATGTTACTTATTGTCTTAATCACCTAGTGAGGCTTTACGCTAAGGTGCAAGATTTTGTTGTAAATTACCAACAACAAATCTCCATCAATGTGATGATAATCACAAGATGGAACCTCACACCCATTAAGTTGTAACAGATACCAAAGGAGAAGTCAAGTTGCCCCAACCAAAAATCTCCATCAAGTTATAAAACACAATGAAGAGAAAAGGGTTCCATGAAAATGTGTACCCCTAAGTCAGTCTAATGCTCCAAGAGTACCAACAACAAATATCCATTAATGTGATGAAAATCACAAGATGGAACCTCATATGTTATAATTTGTAAGAGTGCTAGGTTAGGCCAACCATGAAAAACATAATCATCCACCAATGACATACAACAACACCAATGAGCAAGAAATAACTATCAATAAAGTCATCAAGTGAAACCATAAACTCTTAACCACAAAGTTCCCTCAACAAAGGATATGCAACCATGAAGAGGGATCTAGATAACAAGCACACGCACCATCCAACCAAGTAGAAGTGAGCCTTCCCCAACCAAAAATATCCATAAAGTAATAAAATGAAATGAAGAGAAAGGGGCCATGAAGATGTATCCCCTCAAGTCAATCCAAAGCTCTAAGAGTGCCAACAACAAATCTCCATCAATGTGATGAAAATCACAAGATGGAAACTCATACACTATAAGATACAACACATTCCAAATAGGTTGGGAACCCCGAATATAAGAGCATAAAGGTATCATTTCTATATATAGGAGTCTAAGTGGTCACAATATAATCAGAGCCTACATAAAAATAATAATGTAAGGGAACAACAATAAAAATAGTGGGCTTTTATGGGGCACAACAATCACAATATGGGGGCTAGCAATTAGGGGCTAAACTAATAACAATAAGGGAGCTACACTAGTATTATAGGGACCTAACATGCCCCTCTCCTTCAAAAAAAAGTGTTGTCCTCAATGCTTGAATAACTTTCGATGCTTCTGTATAAAATTTTCATCCTCCCATGTGGAATCTTCAGCGGGTAAGTTCTTCCACTTAATGAGATACTCTGAAAATGATCGATTATGTAGTTGTTGGGTTCTTGTTTCCGTGATTGCTTCAGGATCCAATATGATTTTTCCTTCTTCGTCAAGTTCTAGAAATATTGTTTGAATTGGGAGCTTGTCAGTGATAACCTTCTTTAAGCATGAAACATGGAAAACTGGGTGTACTCAAGAATATGTAGGAAACTCCAAATTGTATGCCGTAGTACCAATATTTTGCAACACCTTGTAAGGACCATAGTACTTGGATGATAATTTATAATCCTTCTTAGCTTGCTTGAGGGATATTGTTTGTATGCTTGTAGCCGTAAAAATACTCAGTCGCCTACGTCAAAAATTCTTTCACTGCGATGCTGATTTTCTTGTTGTTTCATTCAATTATGTGCCAGAGAGAGGTTATCCTTTAAGAGTTGGAGAACTTGTTGTTGATGCTTGATGTGATCTTCCACTACTTGAACCTTAGAATTTTCTCTTAAAGTTAATGTGATGGATATTGGATGATATCCATAAAGTGCATAAATGGGGTCATTTTTGTTGTAGTATGGAAGGAAGTGTTATATCACCATTCATCCATAGGTAACCACTTGATCCATTGTGTTTGTTTATGAGATACAAAGAAATGAAGATATCCTTCGAAACTTTTTTTCACTATCTCGGTTTTCTCATCAGATTGAGGATGATAAGATGAGCTATGAGCTAATTGAGTACAAATACAAGAAAATAATTCCATCCAAAAATTTCCAGTGAAAATGGGATCTCTGTCACTTACAATAATCTCTGGGTTTCCATGTAGCTTTTGAATTGTTTCCATAAATGTAGTAGTAATTGTATTGGATTTAAAAGGATAAGATAATGCACAAAAGTGTGCATACTTGGTAAGTCTATCAACTACTACCATGATGACACCCTTTCCTTCGAACTTGGGTAAACCTATGATCAAATCCATTGAGACATCCTCCCAATGATGAATTGGAATGGATAAAGGTTGTAACAGACTCAGGGTCTTAATCGTCTCAACTTTATTTTGTTGGCAAACCAAACATTCTTCCACAAACTTCTGAATATAAAATTTAAGGCCATCCCAAAAAAATTCCTTCTTCACCTTGCGGTAAGATTCTAAAAATCATGAGTGCCCTCCTTAGAGGGAGGTGTACAATTCCAAAGGAATATTTTGTTTGAGTTGAGAATTCTTACATAGATATAAGTGATCTTTGTACCATAATGAATAATTTTTCCATATAAATGTTTTAGATGTACTAGGATCTTGTTGCAACTTTTGAATGAGTGTCCACACCTCTTCATATTTCTTCCATTCATTCATTGCTTTAGTTATCCAATCAGGTTGGATAATAGAAATGGAACACAACAATGCTTCCATATCCTCATCCATTCTTGAGAGTGCATCTACAACAACAATTTTCTTCCCTTTTTTGTAAATGATTTCAAATTCATAACTCAACATATTTGTAACCCATTTTTGTTGCTCTTCTGAAGATAATATTTGTTTTAAAAAATATTTGAGACAATCATGATCTGTTTTTACGTTGAAGTGTCTTCCCATTAGGTAAGGTCCTCATTGCTTTAGTGCGTGTAGTAATTCCAACATTTCCTTCTCATAAATAGGTTTGTGTAAATACTTTCCCTTGATTGGAAGACTTTCAAAATCAATGGGTCTTCCTTATTGCATCAAAATATCACCAATTCCATTTCCCGAGTCATCACATTCCACAATAAAGGTTTTTGTGAAGTTTGGTGTAGCTAAGATCGGTGCTTGGCACATTGCCTCTTTAAGATGTTCAAAGGCCTTAGTTGATTTTGGATTCCAATAAAATACATCTTTCTTCAGTTATGTTGTTAGAGACGTTATTATTCTCCCATAATTCTTAAAAAACTTGTGATAAGACCCAGTTAACCCGAGAAATCCTCGAAGATGCTTTAGAAATGTGGGGATTTTCCATTCCTTAATGGATTTAATTATGTTAGGGTCTACCTTAACACCCTCATGAGATACAATATGACCCAAATATTCCACCTCTTGTACTCCAAAGAAATATTTGTAGGTTTTTGCATATAATTGTTTCTCCTCCAATAGTTTGAGCACCCTGTCAACATGTTGAACATGATTTTTCCAAGACTTTTTTTAGATTAGTATATCATCAAAAAATACTAACACAAATTTTCTAAGGAAGGGTTTGAAAATTGAATTCATCAAACCTTGAATGTGGAAGGTGCATTAGTAAGGCCAAAATACATGACCAAAAATTCATAATGACCCTCATGAGTTATGAATGTTGTTTTCGGACTTTCTCCAGTCTTCATTCTAACTTGGTGATATCTTGAACGAAGATCCAACTTGGTGAAGTAAATTTCTCCATGTAATTCGTCCAAAAATTCATCAATGACAGAAATAGGAAATTTATCTTTAATAGTGAGCTTGTTGAGCTCCCTATAATCTGGACACATACGCCATGATCCATCCTTCTTGTGCACCAATACTACTGGACCAGAGAAAGAACTTTGGCTAGGTTGAATTATACTGAGCTCTAGCATTTTTGTAGCCATACATTCAATTTCACTCTTTTGGGCATAAGTATATTTGTAAGGTCTGGTGTTTGGAGGAAAAATTCTTGGAATCAAGTGAATATCATGATCATTATCACGAATAGGTGGGAAGCCTTTGGGAGTATTAAATACCTTGGAATGATTTTCCAAGAGTCTTTGGAGATCTGGAGAAATGAATGATTTCGATGTTTGAACATCTAGTGAGCATAATGGTGCAATTACGCCTCATTTTTCAAACTAGATTAAAATTCGAATTTCAATTTTAGCTGAATACTTGGAGGTAGCTAACTGAGGTGAAATGAATTTTGTCACTCAGTTAACTTAGTTAATTCGATTTGGAGACACTTGAGTTCATTTCAGTATGATTTATTTCTATTTTTTATCAATCTATTTTAGTTAAGTTAAGTTATTTTCATTTAAACTAGTTCCAATTGTTGGAGAAACTATTGGAGGGTCAAGTTGTGTAGTGTAATTCCAGTCACACTCAGTGGTATCCAATTAACTGATCAATCAACCCAAAATAATTGATTCAAGCAGATAATTCAAGTTACCTAGCTGAGATTGGAGTTAAAGGGAAATGTACTATCATTTGTAAACTAATCCAAGTTGTACATGTGGTGCATCCAATCAAAGGATGGACCTACAGGAATTGTGCAATCCAATTGAGGAATTTCCCTAAAAAATAGGGGCTAATTCCTCAATGAACAGTGCAAGGAAATAGGAGCTTGGAGGTTTGAAATTTTGGATAAGTATTGGTCAGGTCCATTCAGTCAAGCAAAGGATAGAAGATACAAGTGCAATTTGTGCTCAAGCTTGGGAAAGCATATTGTATTCATCCAGATTCTCTGATTAATGCAATATAGATAGTAATGGGTTTTGAGCAGTTTCTTTCCCATATATAAATCTTTGTGTATGTGTGTTGAATCTTGATGCATGTTAATGATTTTTGTTCTTGATTGTGAATTTGCTTCCGCAAATCAGCAAAGTAGCTTCTAGTATTGTGATTTAAAAAAATTCATGAGCAGTTCAGAATCTACACATTAATTTATACATGGTATCAAAGTTATATTAACGATAGAGAAGAAGTTTCGAAGTTGTCTTTGCAGGAGATTCGAATTTGAAGATCAATGTTATAGGTTTTCTCCAAGAATGAGAAGATGGATTTCAATGGACTCAAGCTCAAGTATTCCTTGGAAGGCACCACAAACTTTGTGGCATGGGAGGACTACATGGAGGCAGTATTGGATGACAATGTGCTACTAGAATACATCAAGTCATATGTAGCAAAACCCCAAGCATATGATGCCCAGAATCTTGCTCAGTGGAAGAAGTATGTGGCCAAAGCAAGGATAATCTTATTGTAGGGAGTACGGGTTAGTATGCCTAGTGGAGGGGAATTTCACCTGCAAAGTCTTAATTCAACATTGGATTTAGCAGGCTCAACGTATTCAAGGCATTAAAGGTTCTTGTTACCCCTCACGCTACGTGATTCTATTATCATATCCCAACTGTGCTTAGCAGACATTTTTTGATGAGATCATATTTATTTTCAGATGTGATTGAGAGTTATTTTATGGATGAATACATTTTCCATGCATTACCTTTATGGTATGGATGACTAATTTCACAAAAATTGGTGTGTGATGCAAAATTATATTGGTTAGTGCAAAGTATGTGTTTGTACCCTTAGAGATTAGCAAGGTCATATTGGTTGATTGATTTTGAGCACCAAAGTTATTATGATGAGATTTAGTGTTATGGTTTTATGTCGGTGAGAGGAATTAGTTTATATGTTGAGGATGCACAGATTGCAGAGGAGAGAATATCCATACTAAATTGATATTATTGGACAGGAGAGTGACACATTTATATGGTTTACGTCACATTTGGATGAAGTGCCTAGCATCAATCATTATTATTACGTTATTCAAGCATGGTTTGCAAGTATATTACTATGGTTTTCTACCATGGAGGACTTCTAGCATGGGCATGTTGAAATATGTAACTAGGTTTGGTCTTCATAATATGTAATGTACTCTTCATTCATGTATATTGTAAAAGAAAAATAAATTATTATTATTTATTTTTGTAGCATGGATTTCATGCTCAAGATCAATTTATTTTAGGTCAAAGCGCCCATTAAGACCTTTTAGGTTTTTCTCATGGAGTTAAGAAGTCAAAGAGTCATTGTCATATGTAAAAGACCCCATTGGGCATCTTGTAACATGTCAAAAGAATTATTTTTGACTTTAAAGTGTAAAATTACACCTCTAGGACCAAGTCGGCCTAGTAGTGGAGAAGTCGGCCTAATTAGGGAAATTCGTACTCCTAGAAGGGCTATAAATAAGAGACCATTCGACCTCATTTGGAAGATCACTCACTCACTCATCAAGGAAGCAAGAAGAAGAAAGAAGGCAAGAGAAGGACAAAGAAGGAAGAAAGAAGTTGAAATTTCTGAAGTTTACACTCTCTCTCTCTCTCACGTGTGAGGAAAAAGGCTAGGGTTTCTGCAACATCAAGGTTGAAGTTTTCAAGTTGCAAGAGGAAGGTCGAAATCAGTAAAAGAGAGGTAAATTTGGTCACCTAAAAGACTTAGAAGAGGAAGCATCCCAAGCGAAGGAAGTAGGAAGCCTTGGAAGCCCTAATTCTCCCACACGTGTGAAAATTGCAGCTATTGCAAGGGGCCGAAAATTACATACCTACAGTAAGGGCCTAAATCTAAAGTTGGGGGTCGAAGTTCTACATTTTGAAGAGATTTGACTTGGTGAGACACAAAACATCCTCCAAAAGATTTGACATGGTCTTGGTCTTGGTCTAGAGGTCTTGGAATTCATCATTTGAAGCATCTATAAGGAGAGAATAGTTCTTTGTGGGTTTTCCTCTCTGGGAGAAGTTTTGGCCTTGGCTAGCAACCTATATCCTGTGTCCTTGTGTACTATTGATCTTCATATTTTGGTAGTTTTTTTATGATAAGAATAACATAATAATAAGAGAATAAGAAAATAACAAAGTTAAGTAAAATAATAACACAAGCAATTATCAAGTCTAAGAGAAATTACTTCAATTGTAACCATATTGATTTCTCAACAGGGTGTCCTAGACACTTTCGGATTTAATGATGGCTATATCACTTTATTAGTATGTTGATACCCGCCTCTGACATAGTGTTATCCTTGGTATTCATATTGATGTTTCATTGCATTATTTTATTGATGGGTTGACTTGTCATCACATTGGAGATCCCACGACCATGATGGATGAGGTTGTGTACATTTGGATTGAGGAGCATGCTTCCTCATCTTCTTATTGTTCTCGCACATGAGGTCATACACTAGGAGGACACAATCCTTTCATGTGTTAATTTATATAGTTCTTTTGGAGGATTCTAAGAGGGTGCACCATGTGAAAAATCATTATATTACTTGTTTAACCTATTGACATAGCCCACTTGTTTGAGTTAAGGACGTTGTTAGAGCCTTGGTCCACTTTCCTAGCATGCTTGAGAGGGCACATCACTCGAGCTCATATGTCTTGAGATTTGCACATGTGGAAATGCCATTGTTATTTTATGTGTTCTTAACCATATCTAGTCAAATTAGTTGAGTGATAATCATTGTTTATGGATTCCTAGATTATATGTAGGGTTTTTGCTTAGATATTGTTATTTTATTATTGGAGGTTTTGTGCTTGAAACATTATAAAGGAGAGGTTGCTCCACTTGTAATGTTTATTGAAGGAATGACTAGTGAACTCTTAGTACTATTGTTTCTTCCACTTGATACTATTGGACAATTAATTGTGGTGCAACTTTGGATGATGATATTTTTCTCCCTTGTGTTGAAAAAAATCACTTTAATGGTGGTTATGGGATGCTAAACTTGGGTATCATAATTCCTTTTTTATTGTATTTTTCATTGGATATTTTACATGGATGCATGTCTCTCTACATTATGTTATAAGCATGTGTAAGTTATCCTTGATTAATATAAAACCCATAACCTTTGAGATTATATTCACTAGTAATCTTCCATTTGATAAATTTCTTGGTATAGGACAACAAGAAAGAGGTTTGATGTAACTTGCAAGTTGTGGTTTTATTACCATCATTTCCTACTTAAATTTATCCTCCCAAAAGACCTTTTTGACCCAATATGTACAATTGTTTTATGAGGCACTAGTAACATCTTGCAACTGGCATACTAAATCCAATAAGAAACATTTTTTCTTTTCTTTTTTTCTTTCTTTCTTTTTTTCTTCCTTTTTTTTCCAAACTAGGTTGAGACCAACCCCAGTGTTGGATGGAAGAACGATCTTCCCACCAATGGGATGTCATCACTAGGATTGTGCGAAGCTCAATTGAGCTTGGATGCCCCTTGGGATAGTTTAATTTCCCCAAAGGTGGCTCCCGTCCTCAACCCATCCCCATGAGCTATGAACCAATGCCCTGGCAGGACTCAACTCCACACAAACCAATTGGTCTACACCTCATGGGTAATAAGAAACCATTTTACTTCTGCAAGTCTACAAGTCTGAAGATTATAACATTGTATCATACTTTCGATCTGCCCTAAAAGGTCTAGTATCATCCTTATTTGGATGTTTGAACTAGGATCACATTTAATGGGATAAATTTGCATGAACACTCCCATGAAACATGCTCTTAAAACATATTTATACAACACTCAATTCCACCTTATTGCACTGCAAATTAGATGTGAAAATAATAGTCATTTATCTACTTTCACATCTATCTTGAAATATGAAAAATCATTGTTTGTTATACTCAACCAATTCTCAAATAAGGCATAAATTTACATTTTTATGTCTCTGAAATACATTGTACAAGCAAACTTATACAAATTTTTAAAATATTTCACCACACAACTAATCAGATCATAGTATTAAAAACTGGAACTGGTGACTAGACCGATGGACCTAATGAACCGGGTTTCGAACCGAAACTGGTCAAATCGGTACTAGTCAAATCTCAATGAACCTTTTTTTTTAAAAACACATTAAATAATTAATTTTTAATAAATAAATAAATAAACTATTTTAAAGATTTGCAACCATGATTCCAAGCCAATAGAGACAAAATATGCCAAGTTTGCTCATTTATATACCATGTAAAGGTGAATATATCAAAATGGCACCAAGTGCAATACATATCATTGAAAAAATACATAAGGAATGAGGCTTCAAATGGCCTATAAAGTCCAAAAACAATGCTACAAGCTATGAGGCCATTGGCATACTACAAGACTACAAGTCTAGAGTCTAGACTCTACAGTGTACACATGATCAGTCATCAAATTCATCACCACTAATAGACACAGGATCATCATCAGGAGCTGCATAGACATCATCTGGATCAGAGTCTGAGGATGCCTCAGCCTCATCTGCAACCTTAGTACCACTACCACCAATAAAAATAGAAGTGGGCCTAATGGAAGCACAAGTTACTCGAGCTGCATGACTAGTGCCTTTCATTGGTTGTTTTCCTTTCCTTGATGCAGCTACTAATCCTAGTTTTGATGGCACCACCAAATCCGTTTCATCCCTCACTAAAGCTACATAAATATCAAAATCAGCCTCAAACACTGGATCTTCAATCTCCTCCACCCATTCTGATGTTGGATCAATATCGTCCAACACAATGGGATCTAGATCAGGTGTTTTGTTCATCATTTGGTTCTGCCTCAACGAAGGTTGTATTGCACGAACACAAGATCATTTAACCGTTTATGTTCCAAACAGTTTCTCTTTTTTGTGTGTATGCGCTCAAAAACAAACCAATTGCGCTCACAATCTGAAGCACTGCAGGTTTGACTAACGACTCTAATTGCAAACTTTTGCAATTGAGGACATTGGTTGCTAAATGACTCCCACCAATGTGTTGCAAAGAAAAAGGCATTAATTAGTAACTTAGTTCATTTCATTACTTATTTACAAACAATTTAACTTGAAAATAAAAACAAATTGGAATTTCTTGCCTGGCTGATCCACATCTCTTTCCATTTTTTCCAAGTTTTTTCCAAAGGTACCAGCCGCCATACTGAAAAGAGTAAGTTTTTTATGTATTTCCAACTAGTCTGCATGGATAGGGACCATGCACTCCAAGCAATCAATCAATCCAGCGCCGACCTCCCCATCCTGCAGATCTCCTAGCCGAGCTTTATAATGATACTTTGGGTTCAAAAAATACCCAACTGCATGTATAAGACAATGGAGTTGATTGTTCCATCCGTTATCAATGATCTCCCATATACGGCCATATTTAGCTAACCAGTCCTTCTAAAATTCTCATATCTGCTCCTTTGCCTGATCCATAGCCTCATAAATGTATCCCACTGCCATTTTTTCCCCATCCACCATCCTTAGCACCTTAACAAGGGGCTCAGTAATTTTTACAAGCTCTACAGACCTTTTCCAAAAATAATTGTCAAAAACTTTCTTTGTGGTGTCTTTTCCATCTTGTCTACGAGCCCACCGAGATTCAGTCCAATCATCAGAGAAAAAATAAAAATAAATAAATAAAATCTGCAGGTTTTTCTGTTGAGAATTGAGGCATTGCAACGTGAGGAATTGAGTTGCAAATCTCGTAATTGCAGGCCTAACAATCTCTTTGCTCCCATTGTTTTTCCTCATTAGGCTCAATACCCATGAGTGGTTGTAAATGTATTTTGTAATGCACTTGGCATGCTCTACAATTTTTTTTACCCAGACCACTTTGCCCATGTCCTCAAGCATGAGGTCTATGCAATGTGCAGCACATGGAGTCGAAAATATGGGTCTATATTTGGACTTAAGCATCTTTCCATTAAGAACATAGTTTGAGGCATTATCTGTGATGACCTGCACAACATTCTGCTCCCCCACTTCCTGAATAATCTCATCCAAAAGCTCAAATAGAAGGATTTCATCCTTCACCCTATCAGATGCATCAACTGATCTCAAAAACATTGTTCCTTGAGGGAAAGAAACAAGTAAATTAATGATAGTGCGGTTATTTCCACCAATCCATCCATTTGACATGATGGAACAAACTGTTTTGAGTCATGACTCTCTATACTCAGACAAATAATCATCAATGGAAGAAATCTATTTTTGCAAAATCCCTCCCCTCAAGTCATGCACACTAGGGATTTTGAAGCCCTTTCTTGCAGCTATAACAGAGTCCCACATAGCTTGGTAATAAGGTGAGCGAGCAACATTAAATGGGATATTTGCATCATACCACCATCTAGCAATGTACTGATAAGAAATTTCTTTGCATTTTTTTTTCCAATGTTGATCCAAAGTGGGCTGACGAGTTGGCTGGGAGGAAGTGGCTGTGGGATTAGCATTGAATGAGAAATAACTTTGGATGTTTGGTCTCTTTGTTGCTTTTGATTTTTGGCCAAGAGGAGGAACATAGTGAAAGGGGTCATTGGTGGAAGGGATAGAAGTGGAATCTGAATCTCATAATCAGCATACCCACTCTCTTTCATGGCTTATATTAATTCCCTCCTCCTTGGAATTTCATCTTGGATGGCCTTCTCCCTAGCCTTATTTTCCTCAAACCTTTCAAACTTGGAAAGGTACTCTGCCCTAACAGGACCTAACACTTCATTTGGTGCTTCACATGGCTTTACTTGGCCTCTTATCCCAGCCAAGTGTTGTTTCAATCTGAGAATACCCCCACCTACAATAGATTTCTCACAAAATTTGCATATCATTTTTCCATCAATCACATCACAATGAGCCCATGCACTGTCCTTAACTTTTGGAGCCATGTTGACTTGAAATAATTAAAATTTGCAAAGAAATTTTCCATTTAAAAAAAATTGCAGCTAAGATAAATGGAAAACACATTGTAGCCTAAGCTAAATTTGAAGCCTAAGTCAAATTTAGGAAAAAAAATGCACATTGTAGCCTACAAAATTTGATAGCATAGGACTAGAGATTTGGTAGCAATAACATAGTTGAACACATAAAAAAAAATTAATACATGGACAATAGTGAAATGAGGGATTTTCAAGTGAAAATACTTACCTGGAAATGCAAACTTGCTTCCTTAGCCTCCTCTTGAAGATGCCAACTCTATTGAAAGCTCCAAACTATCTCCAAAATAGCTCCAACTCCAAGCCTCCAAGATGACTGCTCCAGCAAAAAACCAACACTATCCAAGCGCTCAATCAAACTCACAAAACCTCCAAATGAGATGTGTGAGATAAATGAGAGGCTGCCCTTGCTTATAAAGGATTGGGGAGGGTGTTTTTGGAGGGAAACAACCCTCCTCTTCCCTCCAAAATGACCCTAAATCGGCCAAATCAACGTGTGTGGGTCCCTTTTGTGCTTGGCAGCTAACCGACTGATTTAGGACGGGACCGGTCAGTTTAACCATAAATTGGTCGGTTAGCACCAATCGGATCGGGAAAATTGGTGAATGCCCTCCCTTAACCAGGTTTTCAGGTTGGTTTGACCCGGATGGGCATCTGACCAGCCGGTTTGACTGGTTACCGGTTCAAACCAGCCAGTTATGAATACTATGGATCGGATCTGAAAAGGGGCATGAACCCTTTCATCTCGTGACCAATCATTGCTATAAATAAATTGTCTCAGAAGTTGATGTGCCATCATCATTCATATTCAATTGTTTATAAAGAAATATATCTTATATCCATAAAAATAATTCTATATTTACATACAAACAGATATTATTTATACAAACATATATTGTTTGTAAGATTGGTATAAGAGCTAGCTTGATTCAGCCATACAGTGCCAGACAATCCGTAAAACACCATTGTCACTGTGGTACAGTAATCAACTTGATTAACTGTGAAAAAGGAGTGGGCTATACTACTACAGCCACAATGTTATCGTCCATCATCTTTCATACGCACTCTATGCCATTCGACTTCCTCAAGCTATCACACTAATTCCCTATCCACTCGCACTACCCTCTATCCCACTATTGTTATCGCTTTGTCACATTGTCAATCCCAGCGCACCCACACTCTTTATATATTCATCCATGGTCCCCATACTATCCCCATATTCCCACGGCCATGTTTGACACCTCCACGGTACAAATTGACCACGGTTTCTCGCACTATCTTCCCTTGCACCCATGATATCCACAGTAATTAACTTGAATCAAATGACTTATCCAACCTTTATTAACCAATTTGTTTTCACCTAAATAAAATTATTGAATCACTTCATAAAATTAATTATAAAACAAGGCTACAAGGTAGCTACTACCTGCCGCTTAATTTAAATATAGCAATGTTGCAATGTGATCTTGAAAATGTCTATGGGTAGCTATTACATGCCCCTTAATGTAATTATAGAGATGTTACAATTTGAGTTTGAGCATGTTTATGAAGATTTGCTTTGCAATAAAGTATAGTTAAATTAAATTAGAAATAATTGTTGCAATTTGAGTTTGAGCATCTCTATGAGGATTTGCTTTGTAATAAAGTTGCTGCTTAATTTAGTTTAAATATAATTAAAGTAAAGTAAAAAATATGCATATTGATAATTACTAGAACTACCCATGAGCATATGCATTTGATGTGTAGATTAGATCTGCTACATATGCTTAGCTTATTTTTAGCATCAATATGAGTATGAGAGAGTGTATAGCATTGAACAATTGCATTGGCGGGGAATATAGGTAATTCCTTATCTTCCATATTATTGCTTTACATTCACCAATAAGAATATTTTATTGCTTTACATTCACCAATAAAAATATTTTATTTGTAACAATTGCTGGAGCTCTTGAATTTAAACTATTTAAAAACTTAGCTAATCACTTTCTCAAGGACCATTCATTTTTAATAAAATGTCGTATTGATTCATAATGCAGGTATAATAACAATATATATAATATCACCACTAAATATGCGTTGTGAATAATTGATTATATAATTTAAATCACACCTACTGATTTTATTAATTAATGTATTAATAATAATATTTATAATTTTTTAAATTAAAATGTTTTAAATATTAATCAAATTATAAATTTATTTTTTTTTCAAATTAAGATGCATTGAATAACTAATAGTTTTATTTATTTATGGTAATTGTTCCATCATGGCATATGTTCAAAAACCTTTTCAATTATTTAGACAATTGTTACGTCTAATTTATTATCATTTACTAATAAGATTTATAATTTATCGATGTAAGAAATATGGATTATTATATTTGAATTTTATTTTAGAGAGCCCAGAAAGATCTTTGTTTTTAAATTATGTTTAAAAAAAAATTTAAATGTAAATTGTTATTTTATATTATAGATAGAAAATTAACACTAAAATGATATCCTAACATTTTTTATTTTCTTTCCTTTCAAATTAACCATTACAACTTAGATGACATTCTAATTAAATTTGTTATTTTCTCTTATATAATTTATGCATTATATTTTTTATATTTTTTATTTAAAATATTCATAGATACAAATTATTTGAAATATAAATAATATTATTATGTGAATAACTAAATGCTCACTTAATAAATATAACTATATATAGAAATAGAAAAAAGTTTCATGTACAATGAACTTGTCAAATTCAAATGCTTAACATATAACGTAGTCATTTTCCTTTTCCAAATGAACACGATAGTGTTGATGCATTGAACATACAATTGAAAAGTCTTTTTAACATCGATTGCACACATTAAAGGAGATGTGTCAAATTCCTTTCCTACCAATGAAGCAACAATTTTCTTGACAATATGTGAAAGAAAAAAAAATATGAATTCCCTGGGTTTATGGGAAGCAAGAAGTTTCTTTAAAATTTAACTACAAATCCTTGTGGTCACTTGCTGTGTTTGGTTTAATTAGGGGTATTTGATGGTCCATCAACATTTTGCACATGTTTAATTTTATGATGAGATCTATGCTCTCCTCATGCCAAAAATATGATACTTGTTTACAGTTTTTCTCATTTTTTTGCATACTTTTGAAGAATAATATAATGCTTGAAGAATGATATAATGTTATCTTTAGATTATATTTTTGTAGTTTTTTGGTTTTATAGGATATTAGGTAATTGTTTTTAAATTTATATTTTTATCTTGATTAATTGGTAGTATATTGGTATTTTTTGCAACACTGTAATTTTTTTTAATTATTGAATCAAGAGACTTATTTTATAATCCAATATAATGTGTAAAAAGATCAATCGGTTATCAAATATAATGTGTAAAAATATCAATCTGTTATCAAAATTAAAATGTTACTAAAAATAGATAATTATACAAAGCATTTATAAATATATAAACTCATAAGAAAATTTGCCAAAAAATTAGATTTCTAAAGTCATGTTCAATTCGTTTTTAAGATATCGTTCTGTGTGACACCATTTTTTTTTCCTAGTTAAGATGATTTTTTTCTTTTATGGGAAAAAAAATCGAACCCTGACCGGGAGACCGTAATAAAACGTGTCACCTACACGGAAGTTGTCGAGTCTCTAGATGGAAGGTCCACGCCATCAAAAAAACCCTTAAACTTTGTTTCGATTAAGGGTGATTTGTTAGTAAAAATACACTTTAAAAGTTTGCAATTAAATTTCATATATATTTTTTAAATGGCATATCTGTGTTCTTATCCTCCGCGGCAATGGATATTACGTTGACCATGAATTATTTGCGGTTGGACCAAAAATTAAATGGTGTTTTATAATGGTCATATTATGCAACGAAATTATTTATTTGTTAAATTATTTTTAAATTTAACTTTCGTTTATTTGATTGACTGGAATAGTTGGAGTCTTATGTTCTAATTCTAATCATGATATTCAAGTACGGCTTGGATATGGTGTTCAGCGTGGGTTGGATCTGGTGTTCTCAAGATGCAGTTTTGTCGTCGTTCCCCTGACAAACCGTATAGATGTGGAAACTGAACAGATGAAACCAAATTGAAGGCACAAGAGGATCGATTTTAGACCAATGTGGAGGTCTACATCTACGAATAAATGGGATCCACTCTATACGTAACGGCGGCATGAACCAGGGGGAAGGAACTTCGACGGTATAGAGACCGAGGCACGTAAGAGCATTGTGTAGTAACAAAAAAATCGTGAACCCCGAATCAAAACGAAATTGAATTGTGTTGGAGATCGGAACCTTGAGCGAGGGAGAAAGGCGGAACCAGAAAAGGCGTGAACAGTGAAACCGGGGTTAGAAACCTAGCGGTCTCGCGCAATTTAGAAGCGGTAATTAAAATTTGTGGAAAAAACGCGATATACCCCAGCGATGGACACATGTAGTTGAGTGGTTTTGTAATACCGCCTCCATCACATTTTTTCTGGGCATTAAACCTCTGTAAGAAAAAAAGCGCAATAATTGATTGTGATCGTTGGATCCTCCAAGCCAACGCGACACTCCATTAGCCGTTGGATGGACAAGGTATGTTAACCGAACCCGTGGGCTCGAGCATCATGTGAAGTTCGGAATACATATATATGCACTTAGAGTTAACCAAGGCCGAACCTTATTTTATTTTATATGAGCGCCGGCTTTGTGGTTTGATGCCGCGAAGACTTCACAAGTTGTGTTGATGGCTGACGTTAAAGGTTAATAGGGTCGGAGTTAATAACCAAAGGAAATAATTAAACGAATGCATCGGATGAGTGATATGTCGTAGGCATTATACAATGGCTTAATAATAAGGTTCAATTGAGCTTTGGAATAGCAAACCATCGTGTGGGGCCCAAAGCCAAATATACCAGGGTCCTTGACTTTAAAGAAATCGCAAGGTTAAATGGTTAAGGTGACATGTATATGTTGAGGGGTTAAACCTTTAACCAAGAGAAAATTATAAAGAGGGGTTCCAAATATAGGCCTCGGGGGTTTGAACTATTGCATTGTCAATATCCATGTAAATTGAGTTGTAATGTGGGGGTTTGACTGAGATTTAATAAAATGGCATATTATATGTATTGAGGGGTTCTATAACCTTGAAGGGAAAGTGAATTAGTTCCCGCACAGTATTGAGATTGCCAGATTTTGGTTTGGATGTTTATTTAATTTTCCAATTGAGATTGTTGTGAGTGCCCAGATTGGGGACCTGTATTGAAGGCAAAGTTTTGTGAATGAAATTTATACAGAGAGGGAATTGTGAGTAGACAGGGACTATGGGTTTAACCGCCATCAAAAACTTGCAACAAAAGGAAATGCAAGTAACCAATTCTGTATTTGAAAGATTTTTCGTAACAACTAGAATAAAATTACAGAGACTACGGAATAAAAAGGCAAAGAATAATAACAAGGTACATAGATAAATGATGAGGTAATTACACGATGGTAAATTGTAGAAGTAAATAAAGCAGTGAGTAAAAATGACGGTGTACTTGAAGTAATCGCAGTGACAGAGTACCTTAAAAAATGTGTGTTGTCATATAGATTAGGTAAATGAATGGTTGGATCTGTTGTTCTCCCGTACAATTTGCTTAAAATGCGCAATCATAGATGGAGTGATCACCTGATGCGTAGTGACCTGCAGTGGCAGGTACAATAAACTAAAATAAAACTTTTTGGTAAATATATATTTAAATATCTTAACTTTTATTAAATCCTAAATTTCTTACTAAATACTAACTTGTATACTCTTGACATTAATTTAAAGACTATAGCCGTAATTCGTAATTAACTTCAAATAGACTATAGACAATGTTTAAGCATGCATAAAACAATAATGGTGTTATCGTGTTGTTATGGATGTTCCTATCAAACACTATGACACGGAGGTCACTTTGGTATGTTTTGAAGCCTTGGTGTTATATACAAATGAAAACATGCATATCCTTTGTCCATCGTAATAAATAAATATATAAATAACTAACTAAACATCCAATAAATAAATAAGTATTGCATATTTAAATAAAATGTTGTGCTAGGAATTTTTTCCATCTTTTTGTTTAGAGTGATTATTATTTTGCTTAAACTATTAAATGTATATCTAAAGTTAGCATTCGCACGAGTATTATTTCGATAATTTGTCGAGATTTTATGATTATAAATATCCACACTTATATTTATTTTGATAATTTGTTAGGTTGAAATTTATACGATAGTAGGAAAGGAAAATTTAGCAGTCATACCTTAAAATAAATGGGCCACCCTATTTAGTACACTTAGCACGAGGGTGCCACATTCTTCCATCCCTCACAGTACGTCAAGATCACGTATCATTGCTCCGTCCGTGGGAAATTAGGGGTATCATGCTCCCAAGGTGTATTAAATCATACTGACAAACCCTGTTGAGGTTAGTAACAAGAGCGACGGCTGACGGCGTGAACTGCAATGCGACCTGCACAAATATTTATGCAATTTGCAATAACATGTTGAACTTTTCAACCAATAGAATGCCAGAAAAACAAATTAAAATAATTAAAATAAATAAACAATAATAAATCTTGTAGTTGAACCATGGCAAAAATAAAAAAAATTGAAAACATATGTCTAATCAAGGTGAATTAATGTCACAATCAGGAAAAACCTGATGCATACTGACCTGCAGCGGCAGGTACAATAAGGTTACCCAATAAAGTCACCTTATAAAGTTATTATATAAAAAAATAATTAATTAATTATAAAAAAGGTGGAGTCTCCAAAGATAAACGTCAAATCCAAAATGGTTATCAATGATGAATTACACGCAGAGGTCAATCGATATAGAGACGAAGTCAATAGTATAAAACATCACATCGATAACATTAAGAAGGTGCCAAAAGAATTGGCAAAACAAAAAAACAAAAAAAAAGAGTTTCGAAAATCAAAATGATAAATTGATAGAAAAAGAGAAAAAAATGACAAGTTGATAGAGGCTTTTGAGAATTAATGGAAAAATATATTAAGAATGAAAAATGGCGACAAGAACACTTATAACTACCAAGGAGAAAGAATTGACTAGCATTCCTTGAGAGGGTGGAAATGTTATAAACATAATAATCATAAATAATAATAAATTAATTAACTAATGAAAATTCAGTGCATAAACTATCACGGAGATTAATGTACCATCATCATTCATATTCAATCATTTATCATGAAATATATCTTATATCCATGCAAAATTTTAGGGGCTAATATTTGCAGGTGGGCTAATTTTCAATGGTTTTTCAAAAAAAAAGATTCACCAATTTCCATTTTTTTATAAAAGTGATTCGCCCAAATTTTACAATATAAAATTATTTTAACTTAAAAATCACCAACATTATATAGATAATATATATAATATCATTATAAATATGAATAATTTTACAAATACATCAATAAACATTTTATAATTTTCATATTAGGGACTAGTGAGACTCGCCAACTTTTTAAACTTCAAAATAATTTTCCATCCTTAAAATTTTCCCTGCCTATATCTATAAAAATAATTATGTCTTCACATATACAAACAAGGATTTTTTGTAACATGCTTATAAGTCTAATAATCTTACCATCTACTTCATCTGAAATCAAATTTATAAGATTGTTCTGTAGATCTGCATTTACCATTGTGAAATTAATCCAAGAACATAGTTGTAATTGGTTCATCAATCCATAAATTTATTGCCCTATCCTATGAATCAAACAAAGGTAGGGAAGCCACAGGTAGGGAAGCCACTCTTGTGTTGATAGTAAATCATCCTAAAAGAGAGAAGGGTACTAAGGTGACAGTGGTAACTCTTTCGAATTCCACTCGGCATTCCACCTAATGAATAATTTACATCTAAGGTGAGATTGAGTTGTAACAGTGCCTTTTAGTCGTGTGACATAATTAGGAATGCTCAACCTTTCATGATTATAGGTTATACCCCATTCAAGAGGGTGTGAGCTCTTTGGTCAGTTGTATTTATTGTTAGAATATTTTTGGAATAAACTGTGTTGATGATTTTTTAGTTTTCTTGCTTGGTGACTTCAGGGACCTTAAGATGTCAGGATTTGACATCACGACCAATTTGGACATTCTCATCACCCATTGGTCAGGTTGGCCTTTCATCTAGTTTCATTGGCAAAATATTAGCAAAGAAATGTCTCTTGTATTGGAAGGATTTGAAGAATCGTGATTACCAATAATAGCACAGCTACCATACTACCAGGCCCAAAAGCTTACTAGTTAAAAAAAAAAAAATTGTTTTAGAGCTCTTTTTCATAATTCATGAAGATTCTCTTCCTAACACACACATGTGGATCAAGTCCAATTTAGAGGTATTATAGATGGAGGAATCCTATGGTGCATTTGTTCAGGTGTAAGTCCATCCAAAAATCACATTCTTATCTTAAAAACAAAGTTTCCAGTGGCTTTTGCTTCACCAAAAACTTGCTATATATAGTACGCTTCATAAGGTTGGCGTGACAAATGTTGCTTATGTTCTATTTATCAAGGATAAAACAATTGAGAATGGTTTTTGTAGGTATCACGCTCAATGTTGAAGGAACTGTTCCACCACCCCCAACCCCAACAAGGTTTGGAGGCCAGAACCGCACACCATGTGGATATTTGCCTGAACCACCCTCGAAACTGCATCCTCGAATTTTGGAACCACGATTCCTCAATTTTTTCACATTTCCTGAAATTTAGCCCAAAATTGAAAGCTGCTAACTGCAAGACACCCTAAAAATGCAGAAACAATGAACTTCTACACCATTTCAGTCAAATAAGATGCTACAATTGCACATAGTTAAGCTCTGCAGCAATTTCAACTCCTAAAAATGGCAAATACAAACCAAGAAAGGTTCAAAACTCAAGATTTGGTGCACAGTAGTAAGACAAGAAGTTACAACAGCGCCCAGCAAGATTTATTACTATCACAACAGCACCTAGCTAGGTCCAATGTCCATTATCCATAGTCCAACAGTGCCCAATGTCCACTATCCACTATTCACCGGCACCCAACAAGGTCCATTACTCTACTATCCATTGTCCAGCAACACCTAACAACATTGAAAGGACTCTCTTAGCATCACATAGTCTCTCATCAGTGTATATATGAGTTAACTCTTCCCAAGTTCTCGTGGTATTGAAGTGAAGTAAAGGAATATATGTGAATTTATAATATGCAGATGTCGCTTTAATGTACTATGGATGCCATCTCTATCTTGAATAATGTAAAAATATGCATGTTTTCATATATTTTGCAACTAATTTGGCATTCTAGATGTTTTGTTAACTATAAATGCAATAGTATTAGTATATATGTGTGTGTGCGCACATGCTTCCAAGATGCTTTGCTTCTGAGGATTTTTGGAAAATGATGTTTCGCTTCTCAAAAATAAACATGCTTCTTGCAACATTGGTGAAGCTTCCAAAGTGTTTTGGGCATGGTTTCAAGATTAATTTGCCATTGTTTACGTTGTCCAGTTGTCATGAAATGTCATCTTCTAGTAGACACTTCAATTAATTGGGAGAGTTGCAAATCCACGTGGCACACAGTCAATCTGGTTGCAATTGGCTTTCTATAGAAACATCAATGTAAGTTGATTTCAATAGAAGCGCTCCAATTTTAGCTTAGTGGATTCAAGGAGCTTTAAAGTTTAAACAGGAATTGTCCTTGCTTATGATAGTCAAACTATTAATTTTAATTGACAATGGTATGTTATATGCTTAGCACACTTTACTTCAATGTTCCTTTGGCAACCCAATGACAATTTCCAATTATTTCTAGTAGAAATCACATTAACCATTAATCACATTCACAGTAAAAGTATATAGAACATGAAACAAAATGCAGAAGACAAGCCAAGACAAGAGAACACCAGATTTTTTGGATGCCAGGGAAAAACCTCAATGCGAGGAAAACCCTTTGAACAATTCTTCTTATTGTTATATCAAAAGTTCAGCAAAGAGAGAGAGTACAAAACTCAAATTGACTTGTCCAATTCAAAGTCAAAACAGCGATGTCAAATTCTGCAGTCAACTGCAATCAAACTTCAGCCCTAACCAGAAAGTCAACGCTGGTCAAAACAGTAGCAAATCTTCCTCAAAGCAGTTCGGTCTTCCTCAGTTAAACTCGACTTGATCAGGAGGTCAAATTCAGCCCAAAACAGCTCGGTCAAAGGAGAGAGAAAACTACTGTAATTTTTCTACGGTGAAACTATAGTCAACCCTAAAGTCAATGCAAGTCAAACAACCCAGAATTCCTTGATTTTTGTGCCCAGAGATGCGGCCTAGAAAAATTGAACTTTTGAGCCCAAGAACACAGTCAAATTTGGTCAACACTGGTCAAACCTGCAACTGATCTCTGAAATTTCGATCTGCAATTCTGCCTAGAAAACTCGTCCTCCTTGCCACGTGTGAGAGAGAGAGAAGTTGCCCAATAGTTGTACGAACCAATCATAGGAAGAGAGAGAAGAATGTATGTGTGATGATGATGCCAAATGAGGTGTGAGGTCACTTGTATTTATACAATTCGTTGTGGGTGAAGAGACGCATCCATTGGGCTTCTTGAGCCTACATGTTGATGTGGCCGACCTGAACAATTTGCACATGTGTGGGCATAAATTCAAAATCACACTTCTGCTTGTCCAAATCATATGATTTTTATATCAATTTTGGTCCTCTCGAAAAGAGAAATTTAATGCAATCATTATCTCCATCAAATGAGTTGTCCAAAAGTAGAATTTGACCCTAGTTTCCCATTTTAACACAACCTCAGTGTTTCCATCATGATGTTGAGTCATGTCCTCTTCGTGTAAATGCTCACATCCTTGCCTTTTTTTAGGGCAAAATTTTTCCAGTGCCCCTATTGTTCATGTGATGTAATTGCTTGTTCCATGATGTACTTGTTACCGCACAATCTAGTAGGGGTCCTAGGAGGGTTCCAAAGGGGAAACTACTAGACCAAGTGGAAAAAATGGGACAAGGACCCACTGTCACCTCAGGCAATGTCCCCTGCTCTTTACAAACTTTCACCGATGGGAGGAGCTCGGTATAAGCGGAATTACTTTGAATGATATATCAATGATGAAGAGATACTGATTTCAAGGGCCCATTCATAGGAGAGACTCAGAAGATAAGGCTTACTTGCTCAAGAAGCAAGGTGTAGGGTTCTCCAAGAAAGGCTTAAAAGGAAGCCCAGACCTAGGGATTAATGATATCCTAGACCTAATATTTCTAAGAAAAGAGGGTTTCAAGGAGGTCTTTGTGAAATAAAGAATAATAAAGGTATGGGACCACAAAAAATTCCTAAGAGGACATGTTGTCACTCGGATTGTACAGGCACTGCGACAACGCTCTGGACAGGGGTTGTCACTCTGATCCTCACCCACTTCGTTCTAGTTGTCTCCCAACATCGGGCTATGGGGGGTAGTCCCTATGGAATGTGGTGAAGGAAAACAAGTTGGAAACCAACTTGTTTGGGAGACACGGATGAGTAGCCTAGCCAGTTGGTTGAATTTGAGCAAAATTATTGATTGGATTATATTTTTCTATTATGAAACCAATGTCTTAATGGAGTCACAATTACCAAGGATGTACAACAAGATTACACGTGACCTTATTACACAATGTTAGAGACATATTAAACTAGATTCACAAGATGTCAATATTCCCAAGGGACTTATCAACAGATTGATTTATGATCTATGTGCTTTTAGTGAGTGAGCTTATTAGATGAGAAGTATGAATCCTTATAGTACATAAACTCACAAGAAACACACAATGTTAGCCACTTTTGTAATATAAATGCTAGGAACAAGTAACAACAAAAAATATAGGACTATGAAGACAATTTATGTTCCAATGATCCTTTTATGAGCAACAAGTGATTGTTATGAAAACAGTAAGTAAATGTTAATTCAACAATGTTTATGCTTGCACAATGTCGCAAAAATTTAACTCAATCACAAAATAACTTGACAAACTTTGAAAAATCAGATGTACTAGCCCCTTTAAGTTGTATCTTCAAAGATATCTAGATCTGATATGTTTATTACAAGAGTAAATAAATGACAGATCAGTCAGCTAGCAATGCCTAAGACAATGCCCAAAATGTCCAAAAGTAGCAAAAAATCACTGAAACTGAAAAATTCAATTTTTAGGGCTTTCTGAATGTATGATTCAAAAAATTTCTGATCTGATCTTTTTACTACGACAGTGAAGAACTAACAGATCAGTAGGTTAATGAAGCTATAATGAATGCCCAATATGCCTAAGAATTAGGAAAATATATATGAAATTGACAATTTTAAGTTTTTGACCTTTTTTAAGTGCATGTTTGAGAAATTTCAGATCTGAAATTTTTGGTTATGCAGTAAATTCCAGCAAGCATAAAAATAGATCTAGGTTAGATCTGAAGTGCCCAAGTGGCCAAAATTCATGAAAATGAAAATTTTGCAATTTTAAACAATTTTGACCATGTAGCATGTGATTTTAGGGCTTAATGCTTACTGGTTTAATTGTTATAATAAAACAGAGATAAAACTAGGGTTTAGAGGTCAAACCCTGGCCTAAGGCATTATAGAAGCACTTGCCCAAGTAGCCCAAAAATTGTGGAGGAAGATGCCACTGGAAAATTAGAATTTTGGGGACCAAACACCTGCAAAACTGATGAAATATCAGAGGAGGGTTTTAGGGCATATTAGAGCAAAAGAGGCCAAGAAAATCCAACGCTAGGCCAAGGAAGGTCAGTGTTGGGGGATAAAGGGGCTAGGATGATAGATCGAGGGCTGAAATGGCAAGAGAAAGTCGGCAAAGTTCAACATTGGAGGAGGAAAAGGCCCTAAGGCTGGACGTTGTGGTTTAGGAGGCAAATTAGGGCAAAAAAGAGGATGGCTTTCCTAAAGGGCAGTCATTAGGGCTAGAGGAAGGGAGTCGTGTGGACTAGGGCCAATAGCTAGGCCTTTCAAGGCCTAAAAGCACCAACGTTGTGCTAGGAAAGGAAGGTTGAGGCCTCTTGACACTACGGCCTGCCCTAAAGGGTTCAAAAAAAATAATAATGAGGCTATGGAGGTTGATGCAGGCCAAGGAGAGACGTTGGCCCTGGGAGAGTTGGATTTGGGCCCGAGAGGCTTGAAAAAGTGAAACCTTTGTCTTGAAAAAAAAATCCTCCTTGGATCTCAATTTTGCTGCAAATTTATTCAGTGGATAGCCCTACAAAATTCTGAAGAGGCTAGATCTTACTCCCAAGGGCATAGATATAGCTCTTCTTCCACTTGATCCCTTGATCCAACATGCAAAAAAAAAAGTACAACAACCAAACCCCAAATATATACAAAAAATCTAAAATCCCCAAACCCCAATTAGCAAAATAATTTACAATCTAAATTTACAAAATTATTTTACAAATTATATAAGTGTTTTAAATAAATTTTCATAACATTTTTATAATATGTTCCTTCAATGAATGGCTAAAAATGTTTCAAATAATTTATGCTCACTATAGCCTTAGCAAAAATTTAATCCACCATATAAAAAATTAAGATCCAAACAAAATAATCCTTGTCCACAGTCTGTGAACTTGCAGACCAAGGACTGAAGTACCTGCAATCACTATGTATTATCTCAAAATAATCATATAAATCCAAACATAGGAAGCTCGTATTCAATACATACCACAAATCAACGAACAAATACACCTCGAGTTGCACCCCAAAGTCCTTTATTATAGCAAAAAAATAGCTCCCAACGGGACAATAATTTACACAAATGTTTTAGCAGCAATATTCTAGCCAGAGATCAAGATGATTAGACTCAATTGACTCTCTAATTTATAGATAAATCCTACAAGTGGAAAAATAATGGTTAGTTTCTTTGATCCTTGTCAAAATAATCTTAGCTGTTGATAAATACTTCTAGATCTTTTAATCTTGGCCCTTGTTTTTTATTTTTCAAGAATTTTCGAATTTATCATTTAATTCTATTTTAATTAACTCAAAATTAATTATTTTGAGCTAATTTCCTCACAAAATTGACTTTGACTTAACCACCAAGGTCCAAGGGTCCAAATTTTTTTGAAATATACAATATTCCCTTGGGGAGTACCTTTAAAAATTGATTCATTTAAGACCCACGAATTTTTCTACTTTGAGAATTAATTCTCCTAAACAACTTGACTTTAATTAATTAATTTTCTAGCATAGGATTTAATTTTATTTTGCCAGAAAAATAAAGTGATTTACACATGAGAGGATTTAATTATTTTTTCACCCTCTAATACATAAGATTTTACAATTACAACCCTCAAGGGGGAACACATATTTGGATAGACCCTCAAGACACATAACCCATATGTGACACAATATCATTTAGTAGACTAAGTGATTTGTAATAAAATAATTAAGCCAACTAGCTTAAATTATTCCCAAACCACTTTTACATTAGACTCGACTAAAACACTAGGACTCACGTAAGATTTCAACAATAAATTTCACCCTAGCTTTGGGGGTTTAAGCTGGAGGGAAAAAACTCTTCTAATTAGTCGTGTTTAGAAACACAGGTAATCAGTGAGGTTAAAAAACCTCCTAGGATGAAATTTGTCGCCAAAATCATAGGCTTACCTAGGTTGTTACATATACTCAAGGTCTTACTAGGATCATTTACATCATATAACTTGCAGAGTGGGGTGACCATGACACATGGACTGCTGATAGGTGATCCGATCCAATTGAAAAAATCGGTACTTCTGCTTCCTTGGAACTTTGACAATTTGAGCACAACATTTGGCTCCATATGGGGACATGTTTCTTCCATGAAGTAACGTGAAAACCCTAGAATCCTGCATCTAAGAAAACAAAAGTCCATCAAATAGATATCCATTCAAGATAGAAATCATCATGCATATATAGAAAGTATCGCTGGAATATAAGAATCTAATCTAATAATTGAAATACAAAAGACATAACATAAATGTGGAAAGTAAAACTATCTACCAACATGAAATAAAAAGGAATAGGTTAGACATCCTATACAAACGATGTCTCAAGGCATCCGATGTTTTCAAGATAATGCATACTGAGCATCTACCGACTCTCCGGCAAGTCTGTGGGTTGCTTCTCGGATGTGCCATGCCCGATCCTGCATATCGAAGGACTTTGTCTTATCTGAATATCGAGCTACTCCTGGCCATCGGATGCATCAAACCTCTTTCCTTTGATTTTTTGCTTTTTATGTTTTCTCTCGGCAGGATGCGATGTTGATGTTGATGCGATCGGTGTGCAACTTTCTATCTGATTTGGACAACGCTCATATGGAAAATTTGGAACGTCCAAGACTTTTGTGACCTACTCTGCTTTATTTTCATGAACTTGATATGTTATGACAGGTGGGTCAACCTTGCAAGCATCAATGGAATCAATAATAAGATGAAGGTTGCTTTTGCGAGCTGGGAGGCTCGTGTTATGGATCCTTTGGTCTTGGCTAGAATTCTTGAATCTGTGTTTTTTCCATTATTTGCAGCTTACTTTGAAGAATTATTTCTTGGTTTTTCATGGCGTTCATTTGATTAGAATGGTCATCCTTCATAGCATTGATTTCTCTGGCATGATTCTCCTCCATGGTATTCATCATATTCTAAAAGGTGATCGTCTGATTATACTATGTAACTTCCATATCATGTAACTTGTTCTAAAGAGACATATGACTGGCTTGCATGTCCTTTATCACTTTATCATGATTTATTTGAATAGAACTCATTTCTTCCTTACGTTTTCCTTCCATATTGATCAAATAATTTCGCATGGTGGTCATCTGATTGGCGTGATTAACTTTCATGATTTCTAGCTCCTCATCACGCTTTTCTTCTATGGCCAATAATTTGGTATACATAGTTCTCATATTCTTGTTGATTTTTGTAGCATTGGAAAGTGTTCCAAGTCTCAAAATTTGTGAGGCTTGGACATCAGTATTCTAAAGAACCCAAGAATTGTTTGGGGAAATTCTACTCCGTTTGTGTTTTATTAAAATAATTAATTATTTTAATGAGGACCCTAAGTCTAAACTTAGGCGAATTAAATAATTAATGGGTATAAATAAAACAGAGTATGAATCTTCTAAAAAATGAAGATCAAGTCAAGTTTTAATCTTAGCCATTAATTGGATTTCTAATTTGGGTCGTTGATTCGTCAACGAGAAGATTATAAAACAAGACTTGAGGGCCATTTGGAAAGTAAGTCGCGCAAGCATTCAATAACCCGAGGGAAGTCGATTCTGAAGGAATAGAATTCGATTCAGAGGGAGAATTGCAAGGTGAAGGAAGCAGAGGGTTTGAGCAGTGTCTGGGTTCAATGGAAGAAGGTAGTAGAAGATCAGAGAAGCAGCACGCAGGAGCAGCGCAGAGGCCGCACATTGTGGTGACGCAGGCATACGCTGGCTATGTGTAGAGGGGCACGCAGAAGAGATGCAGAGTGACGCAGGGAGGACTGGTGACTCCCTCAAGTGTCAGAAATTCTTCTGGGTACTGAAGAAGTATTCTCTCAGGTGTATCTCAAGAAGTTTTCTCAATTGTTTCTGTCAAACTTCCCTTGTAAATATTTCACTGCTGAAGAATAATATAAACCCTCATCTGTTGCACCGGTTTTCCCACATTGGGTTTTTCCAGGGAGAATTTTCCAAAAATAATTGTGTCTATGTGATTGATTCTTATGCTTGTATTTTCTATTGTTCTATTCTCTGCATATACATGGCGATTACTGCAGTAGTGTTTCTTTCAAAATTTATCAGAATAATTCTGTAAACAACTTATTGTAAGTAGGAGAAATAAATCTATCACTGCAGTAGTATTTCAAGATTGAAATTTTCACATGGTATCAGAGTTGAGATTGAGTATCTGATCCAGGTGGATATTGGTGGCCACTCGCCTATTCCACTTGGGGCTACATAGTTTAGTATTTTTAGCATTTTTTCGTGCCCTGAACTTCTGGAGCTGTTTTAAGGCCCTAAACGACCTTTTTTTGGGAAAATCGAGAGCAACAATGAATTTCCTTTGATGTTGCTCACATCAAAAGTCGTAGTCCTCAGATAGATCTTTCTAATGAGGTATTGTGTGTGTCAAATGGAGATCGTATACCAGAGTTACGTCCCCTGGAAATTGATGTACCAATTTACCCAAACGGGGCCCATAGTTTTGGTGCTTCATCTCCTAGGGTTAGGTTTTTGGATGTTTAGGGTTTTCCTTTAGGGTTTTCCATTATTTCTCAATAATAAATAGGCCCTCGAGCCTCATTGTAACACAGTTTAGAGGCCTGTATCCACCACATCTCTTCTTAGAAATAAACTACCAGCGCTCTAACTAGTTTATTTCCATTTTGTCTGTAAACAAATTTCAGTTCCTTGATATTAATGAAATGAAGTGTTATTTCCGATGCATCTTTGTAGTTATGGTTATATGTATATTCGGTTGCGTTCCTGCATAAATTCGGATCAGTGGTATCAGAGCGATATGCTATTTATCGATCCTTCTTTGCATGTCCCCAACGAGGTCGGGGTATAAGGAGTTAGGGTTCGATCTAGTTGAACATTTCCAAGATCAGCCTCGCAAACCCCGACGGCCGACCATGGGGGACGAAAAGAAAGGCAAGGGAACAGGAGATCTTATCAAAATATTGCTTGAGGAGGCCCTCTAAAAACAAAGGAACGCGATGATGGATAACTCTGCCTAGATCCTTCAACGACTGCCCACCGGCAGCGCATCTACATCCAGCAGCCACTCTGGAGGCGCAACTCCTTTTAAGTTACAAGTAAACTTTGACATTCCCATATTTGATGGCCAAATAGATGGAAACGCCGCAGATAGATGGTTGAATCTATTAGAAGGATATTTCTCGGTTCATGACTTTTCTGACCGGGAGAAGATTATTTTTGCACTCCTCAAAGTCGCCCCCCATGTCAAGGACTAGTGGGAAACCTACTGTGAGAAAAAGGACGACGGGGAACCCTCTCTGTTCTCGGTCATACCCACTTGGAATTCTTTCTGAGATTCCATCAAGAAACAATATTATCCCGTGGGGAGCTATGAGGACAAGTACATACAATGGACTACGTTGCGGCAGCAAAGGGACCAAGATGTGCATCAGTTGACAAATCCGTTCCATACACTACGCACAAAGTTGGGTATCAAAGATTCAGAAAAACATTTGGTGCTGAAGAAACACAGTTGTCTGCACAGATACATTTAGGATGAAATGGAGTTCCTCGACATCTCCTCGCTTGGTACGGCATACCGAAATGCTGCCAAGATTGAGCAGAAATTCAAATAGAAGAAGCGAGACTTTGGATCTGTGAATCAAAAGCAAGGGAAAGGTTCCCTCAAACCGCAGAACAAAGGACAAATCCAAGGCATGGCAGCCCAAGAAAACCTGCCAAAGCCGTAAGCAAAGAACAACATCGCGACGCCGAAGGACACGGGAAAGTGGTGTGAGTTCCATAAGAGCTCCACTCACAACACAAGTGAGTGTCGGGCCAAGCAGTCATTGGTGACCGAGATGAAGGCTTCTGAATCAGATGCATGCTCCGACTCTGAATCAGAACCTGACAAGGGGAATGACAAAGGGAAGAAGATTATCGAAGCAGAGCCCAACGCCACCGTTGCCACCACGAAGATCCAGAGGACAAGGAGCGTCTCTTCCGCTCCCAGATGTGGGTAAAGGGTTCCCCGCTACAGTTCATTATCGACAGTGGAAGCCAAAAGAACCTCATTTCAGCAGAGGTCGTGAAGTGATTGGATTTGCCGACCATAGCACACCCACAGTCGTACACCATCGGGTGGCTTCACCAAGGACATGATCTCCACGCCAGCCAGCAGTGTCATCTTCCCTACAGCATCAAGCCCTTCACGGATGAGGTATTATGTGACATTGTTCATCTTGATGTTTGTGATGTATTATTAGGCCAACCATACTCGTGGAAGCAACATGTTGTGTATGAGTCTTGACCTCGCGTTGTTATTGTTACTTTGGGCAATAAGTTGTACAGGATCCCAGAGGTACCACCCCCTGCCGCTATCTCTTTGGTTACTGCAAAACAATGCAGTAAGCTCATTTCCAAAACCGGGAAATTTGTTTTCTTGATGATCCACCCTCAAGGAAAGAAGAAGATTGTGGCCACGACCTCCAGACAGGGCTCCTCCGCACGACAACAACAAATGGACAAGGTCATGGAGGAGTACGGGGACATTTTCACCTCATCCGCAGGGGTGCCTCTGCACTGTCAAGTCAAGCACCCCATCGATATCAACCTAGGTGCACCACTGCCCAATGGACTGATCTATCTGCGCTCTGTTTTGGAGAACGATGAAATCAAGAGGCAGATTCAGGAGTTGCTGCAGAAAGTTCACATCCGGCCGAGTTCATCACCCTGTGGGAGCTCGATCGTGTTGCTGCAGAAGAAGGATGGGACTTGGAGACTTTGTATTGACTATCAGGCGCTGAACAAGATCACTGTCTGGAATAGGTACCCAATCCCACGAATTGATGACCTTCTGGACCAACTCAAAGGGGCGAAATATTTCAGCAAGATCGACTTGAAGTCCGGGTATCACAAGGTACCAATCGAACCCTCTGATGTGTGGAAGACTACCTTCAAAGCCAAGGAGGGAAGTTTCGAATGGCTGGTCATGCCTTTCGGGTTGACAAATGCTCCAGCAACCTTCATGACGATGATGGGCGACATCTTGCGACCATTCACCAACTAATTTGTAGTAGTGTACTTGGATGACATCTTGATCTTTAGCCAGACTTGGGAAGAGCACCTCCACCACATCCGACAGGTCCTCCAAACACTGCAACAACACAAGTTGTGTGCCAATTTGGAGAAGTGCACTTTTGGCATGACCCAGGTTCAGTATCTGGGATGCATTATTGATAAGTGGGGGGTGCATGTGGATCCAACCAAGATCCAAGTCAATCGGGATTGGCCAGCCCCAACCACTCTAACAGAGCTTCGCATCTTTCTAGGTCTTGCTAATTTCTACCGCAGGTTCATGTTGGGATTCTGGCATATCACTTGGCTCTTGAGTCAAGTCACCAAGGGATGAGCGAAAGAAAAATTCTTTTGGTCGGAATCTCAACAGAAGGCATTCGTAGAATTGAAACATTGTCTTTGCTCTGCCCCAGTGCTCACATTACCAGACTTGCAAAAACCATTTGAGATCGAGACAGATGCCTCTGACTATGCTATTGGGGCAATTCTTACTCAACAAGGGAATCCAGTGGCATATCACAGTGAGACATTGTCCGACACAATCCGCAAGTATCCCACTTATGACAAAGAAATGTATTCCATTGTGCAGGCTTGCTGACAATGGAAGCATTACATTTTAGGGAAGGAAACAGTCATCCACACAGACCACCAACCCCTGCAGTTCATACAAACATAAGGGAATTTGCAGAATGATCGCCATCAGAAGTGGTCCACATATCTGCAACAGTTTCATTTGAACATCAATTACAAGAATGGCATCACCAATAATGTTGCACACTGCCTCAGCCGACCATCGATCATAGCGTTACCCACCGTTCTCAACTCTTGTGGGCACGAGACTTCTGATTGGTTGCTTCTCTACAAGAGCAATCTGGAATTCGGCCACACATACAGGGCACTCTTAGAGGGTACGCAAGTTCCAAATTTTCACCTCGAGGATGCATTGTTATGTCACCTCGGACACCTTTGTGTTCCTTCAAGCGAGCATGCTAAGATGATTTGGGAAGCGCACTACAGTCGGGACGATGGGCATTTTGGGCTCGAGAAAACAGTGGCAATACTACAGAAGTATTTCTATTGGCCGAACCTTCGACAGGATTTCAGAAATTACATCAGATCTGGCACTGCTTGCGCCATTGCCAAACTGACCATCAAGAAGCAAGGCCTCTATACTTCGCTATCTACCCCTAGTCGACCTTGGGAATCCATCTCCATGGATTACATGTCGGGCCTTCCTTCTACTAAGCATCGAAATGACTGTGTTTTCGTGGTCGTCGACAGATTCTCGAAGATGGCCATTATGGCAACCTGCAAAAAGAATTCGCAGCAGAATCCATTGCTAAACTCTTCTTTGAATAAGTATGGGTGCACTTTGGGATCCCACACCCTATCATCTCAGATCGGGACAGCAGGTTCCTCAACACATTTTGGTCCAGCCTCTGGTCAATGATGGACACCAAGCTCACGAATTCTACAACTTTCTAACCCCAAACTGATGGCCAGACAAAGTTCGTCAACAGGATGATCGTACACATTCTGCACATGTACAATTCAAAGCATCCACGCACATGGAATGAGAGTCTTACCTATGTACAACATAGTTATAACCAGGCTCTCCACAGCGCAACCAGCCACAACCCCTTTCCAGTGGGCTTGGGATTCCAGCCAATATGTCTCATTGACGTAGCCATGCCATTTGCGGCTACTCAGGCCAATTCGGCTCATGTCGAGTCTGAAGCTAACAAAGCGAACAGCTTCATTGAGCACATTCAACACATCCGCCAACAGATTCATGACATATTGGACAGAACAAATGCTAAGTACAAGCAACGACATGATCAACATCGGGTGCCACACAACTTCCAGGTGGGCGACAAAGTGTGGCTACATTTGCAGAAGGAGCGTCTCGCTGGACCCCACCGCAAGCTTCGCCCGCTTTGATATGGGTCGTACACCATCACCAAGGTTGTAGGGGCCAATGCCTTCAAGCTCAATATTCCACCATTCCTTGGTCAGCACCCATTGTTCAATGTGGACCGCCTTCGGCCCTACTTCCCACCTCTACTGGACACCTCTAGCATTACAAAACAACTCACACCAACGGAGTTAAACCCAAATTGCATGGAACAGGCCACCACGAATTGTATCATGGACATGCAAATCAAGAACACTCGCCAGCGGAAGATCCAACTGTATCGGGTTATCAAAGCTGGCCAACTCCTGCACCAAGGCAAGTGGTTCACCAAGGACCAAGTTCAGCAGAAGTTTCTTCAATGCAATGGGGACCATTGCTTCCTAAGGGGGGGAATGTGTTGATTTTTGTAGCATCGGAAAGTCTTCCAAGTCTCAAACTTTGTAAGGAGGCTTGGACATCATTATTCCAAAGAACCCAGAAACTGTTTGTGGAAATTCTACTCGGTTCATGACTTATTAAAATAATTAATTATTTTAATGGAGACCCTAAGTCTAAACTTAGGGAAATGAAATAATTAAAGGGTATTAATAAGTCAGAGTGTGAATCTTCTAGAAAACAAAGATCAAGTCAAGTTTTAAACTTAGCCTTTGATTAGACTTCTAATCTGGGTCGTTTATTCATCAACGAAAAGATTATAAAAGAGGGCTTGAAGGTCATTTGGAAAATAAGTCGGGCATACACTCAGTACCCGAAGGAGATCGATTCTGAAGTAAGAGAATTCGATCTCAGTGGGAGAGTTGCAGGGCAGAGAGTTGCAGAAGCAAAAGGAGGAGGGAGTCAGCAGTGATTATGGTTGGGGACGGAGGGACGCCATTGGTCACAAGAGGCAGCAAAAGGTTGCAGCGCAGTGAACCCACGCAGAACCTACGCAGACTTACGGAGTCCAGCGCAGGGACTGCGCAGAGAAACATGCAGACAGGCACAGAGAGAAGCAGAGGTTGATCAAGGTGTTAGGGATTTGTCGAGAGGAGCTGAGAATTTTGTCTCGGGTGTTTTTAGATTTTATCTGCCAGTATATTCCTTGTAAAGAATCATTTACTGAAGAATTTAATAAAACCCTCATCTACTGCACCGGTTTTCCCGCATTGGGTTTTTCCGGGGACAATTGTCCAAAAACACTGGGTACATGTGATTGATTATTGTGCTTATGTCCTTTACTGTTTACTTCTTTGCATATATATTTGTGAATGTTGCAATAGTATTTATTTCGATATTTACCGATAGATTTCTGTAAATAACTAATAAGTAGGAGGAATAAATCTATCACTGCAACTATAAACTTTTCAGATTGAAAATTTCACATGGTATTAGAGCCAGACATGAGTAACAGGAACGGGGAATCGACTAGTGGACAAAAGTCTGACATTGCAGCAGTGGCACAGAAGTGTTCATGTAATTCTCCATGGAGGGAAAGAAGCATGATAGAACAAATGGATCACGATGTTTCTGTTCTGGCATCCAGACTTGAAGAAGAATTTGCTTGCATATCAAGCACTGCTTCTTCTGATGTCTGGTACATTGACAGTGGAGCTTCTGCTCACATGACGAGAGTACGGGAATGTTTTTCCGACTACCGAGAGGAGAAGATGAGTTTTAAAATAACCATGGGTAATAAAGCAAAATGTACCCCTATTGGGAGAGGTACTGTAGTTTTTCAGACTGAGGCTGGAAATAAGATCTGGGCCACTAACGTACTGCATGTGCCCGGGTTGGGGATGAACTTGCTCTTAGTGTCTCAACTTCAAAACCGAGGTTATGATGTCTACTTTATTGGCAACAGGGTTTACGTCAAACACCCCTGTTGGAAGAAGAAGGCACAGATCGGAGTAAGAAGCAACAAACTTTACAAGTTGCAACTTGAATCCCCAATGGCACTAGTTGGAAACACTGATGAAATAGACCTGAATGAGCTACGGCATAGAAGAATGGGACATTTGCATCATGGGGCATTAAAAATTCTCAAGAAGATTGTTACGGGAGTTCCAAAACTGAGCACTAAACGCGACGATGTCTGCAAAGGGTGTGTATCAGAGAAGCAACAATAGGGCCAAGGGTGTATTGGACTTTATACACTCGGATATATGTGGACCAATGTCCACTAGAGCTCTTAGTGGTTCTGAATACTTCATCATCTTTATTAATGACCATTCCAGGAAAACCTGGATCTACTTTTTGAAGACCAAGGACGAAGTTTTCAGTCAGTTTAAAGAGTTTAAAGCTCTAGTAGAAAATCTGACAGGAAAGCAGATCAAGGTGTTGCGTTCAGACAATGGTGGTGAATACATAGACAAGGAATTGACTGGGTTCTGCGCAAGGGAAGGTATCAGAAGGGAGTGGACAGCTCCTTACAATCTGGAGCAGAATGGTGTGGTAGAAAGGAAAAACAAGACTATTGTCGAAGCGATAAGGGCGATGTTGCATGATCAAGACATGCCCAAATTTCTGTGAGTTGAAGCTTGTAATACAATTGTCTATGTTCAAAACAGGACTCCTCATGCTGCATTGGGATAGATCACGCTGGAAAGTGTCTTCACTGGCAACAAGCCTGAAGTGAGTCACTTTACGATCTTCGACAATACAGATCACTGTCATGTGCCCAACGAGAAGAGGAAGAAGTTGGAAATGACTACGGAAAAGGGGTATCTGGTAGGATACAGTGAGAATGCTAAGGCATATCGCATCTACATTCCTAAGAGCAGGAAAGTCGTAGTGCGGAGGGATGTGAAATTCATGGAGGAGAAGGCCTTCAGAAGATCCCGTGAGTTGCCTTCTACTATGCAGTCTGAGGAGGATCCGTTGGTTCGGCCTCAACAACCAGCAGCAAAGAATTCAGATGCCTCTCCAAGGCATGGGGATCCAAGGGACGTGTCTCCCCAGGACTTGCAAGAGGGAGAGCCGGTAAATCCGCCCACCACCAGTGGGAGAACGAGTAGGGAGCTACGAAAAATTCTAAAAGATGCAGAAGGCTTTGTCGAAGTCCCCCAAAATGAGAAGAGACAACATAAGCAGCCTGAGAGGTATCAAGCCTTTGTTGCTCAAGTCGGAGAACCTTCTAGTTTTCGGGAAGAAGCTCAGCACCAGGTGTGGGTAGATGCAATGGTGGAAGAGTACAGTTCCATCATGACGAATGATGTCTGGGAAGTGGTGCCCAGACCTCAGGAGAGATCAATTGTAGGATCAAGGTGGATCTACAAGGTCATGTATGTTGCAGATGGCAGCATCGAGAAATTTAAAGCCAGGTTTGTGGCTAAGGGGTATGCTCAAAAGGAAGGGATCGACTATGAAGAAACCTTTTCCACAGTAGCCAAATACACCTCTATTAGATCCGTGATATCCCTTTCTGCGAAGATGGGATGGGAGATTCACCAGATGGATGTCAAGACGGCATTCCTGAATGGGGTGATAGAGGAAGAGGTGTATATAGAACAACCAGAAGGCTTCGAGACGCATGATCAAAAGACACATGTGTGCAGGCTAAAGAAAGCCTTGTATGGACTGAAGCAAGCTCCTAGAGCATGGTATGGTCGAATTGACAACTACTTGCAAAAAATGGGATTCGTCAAGAGTGACGCAGATCCCAATCTCTACTATATAAGGGTAGGGAGTGAGCCCCTGATACTAGTTTTATATGTAGATGATCTATTCTTGACAGGATCATTGAGGCTCATCAAAGACTATAAGAAGAATTTGGCTGCGGAATTTGACATGAAGGATCTAGGGTTGATGCACTATTTTCTGGGGTTGGAAGTTTGGCAGCAGAAGGGGGAGATCTTTCTTGGTCAAGGAAGATATACTACAGAGATTCTGAAGAAATTTCAGATGGAGGATTGTAGACCCATGACTACTTTAATGATCACCAACTGGAAGAAAATCAACACGTTCAAAGATGATAAGGATGATCCTACGTTGTATAGGCAACTCATAGGATCGTTGATGTATCTAGTAAACACAAGGCCAAACATTTGTTATGTTGTAAATACCCTCAGTCAGTTCATGGTAGAATTTAAGAGGGCTCATTGGGCAGCAGCCAAGCATGTTCTCAGGTACCTTCAAGGAATAGTCAAGCTTGGTTAGAAGTACACCCGTAGCAGTGATGTCAGGTTGAGTGGGTTCACCGACGTAGATTGGGTTGGGAGTCCAGTAGATCGGAAGAGTACCAGTCGGTATTGTTTCAGTCTAGGATCTGGAATGACTTCTTGGTGTAGCAGGAAACAGAAATCTGTGGCACTGAGCTCAGCAGAGGCAAAATATATGGCAGCTAGCACAGCTTCGTGTGAGGCCATATGGCTTCGAAAACTACTTGTGAATCTACTAAAAGAGAAAATGGAAGCGACCAGTATATTAAGCGATAATCAGAGTTGCATCAAGCTCTCTAAAAATCACGTGTTTCATGATCGGTCGAAGCACATTGACATCAGGTGTCACTTCATCAGGGACTGTGTACAACAAGGAGTTGTTCAGTTGTAGTACACTCCAACAGGAGAACAGGTGGCAGACATTCTCACAAAAGCTTTGGGGAAGACTAAGTTTTTCTACTTCAGAGAGAAGATGGGGATAATCAAGAATCCATTCCAGTAGCAGAAGTGCATAGGATCAAGATTCAGAGGGAGATGTAATACAGATGCACCAGTGATAGTGGCAGTTTCATGGGCAGCAGTACAAAAGGCAGCAACGCAGCAAATGAGGGGCAGTGTCGAGAGATCAGCAGTGCAGAGGATGCTTCAAAAGCAGAGCAGCATGCAGCAGGCATATTGTTGGAACACCTTCCTCACTAAGAGGGAGTGTTGATTTTTGTAGCATCAGAAAGTGTTACAAGTCCCAAACTTTTTAAGGAGGCTTAGACATCAGTATTCCAAAGAACCCAGAAAATGTTTGTGGAAATTCCACTCGGTTCGTGATTTATTAAAATAATTAATTATTTTAATGGAGACCCTAAGTCTAAACTTAGGAAAATAAAATAATTAAAAAGTATTAATAAGTCAAAGTGTGAATCTTCTAGAAAACAAAGATCAAGTCAAGTTTTAATCTTAGCCATTGATTAGAGTTTTAATCTGGTTCGTTGATTCGTCAACGAGAAGATTATAAAAGAGGGCTTGAGGTTCATTTGGAAAATAAGTCGGGCATACACTTAGTACCCGAAGGAGATCGATTCTGAAGTAAGAGAATTCGATCTCAATGGGAGAGTTGTAGGGCGGAGAGTTGCAGAAGCAGAAGGAGGAGAGAGTCGGCAGTGATTGAGGTCGGGGACGGAGGGACGCAGTGGGTCACAAGACTCAGCACAAGGCTGCGGCGCAGTGAACCCACACAGACTTACACAGTCCAACACAGGGACTGCGCAGAGAAACACGCAAATAGGCATAGAGAGAAGCAGAGGTTGATCAGGGTGTCAGGGATTTGTCGGGAGGAGTCGAGAATTATGTCTCAGGGGTTTTCAAATTTTATCTTCCAGTATATTCTTTGTAAAGAATCATTTGCTGAAGAATTTAATAAAACTCTCATCTGTTGCACCGGTTTTCCTGCATTGGGTTTTTCCAAGGACAATTGTCCAAAAACAATGGTGTGTTGAAATTTGGTTACCGGAGGACAGGGGGTTCCTAAGGCTTTGATCTTTGGCCTAGGGAAAAGTGTCCAAAAGAATTTAATTTTTCTCCTAAAGTGACTTTATAAAGTTATAAAGTCAAATCTAATTTTAAAGTGACTTTAAGTGATAAAGTTACTAAGTCTAATTTTAAAGTGATCATAACAGTCAATGCGAAATTAAAAGTGAAAGTGACTTTGGAAATAAATGACTAAAAGGGTCTTTATTAAAGTGGGGTGAATTAAAAAATAGAAAGTGAGATTTAAATGAGAATTTAATCTCAGCCCTAGATCTAAAGCTATCTCAACCATTGGATTTAGGGATTCCCCAAAAGTCACTTAGGGTTAGGTTAAAGGAGGAAAAGGAGGGAAAATGTCATTCATTCTTTCATGAGTAGATTGAAAGAAGGAGAAGAAGAGAGAAAAGGAGATTTCTGAGCAGTGAAGAGAAGGAGAACAGAACCTTGGCACACATACCGAGGCAGCACTTCAGCAAATCCATACAACAAGGAGAGGCACACAGTTCAAGACAGTTTGGGCATGAGTTTCAAGGCAAAATCGTACAGCAGCTTGGGCATGTATTCCAAGGAGGTAGTACAACAGATTTTCGCATAGATTTCGAGGAGCAGTTTGTTGGTTTTTGAGGCACAGTTTTCAAGACAGTCCACATAGTGAGTTGTTGTCCCTGTGCACGAAAACCAAGGCAGAAAACTGTACAACATTTATTTTTGTTTCTCTACACGCAGTTTGAGGAAACCGTACAGCAGCATTTATTGTTGTTTGCACGCTTTTCAAGGAGGCCGTACAACAGCATTTAATGATGTAATGTCTGGGCACGAAATTCAAGGAGGTCGAACAACATTTATTGTTGTTTATGTTTTGTTGTTTGCACATTTTCCGAGGCGATGGTTAAGCACGGAAAACGAAATAAGTTGTATTTGTTGCTGAATTTTTTTGAGTATTTCTCTCTCACTGTAAAAGATATTTATCAGAAATAAAAAGAGCTTTCGAACTGGTTTTCCCGAAGAGTTGTAGGGGGTTTTTCCAAGGTCATCTTAACCAAAAATCAGCGTGTCAAATTTCTGTGTGTGGCTGATTTATTTTTCTGAGCTTTTATTTCTGCATTTCCGCACTGTGAAATTTCCAGAATTTGTATTTTTAGAAAATATTTATTTTTCCAGCTTGTTGAGTGTATGGCTATGGGAATGGGCATTTAACTTTATGGGTGAAATAAGGAGAAACTGAAAACCGGGGTTGGGTTATCAAATTTCTACATGGTATCAAAGCTATTTTGCTGAAAAGTGCAGTGTGGGACAGCAAGAGGAAAAATTACAAGCTGATTTTTCACACAGAAAACAGTACCTTTACTACAGCAGTGTTATTTTCAGTTTATTAGGACAGCAAGCATGTCTTTGGGCTTGAGAGTGGAGGATAGGTTGGATGGACATAGTAACTACAGTGTATGGAAGGAGAAACTGCAGAGCATCTTTGAGGAGGCAGAAGTCTGGGGTATAATGGTGCATACCCAACAGCACCCTGTTAATGTGTCTGCTGACCCTATTTAGTTGGCAAACTTTAATAAGAAGAATAACAAGGGTAAGAGACTGATTCTGAATGGTATCAAAAACCATTGCATTCCTCATGTGAGAGGAAAGAGATATGCTCATGAGATGTTGACAGCATTGACCAATCTCTACCAGAGTACCAATGAGAACAGGAAAATGGTCCTAAGGGAGACGTTGAAGACCATTAAGATGGATAAGACTGATAGTGCAATTGGATATCTCACAAAGATCACTAATGTGAGAGATGCATTGGCAGCAGTTGGAGAGGTCATTCCACCCGCTGAGTTGGTGCAGATTGCAGTGAATGGCCTACCCAGTTCATGGTTGAACTTTCCTGATGGGGTTTGTGCACGTGAGACCCTTCCCACTTGGGAGAGGTTCTGGGATGATTGCATACAGACAATAATCAGAAAGAACCAGCTTGGGGCAACCAAACCAGTTGAGCAGGATGAGGATGTAGCACTGTTAGCAGGAGCCAAGAAAGGCAAGGGAAAGAAGCAAGCTTCCACAAGTGTTGGTGGGGGCAAAGGCAAAGGTAAAGGTAAACATGGAAACACGCAAAAGGACTATTCCAAGGTGAAGTGTTGGAATTGTCAGAAGATGGGACAGTATGCAGTTGTGTGTCCAGAGAAAAAGAAGAAGGGGAAGAACCAGAACATGGCAGCATCAGCAGAGATAGAGGACTTCTCGGATAGCTTTGACCGAGAGTTTGGGTTCATTGCTTGTGAGTCCACTAGTGCAGGATCACCTGCCACGGAGGTTGAGAGGGAGTGTGCATTTCCCTCCACTAACGAAGCATCTTCAGGTATCTGGTATGTTGACAGTGGGCTTCACGTCATATGACAGGGGTCCGTGAGTACTTCTCAGAGCTTTAAGAGAGTGGCACTGATATAAAGGTAGTACTCGAAGATGACAGCGTTGTTAGAGCAGTCGGTGTGGGAACATTGACATTTGATAGGGAACCCAAACCTCCCTTGAAAGTGTCAGATGCTCTATATGTGCCAGGGATAAGGAAGAACCTAATATCTGTTTCAGCATTGGGGGACAGAGGGTATGAGATATTGTTCAGGAGAGGACAAGTGTTTATATATCCCAGGGGCGCTCCAGCTGATTCAGCTAGAGTGATTGGTGTACACCATGCAAAGGTGTACAAGTTTGCATTTTAGCCCCTTTTGGCATTGAGCAGTAGTACCGACAGCAGAGGTAGCAGTTCAGAGTTGTGCGAGATTTGGCACTGCAGGATGGGGCACATGTATCATGGAGCCTTGAGAACATTGCGGGAGATCACTACAGGTGTGCCAGATTTCAGTACTGATCACATTGATACATTAGGAATTTGACTTCTGTGATCCATAAATTATGTATCAAATCTTTCGGTGAAAATCACATTCGAGAAATTTGTGTCTACGCGTTTCGAACCAGCCAATGTGGTTCATCATCAAGACAAGATGAGAAATCTGATCAAGGACTCGGCTTAAATAGATAATGAAGTTCCAATTAGCCGTTGTAGAATAACGGCTAGTTTGACTATAAAAATATAAAAATAAAAATAACAGTTGTATAATTATTATTATTATTATTATTTAATTTAAGTTCTTATATTCAAAAAAATAGAAATAAAAATAAAACACTAAAAATAAAAAATAAAAATATAAAAATATAAAATAAAATAAAATATAAATATAAAAAATATAAAAATAATAATAATAAAATAAATATATTAAAAATAAATAAATATATATTACTTGAATGTAATTCAATATATTATTTGAAACTAAATTTATTTTTTTATTTTTTTATTTTTTATTTTTATTTTAATTTAAATAGATAAATCAATTAATTAATTGATTAAATATAAATAAATAAAAATGAAATTAAAAATAATAATGATAAATAAATAAATAATAAGTAACTAAATAATAAAGAGTAAATGAATAAATAGATAAATAACAATAATAAGGAATAAAAAACGAGAAAAGAGAAACGAGACGAGACGAGAGGAAGAGACGAACCAAGGAAAAATAGAAGGGAAGAAACCCAATAACTAAGAATGAAGGGTATGGATCCAGCATCTGCTCACACTCCACCCATCATCTCTGTTAAGGTTGACCGGCCTCTTTTCAATTTCAAAGGCCTCCCTAAACTTTCGGTGGTGGAAATGGTCCACCCTCACAATAACCTCAGCATCTTCAATGCAAATGTGATGCTTTATCTTTTCAGCATGCTCTGCTAAGGCAGAGGAGCAAGATCTATTATGCTTTAGGTCAGCAGCATGTTCATGAATTCTTTGACTAATGGATCGAGCAGTTTCACCGATGTAAGGTGTCCCACAAGGGCACGAAATCAAGTAAACACCCTTACCCTCCTTCGGGCAAATCGGGTCCTTAACTGATCTAAGCGAATTCCGAATAATTGGGAGGGGCTTGAAGGTTGAAGAAACATTATGTCTCCTTAGTATCCTAGCGATCTTATCAGTCGTTCCCTGGATAAAAGGGAGGTGAACACCAGAAGACTAGTCACAATTATCAATTTTAACCCTAAGACCTTTTTCAGCATTTTAGAAAGCTCTAAGAAATTGAACCTTGCTATAGCCTATAACCATTTTTAAGGAAAACATTAATAAGATGAGATTTCTCACCTTCAAGGTGGTGCTCATCAGCAATTCTAGAGGCACGAGTGGCTAAGGTGCTGAGAACCCCTAACTTCTGAGCAGGGAAATGATGAGGAATGAAGAAGGCTCTTTCTTTCATCAAGTCTTTAGAAAGAAGATGCACACTGAGCAGTATTTACATGCGAGCTCTCATCATTTCCCTGCTCAGAAGTTAGGGGTTCTCAGCACCTTAGCCACTCGTGCCTTTAGAATTGCTGATGAGCACCACCTTGAAGGTGAGAAATCTCATCTTATTAATGTTTTCCTTAAAAATGGTTATAGCAAGGTTCAATGTCTTAGAGCTTTCCAAAAAGTTGAAAAAGGTCCTAGGGTTAAAATTGATAATTGTGACTGGTCCTCTGGTGTTCACCTTCCTTTTATCCAGGGAACGACTGATAAGATCGATAGGATATTAAGGAGACATAGTGTTTCTTCAACCTTCAAGCCCCTCCACACTATTCGGAGTTCTCTTAGATCGGTTAAAGACCCGATTTGCCCGAAGGAGGGTAAGGGTGTTTACTTGATTCTGTGCTCTTGTGGGACACCTTACATTGGTGAAACTGGTCGATCCATCAGTCAAAGAATTCATGAACATGCCGTTGACCTAAAGCATAATAGATCTTGCTCCTCTGCCTTAGCAGAGCATACTGAAAAGACAAAGCATCACATTTGCATTGAAGATGTTGAGGTTATTGCGAGAGTCGACCATTTCCACCACCGAAAGTTTAGGGAGGCCCTTGAAATTGAAAAGAGGTCGGTCAACCTTAACAGAGATGACGGGTGGAATGTGAGCAGATGCTAGATCCTTGCCCTTTATTCTTAGTTATTGGGTTTCTTCCCTTCTGTTTTTCCTCAGTTCGTCTCTTCCTCTCCTCTCGTCCCGTTTTTCTTTTCTCGTTTTTTATTCCTTATTATTGTTATTTATCTATTTATTCATTTATTCTTTATTATTTAGTTACTTATTATTTATTTATTTATCATTATTATTTTTCTTATTTATTTTTAATTTATTTTTAATTTATTTATATTTAATCAATTAATTGATTGATTTATCTATTTAAATTAAAAAATAAAAAATAAAAAATTAATTAATTAATTTAGTTTCAAATAATATATTGAATTACATCAAGTAATATATATTTATTTATTTTTAATATATTTATTTTATTATTATTATTATTTTTATTTATTTTTGTATTATATATATATATTAGTGTTTTCTTTTTATTTATTTATTTTTTTAATTTTATTTATTTAATTTTATTTTTATTTTTATTTTTTTGAATATAAGAACTTAAATTAAATAATAATAATAATAATTATACGACTTTTATTTTTATTTTTATATTTTTATAGTCAAACTAGTCGTTATTCTACAATGGCTGATTGGGGCTTCATTATCTATTTAAGCTGAGTCCTTGATTAGATTTCTCATCTTGTCTTGATGATGAACCACACTCGCTGGTTCGAAACGCGTCGACACAAATTTCTCGAATGTGATTTTCACCGAAAGATTTGATACACATTGATATATGCAGAGGATGTGCTATGGGCAAGTTTGCTAAATCCCCTTTTCTCAGCAGTGACAGCGAAGGGACTGGGATACTTGATTTGATTCATTCCGATGTGAGCGGTCGGATGTCTCATGTTTCCTTGAGTGGATATGAATATTATGCTTTATTCATTGATGATCACTCCAAGAGGACCTGGATTTATTTCTTGAAGGCCAAGAGTGAGGTCTTCAAGCGGTTTCAGGAGTTCAGAGCTCTTGTGGAGACTAAGACAGGTCGGAAGATCAAGTCCTTGAGGTCGGACAATGGAGGGGAGTACACCCTTGGTGAGTTTGTTGAGTATTATGCAGAGGCAGGCATCAGGAGGGAGTTCACAGTTCCTTACAACCCCCAATAGAACGGGGTTACGGAGGGGAAGAACAGATCCATCGTTGGGGCTGCCAAAGCCATGTTACATGATCAGGGGTTACCATTTTTTTTGTGGGCAGAGGCCTGCAACACTGCTGTATATTTGTAGAACAGGAGTCTGCATCGTGCCTTGGGGCATGTGACTCCGGAGGAGGCTTTTTCTGGGAAGAAGCCTGATATTGGTCATTTTCGTATCTTTGGGTGTATTGCATACTCCTACGTACCCAAGGAGAACAGGACCAAGCTAGAGCCCACTGTAAAGAAGGGTATCTTTGTGGGCTACAGTGAGACCTCAAAATCCTTTCGGATTTATATTCCTGCACAGAGGAGAGATGTTGTCAGGCGGGATGTGAAGTTCGAGGAGGACAGGGCTTTCAGGAGGTCACGGGAGTTAGAGTATCTGGATCGGCGAGACCCTCAGGAGCAGCTGAGTCAGGCACAGGGATCCAGTGGGTAGGGATCAAGAGGATCAGGAGGTACATCGATTACGGTGTCAGGTCCATCAGTGAGTAGTGGCTCGCAGAGTCAGAGGGGTGGTGCTTCGGACAGCATGCAAAGCAGTCCGCAGAGCAGTTCACTAGGTAGTCCACTGATGGACAGTTCACACGGTACTTCAGCATCTACAGGTTCAGGTTCATGCAGGAGGACAGCAGACAGACAGTCAGGAGTTCAGGCTCCTGATGAGGAGGAGGAGTTTCATTCTCTAGTGGGAGAACTGTGCTCAGGGAAGAGGAAGCCCAAATGACTTCAGGATACCTTGAGAGAGGCCACATCTGTTGCTGGGCCGAAGAGGTCGGTCAGAGAGAGCAGACCACCTGAGAGGTTATGTAGCTATATGGCAATGGTTGCCAACACCGTTGACTCTGAGCCTTTTAGCTATGAGGAGGCAACTAGCCAGCAGGTCTGGAGAGAGGCCATGCAGGAGGAGTATTCTTCTATCATGAAGAATGATGTTTGGGAGGTGGTGCCGAGGCCAGAGGGAAAATTCGTGGTTACTTCTAGATGGCTTTACAAGGTAAAGCATGCTGCAGATGGCAGCATTGAGAAATTCAAGGCAAGGTTTGTGGCTAGAGGGTTCTCCGAGGTAGAGGGAGTAGATTATGAGGAGACCTTCGCTCTCGTGGCTCGATATACTTCAATCTGCTCCATCATATCGATAGCAGCAGAGATGGGTTGGAAGATCCAGTGGATGGACGTGAAGACCACATTTCTCAATGGCTTCATACAGGAGGAGGTGTACATTGAGCAACCACAGGGCTTTGAGGCGCATGGGAAGGAGTCCCATGTGTGCAGACTAAAGAAGGCCCTTTATGGCCTGAAGCAAGCTCCTAGAGCTTGGTACTCCAGGATAGATACATACTTGCAGGAGACGGGTTTCACAAAGAGTGATGCAGATCTAAACCTATACTTTATTATGATAGGTGAGGAGCCTTTCATTCTGGTGTTGTATGTGAATGACTTGGTCATTACAGGTGCAGATAGACTCATAGAGCACTGCAAGAGAGATCTTGCGTCGGAGTTTGAGATGAAGGACATTGGCTTGATGCATTACTTTTTGGGTTTGGAGGTGTGGCAGGAGGAGGGGCATTTCTTCCTGGGGCAGGGGAAGTATATTGTGGACATCCTTGGCAGATTCCACATGGAGGATTGTAAACCCATGTCGACACCGATGATCACCAACTGGAAGAAGCTTCATGCTTCGAATTCCGAGTTGGTGGATCCCACATTGTACAGACAGCTGATTGGTTCCTTGATGTATTTGGTCAACACTAGGCCAGATATTTGTTTTGCAGTCAACACGATGAGTCAGTTTATGTGTGAGCCTAGGAAGGTTCACTAGGTGGCTGCAAAACACATTTTGTGGTACTTGCAGGGGACAGTGGATTATGGTCTGGACTACAGGCAGGGGGATGGAGTGAGATTGGCAGGTTACACTGATTCTGATTGGGCAGGTTGTGCTTCTGATAGGAAGAGCACTTCAGGGTGCTGTTTTGGGTTGGGTTCGGCGGTTGTGTCATGGTTCAGCCGAAAGCAGCAGTCAGTAGCATTGAGTTCAGCGGAAGCAGAGTATATGGCAGCCAGTCTAGCTAGTTGTGAGGCCATCTGGCTTCGCAAGATGTTGTTTGGCTTATTTGGTCAACCGTTGAGACCTTCAGTGATTTACTGTGATAATCAGAGTTGCATTAAACTCACGAAGAATCCAGTATTTCATGACAGGTCAAAGCATAACGGCATCAAATATCACTTCATCAGAGACTATGTTCAGAAGGGAGCTGTGAGGCTTGAGTATATTCCCACTGATGAGTAAGTTACAGATATTCTTACCAAAGCCTTACCACGGGGCAAGCATATCTACTTCAATGACAAGATGGGTGTGGTGAGGAACACCTTCCTCGGTAAGAGGGAGTGTTGAAATTTGGTTACGAGAGGACAAGTGGTTCCCTAAGCCTTTGATCTTTGGCCTCGGGAAAAGTGTCCAAAAGAATTTAATTTTTCCCCTAAAGTGACTTTAAGTGATAAAGTTACTAAGTCTAATTTTAAAGTGGCTTTAATAAAGTCAATGTGAAATTAGAAAGTGAAAAGTGACTTTGGAAATAAGTGACTAAGAGGGTCTTTATTAAAGTGGGGTGAATTAAAAAATAGAAAGTGAGATTTAAATGAGCATTTAATCTCAGCCCTAGATCTAGAGCTATCTCATCCATTGGATTTAGAAATTCCCCAAAAGTCACTTAGGGTTAGGTTAAAGGAGGAAAATGAGGGAAAAGGTCATTCATTCTTTTATGAGTAGATTGAGAGAAGGAGAAGAAGAGAGCAAAGGAGATTTCTGAGCAGTGAGGAGAAGGAGAACAAAACCTTGGCACACATACCGAGGCAGCACTTCAGCAAATCTGTACAGCAAGGAGAAGCACACAGTTCAAGGCATTTTGGGCACGAGTTTCAAGGCAAAATCGTATAATAGCTTGGGCACCTATTCCAAGGAGGTCGTACAACAGATTTTGGCACAGATTTCGAGGAGCATTTTGCTGGTTTTTTAGGCACGATTTTCAAGACAATCCGTATAGTGAGTTGTTTTCCTTGTGCACGGAAACCAAGGTAGAAAATCGTACAGCATTTATTTTTGTTTCTCTGCACACAGTTTGAGGAAACCATACAACAGCATTTATTGTTGTTTGTACGTTTTTCAAGGTCGTACACCAGTGTTTAATGTTGTAATTTCTAGGCACGAAATTCGAGGTTGTACAACATTTATTGTTGTTTCTGTTTTGTTGTTTGCACATTTTTCGAGGCGGTGGTTAAACACGGAAAATGAGATAAGTTGAATTTGTTACTTGCTGAATTTTTCCGAGTATTTCTCTCACTGTAAAAGATATTTATCAAAAATAAGAAGAGCTTTCGAACTAGTTTTCCCCAAGAGTTGTAGGGGATTTTTCCAGGGTCATCTTGACCAAAAATCAGCATGTCAAATTTATGTGTATGGCTGATTTATTTTTCTGAGTTTTTATTTCTGCATTTCAGCACTGTGAAATTTCCAGAATTTGTGTTTTCAAAAAATATTTATTTTTCCAGCTTGTTGAATGTATGGCTATGGGAATGGGCATTTAACTTTATGGGTGAAATAAGGAGAAACTGAAAACCGGGGTTGGGTTATCAAATTTATACACTGTGTACATGTGATTGATTCTTGCACTTATGTCCTTTACTGTTTACTTCTCTGCATATATATTTGTGAATGTTGCAGTAGTATTTATTTCGATATTTACCGATAAATTTCTGTAAATAACTAATAAGTAGGAGCAATAAATCTATCACTACAACTGTAAACTTTTCTGATTGAAAATTTCATAGAATGATCAAGGTGGATATTGGTGGCCACCCACCTATTCCAGTTGGGGCCCCACCATTGTTTCTTTTAGTTTTTCAGTTTCCTTAATTCTAGCATAATTTACTATTTTTAGCAATTTTTCAGGTCCTGAACTTCCAGAGCCGTTTTGAGGCCCTAAACGACGTTTTTTGGGGAAACCCAGAGCAGCATGGAAGTTTCTTCAATGCTGCTCACATCAAAAGTTGTAGTCCTCGGATAGATCTTTCTAACGAGGTATCGTGCGCGTCAAACGGATATTCTATGCCAAAGTTACGTCCCCGGGAAGTTGATGTACGAATTTACCCAAATGGGGCCCATAGTTTTAGCGCTTCATCTCCTAGGGTTAGGTTTTTGGATGTTTAGGGTTTTCTATTGTTTCTCAATAATAAATAGGCCCTCGAGCCTCATTGTAACACAGTTCAAAGGCTTGTAGCCACCACATCTCTTCTTAGAGATAAGCTACCAGCACCCTAGCTAGTTTATTTCCATTTTGTTTGTAAACAAATTTCAGTTCTTCGATATTTACGAAATGAAGTGTTATTTCCGTTGCATCTTTATATTTATGGTTATATGTGTATTTTGTTGTGTTCCTACATAAATTCGGATCAGTAACAGGAGTGGAGATTCTGTAATGGAACGAAGATCGGACATTACTGCAACAACAACTCGGAAAGGTTCATATAGTTCTCCAGAGAAGAGGGAAAGAATGAAAGAGAAGATGGATCACGACATTTCTGTTCTGGCATCCAGATTGGAAGAAGAATTTTCTTGGGTGTCAAGATCTGCTTCTCCAGAGATCTGGTATATTAACAGTGGAGCTTCTGCTCACATGACATGAGTACAAGAATGTTTCTCAAGCTACAAAGAAGAGCAGATGAATTTTAAAATCACCATGGGCAATAAGCGAAATGTACCCTTGTTGGAAGAGGTACCATAGTGTTTCAAACAGAAGCTGGTAATAAGATTCGGGCCACCAATGTGCTGCATGTGCCTAGTTTGGGGATGAACTTACTCTCTGTGTGACAGCTTCAAAACAAAGGTTATGGTGTTTACTTCATTGGAAAAAAGGTATATGTCAAACACCCGAGTTGAAAGAAAAAGGCACAAATCGGAGTCAGGAGCAATAAGCTCTACAAGTTACAACTCGAATCCCTAATGGCGCTGATAGGCAACACTGACGAGAAGGATTTGAATGAACTATGGCACAGGAGAATGGGGCACTTACACCATGGGGCTTTAAGAATTCTCAAGAAGATTGTCACAGGAGTTCCAGAAATGAGCACCAAGCGAGATGATATCTGTAGAGGGTGCGTATTGGGGAAGTATGCCAAGGCAGCGTACCATAGAAGCAGCAATAGGGCTAAGAGTGTGTGTAATATTCCGAATAGGAAATAAACAGCAATATAAAGCAAAATAAATAATAACTACATCAAATAGAGAGACATCATGAAAACACTGCAAACATGGAGAAACGCTGAGCCATTTTATTATAATCTGAAAAATAAAAATGTGTACAAAGGTGATCAAAATGATGGCACCTTGGCTTATTCAAGGCAAGCTGAAAATACTCTCAGAAACTCCCAGTGAATGGCTGCTCTCTCTATGACTGCGTAACTCCCTGATGCTGCTGCTGCTGCTATTACTGCTGGAATGGAGCTGCTCTTTGGGGTTGTTCCCCTGCTAAGAAAAATGAAACTCCAGATATAAGCTCTCCACCAATAACCCGGCAAAACCCAGGAACGGATCCCGGAATGGTTGACCCCGGAATTTGACCTCCCTTGGAAAATCACGCACTCCAGGTGAGTACGCTAGCCCTGAATTGATAAACTGCAAATGATGGTCTCTTCCTACTGCAAAAGATGATTTGTGAAGGGTTGATCCCTTCACAATACTCCCGAGCTGAAATCCTTGTTCTCCCTTCTCTCCCGGTGTTGCATCCTCCCAAGGCTGCGTAATCCCTAAGTGTGATTGCGCTGCCTTAGTGACTACGTGCTCCTGGCTGAAGAGTATTGTGTGCTCGGCTCTGGAAAACAATGGTGGATCTCCTCACCTGAGCGGGCACTCGAAGTCCCCCGAGGCTGAGGTTGGGATCTCCGCTCGGAGACACCCACGTGCTGAACAGCACTTGCAGACTTCGCTAAACAGCGTAAGCGTGCTCAATGTATGAAAGACAAAAAATCAGAAGATGCATAATAGAATGACTGAATGGTGAGCCTCACCTTCCTTTTATGCTTGAGAGCCTAGCTCTCCCTTGGGCCCCACTCAACTGCGATGTCCCTCCTTGGCCACGTTGTCACTGCCACTGTGTTGTCCTGGCCCACGCTACCTCCACGCTGTCCCTCTCCCTGCGTTGTCACTTGGCTCCCCTAAGCCCCACGCTGTAGTCTGAATTTGCCTAGGTGACTTTAGGGTTGTGGGTTATGGGTCCCATCACCCCCTTTATTTATTGACTAACATTAGAAAGGCAAAATCTGAACAAAAATAATATTACCAATTAGCTACTGCTAATTGGGAATATTACAGTGTGTTGGGCTTAATACACTTGGACATCTGCGGACCAATGTCCACTAGAGCTCTTAGTGGTGCCGAATATTTCGTCACCTTTATTGATGACCATTCCAGGAAGACTTGGATCTACTTTCTGAAGACCAAGGATGAAGTCTTTGATCGATTCAAGGAGTTTAAAGCTCTAGTGGAGAATCTGACAGGAAAGCGGATAAAGACATTGCGATCAGACAATGGTGGAGAATACATTGATAAAGACTTTACAAAGTTTTGCGCGATGGAAGGCATCAAAAGAGAGTGGACCGCTCTGTATAATCCGGAGCATAATGGAATTGCAGAGAGAAAGAATAGAACCATTGTCGAGGATTCAAGGGCAATGTTGTATGATTAAGACATGACTAAATTCTTATGGGTTGAAGCTTGTAATACAGTTGTCTATGTACAGAACATGATTCCTCACAGCGCATTGGGTAAGATCACTCCAGAAAGTCTCTTCACTGGCAGGAAGCCAGAGGTGAGCCACTTTAGGATCTTTGGCAGTGCGGCATACTGCCATATACCCGAAGAGAAGAGGAAGAAGATGGATAAGACTGTGGAAAAGGGATATCTGGTGGGATATAGCAAGAATGCAAAGGCTTACTGCATCTACATTCCTGAGAACAGGAAGATTGTAGTACGGCGGGATGTGAAGTTCATGGAGGAAAGGGCCTTCAAGAAATCCCAAAAGATCTACCTTCTGCAACGCAGTCTGAGGAGGATTCGTTGGTCCAACCACAACGACCTGCAAAGGATAACACGAGTGCATCTCCAAGGCACGTGGATCCAAGGGATGCATCTCCCGAGGAGTCGCAAGAAGGAGAGCAGGTAGATCCACCCACTACCAGTGGAAGGACGAGCAGGGAATTACAACAAATTCTGAGGGACGCAGAGGAGTTTGTCGGAGCCCCCAGAAATGAGAAGAGGCAGCACAGGCAACCCGACAGGGACCAAGCCTTGGTAGCCCAGGTTGGGGAACCCTCTAGTTTTCAGGAAGCAGCTCAGGTGTGGGTAGATGTGATGGTGGAAGAATACAGCTCCATCATGACAAATGATGTCTGGGAAGTGGTTCATAGGCCTCAGGACAGATCAGTTGTGGGTTCGAGATGGATAAAAATATGTTGCAGATGGCAGCATCGAGAAATTTAAAGCCAGGTTTGTGGCTAAGGGGTACGCTCAAAAGGAAGGAATAGACTATGAAGAGACCTTCGCCCCACTAGCCCAATATACTTCTATTATATTCGTGATATCCCTTGTTGTGCAGATGGGATGGGAGATTCACCAGATGGACGTCAAGACTGCATTCTTGAATGGGGCGATAGAAGAAGAAGTATATATTGAACAACCAAAGGGCTTTGAGATGCATGAGCAGAAAACTCATGTGTGCAGGGTCAAGGTGGTCTTGTATGGACTAAAGCAAGCACTTAGAGCTTGGTATGGTCAAATTGACAGCTACATGCCGCTGATCCCAATCTCTACTATCTGAGAGTAGGGGATGAGCCTTTGATACTGGTGTTGTACGTAAATGATCTATTTCTGACAGGATCATCTAGGCTCATCAACAACTGCAACGAGAATTTAGCTGCAGAATTCGACATGAAGGATCTAGGGATGATGCATTATTTTCTGGGTTGGAAATTTGGCAGCAGAAGGGTGAGATCTTCATTGGACAAGGAAGATATACTACAGAAATTCTGAAGAGATTTCAGATGGAGGATTGTAAACCCATGGCTACTCCAATGATTACCAACTGGAAGAAAATTGATACGTCCAAAGATGATGAGGTTGATCCTACCTTGTATAGATAGCTCATAGGATCTCTGATGTATATGGTCAACACCAGACCAGACATTTGTTATGTTGTTAAAACTCTCAGTAAATTCATTGTGGAACTGAGGAGGGCTCATTGGGCTATAGCCAAACATGTTCTGAGATATCTACAGGGAACAATCAAGCTTGGATTGAAATACACTCGAGGCAATGACATCAGGTTGAGTGGGTTCACTGACGCAGATTGGGTTGGAAGCCTAGTAGATCAAAAAAGTATCAATGGGTACTATTTCAGTGTTGGATCAGGAATGACCTCCTAGTATAGCAGGAAACAGAAATTCGTGGCTTTGAGCTCAGCAGAGGCAGAATATATGGCTGCAAGCACGGCTTCATGTGAGGCCATATGGCTTCGGAAATTGCTTGTGAACTTACTCAAGGAAAAGATGGGAGCGACCAGCATTCTGTGTGATAATCAGAGTTGCATCAAGCTCTCTGAAAATCTTGTGTTTCATGATCGGTCGAGGCACATTGACATCAAGTGTCACTTCATTAGAGATTGTGTCCAACAGGGAGTTGTACAATTGTAGTACACTCCAACAAGAGAGCAAGTGGTGGATATCCTCACTAAAGCTCTGGGGAAGACTAAGTTTGTCTACTTCATAGAAAAGATGGGATGATCAAGAATCCATTTCAGTAGCAAGAATGGATAGGCTCGGGTTTCAGAGGGAGTTGCAGTACAGATGAGGCAGTGACAATGGCAGTGCCATGGGCAACAGTACAAAGGGCAGCAGTGCAGCAGATGAGGGGCAGCAACCAGGCATCAGCAGCGCAGCAGATGCTTCAAGACAGAGAAGCATGCAGCAGGCATATTGCTAGAACACTTTCCTTGCTAAGAGGGAGTGTTGATTTTTGTAGCATCGGAAAGTGTTCCAAGCCTCAAATTTTGTGAGGAAGCTTGGACATCAGTATTCTAAGGAACCCGTAAATCGTTTGGGAAAATTCTACTCCGGTTGTGTTTTATTAAAATAATTAATTATTTTAATGAGGACCCTAAGTGTAAACTTGGGGGAATTAAATAATTAATGGGTATTAATAAAACAAAGTAAGAACCTTCTAGAAAAAGAAGATCAAGTCAAGTTTTAATCTAGGCCATTGATTGGACTTCTAATCTGGGCCATTGATTGGACTTCTAATCCGGGCCATTGATTCGTCAACGAGAAGATCATAAAAGAAGACTTGAGGGCCATTTGGAAAGTAAGTCGCGCAAGCATTCAATAACTCGAGGGAAGTCGATTCTGAAGGAATAGAATTCGATTTCAGAGGGAGAATTGCAAGGTGAAGGAAGCAGAGGGTTTGAGCAGTGTCTGGGTTCGAGGGAAGAAGGCGGCAGAAGATCAAAGAAGCAGCATGCAAGAGCAGTGCAGAGGCCTCACGATGTGGTGACGCAGGCATACGCTGGCTCTGTGTAGAGGGGCACACAAAAGAGACGCAGAATGATGCAGGGAGGGCTGGTGACTCCCTCAGGTGTCAGAAATTCTCCGGGTACTGAAGAAGGATTCTCTCAGGTGTATCTCAAGAAGTTCTCAATTGTTTCTGTTAGACTTTCCTTGTAAATATTTCACTGTTGAAGAATAATATAAACCCTCATCTGCTGCACCGTTTTTCCCACATTGGGTTTTTCCTGAGACAATTGTCCAAAAATAACTGTCTATGTGATTGATTCTTATGCTTGTATTTTCTATTGTTTTGTTCTCTGCAAATACATCGTGATTACTGCAGTAGTGTTTATTTCAAAATTTACTAGAATAATTCTGTAAATAACTTATTGTCAGTAGGAGAAATAAATCTATCACTGCAGAGTATTTCAAGATTGAAATTTTCACAATTCTTAGCGTGATCTGCCATCAATTTCTCTTGATTTAGTTCCATGGTTTCCATCATTTGAGTTAACTTACTGATTAGTTGTTTTTCCTTTTCCTTTTCAACCTCGATACCAATTCGACAACTTGTCCCTACCTTTCCACTGTCGCAGATTTGTCTTGCAATGACACAAGCAGATTCATCAAGAAATTTCTGCCAAGGTTTGCAATATGGCACATGCTCTTGATATCTCTTTATGGTATTTGGGTCTTTCACATGACTAATCTCATCTCTTTGATTAGTGCTAGAGGCACAAGGCGAGCCCCTTTGATTTCCATATTTGTCTTCAAAGGCCTCAAAAATTGATTGCAAGGAGACTAAAGTTTCATCAGAGAACTTCCAAAACCAATCATGTGCATTGTCTTCTAATGAAAGAACAAAGAGTCGCATCTTGACATCCCCATGTTCATCATATGCACAACCATCGAACTTTGTCATACGAAAAACGAACTTTGTAAGATGATCATTAGCAGTGACTGTATCATTACTCGTGAAAGAACGCAAATTATCAATGCCCTCTTCTGGAATATCATGAAGAATGTCAGCGAAGCGAAAAGGGGCGAACACATCATCCATGATGACCTACAGAAGGAGAAAAGGGGCCAAATGGATGCTAGAGAGAAAGATCCTTACTCAAGAAAATCAAGAGATCCACTAGAAGGAATTCTTGTAAGAAATGGAAGAAGTGGAGTCGCCACTTAAACATGAATCTAGTTCGAAAATCAAGAGTCAAAAAATCGAAAGGTTAATCAAGGATCAAATAGATGGATATCAAGGAAAGCTTCATGTCTAAGAAAAATGGATGAGTAAGTGGAGTCGCCACCCAAACAGGAAACCAACCTAATTGTCCAATTGCTAATGGTTTGAATGAACACGATGAGAAGGTTAGTGAGAGAACAAGGGATAAGGTGATGAACAAATGAAGAAGGATGCAAGAGGGGTGCCAAAAAATGTGGCGTTGATGGGACAATGAAGATGAAAAATGATATGATGAAAAATATGAGAAATGAGATAATGTCGTTGAAGAGCCGAGAATAAGATATCCTCGGCAACAGCGCCAAAAAATGTTGTCGCCCAGATTGTATAGGCACCGCGACAACGCTCAAGAAGGGGGTTGTCACTCTGATCCCACCCCACTTCATTCTAGTTGTCTACCAACAACACGCTATGGGGGGTAATCGTTATGGAATGTGGTGAAGGAAAACAAGTTGGGAACCAATTTGTTTGGGAGACACAGATATGTTGCCTAGCTAATTGGTTGAATTTGAGAAAGATTATTGATTGGATTAGATTTTTCTATTATGAGACCAATGCCTTAATGGAGTCACAATTACCAAAGATGTACAACAAGATTACACATGACCTTATTACTCAATGCTAGAGAGATATTAAACTAGATTCACAAGATGACAATATTCCCAAGGGGCTTATCACTAGACTGACTTATGATCTAAGTGCTTTTAGTGAGTGGGTTTATTAGATGTGAAGTATGAATTCTTATAGCACATAAACTCATAAGAAACACACAATGTTAGCCACTTTCATAATATAAATGCTAGGAACAAGTAACAACAAAATATAGGACTATGAAGACACTATGTTTCATTGAGCCTTTTATGAGCAACAAGTGATTGTTATGACAGCATTAAGTAAATGTTAATTCAACAATGTTTATGCTTGCCCAATGTCACAAAAAATTAGCTCAATCACCAAATAGCTTGACAAACTTGAAAAATCAGATGTATCAGCCCCTTTAAGATGTATTTTCAGAGATATTCCAGATCTGATATATTTATTACAGCAGTAAAAAAATAACAGATCAGCCAACTAGCAATGCCCAAAATGTCCAAAAATAGCAAAAATTCACTGAAACTAAAAAATTCAATTTTTAAGGCTTTTTGAAGTTATCATTCAAAAATTTTCAGATCTGATCTCTTTACTATAACAGTGAAGAACCAATAGATCGGCAGGTTAATGAAGCTATAATCAATGCCCAATATGCCTAAAAATTAGGAAAAATATACTGAAACTGAAAATTTTAAGTTTTTGACATTTTTTAAGATGTTTCAGAAATTTCAGATCTGAAATTTTCAATTATGCAGTAAATTCCAGCGAGCATAAAATTAGATCTAAATTAGATTTGAAGTGCCCAAGTGGCCAAAATTCATGAGAATGAAAATTTTGCAATTTTAAACAATTTTCACCATGTAGCATCTGATTTTAGGGGTTAATGCTTCCTAGTTTAATTGTTGTAATAAAACAGAGATAAAACTAGGGTTTAGAAGTCAAACCCTAGGTCTAAGGCCTTGTAGAAGCACTTGCCCAAGCAGTCCAAAAATTGTGGATGAAGATGCCACTTGAAAATCAGAATTTTGGGAACCAAACACTTGCAAAACCACCAAGGAATTAGTGCTGAAAAATCAGAGTAGAGTTTTAGGACAGATTAGGGCAAAGGAGGCCATGAAAAGCCAACGCTTGGCCAAGGAAGGTCATTGTTGCGGGATAAAGGGTCTAGGATGATAGATCTGGGGCTGAAATGGCAAGAGAAGGCTGGAAAAGGTCAACGCTGGAGGAGGAGGAGACCCTAAAGCTGGATGTTGGGGTTTAGGAGGCAAATTAGGGCCAAAAAGAGGATAGCTTGCCTAAAGGGCACCTGTTAAAGCTAGAGGAAGACAGTTGTGTGCCCTAGGGCCAAGGTTGGGCTAGGAAAGGGAGGTTGAGGTCTCTTGAGGCTACAACTTGCCCTAAAGGGCTAAAAAAAAATGATGCAAAGGCTCTGGAGGCTGACGTGGACCAAGGAGGGGAGACGTTGGCCCTGGGAGGGTTGGATTTGGACCCGAGAGGCTTGAAAAAACAGAAACCCTTGTCTCAAAAAAAAAATATTCCTTGGATCTGAATTTTGCAGCGAATTTCTTCAGTGGGTAGCCCTACAAAATTCTCAAAAGGCTAGATCTTACCCTTAAAGGCCTAGATCTAGCTCTTCTTCCACTTGATCCCTTGATCCAACCTGCAAAAAATAAAAGTACAACACCTAAACCCAAAATATATACAAAAAATCTAAAATCCCCAAACCCCAATTAGCAAAATAATTTACAATCTAAATTAACAAAATTATTTTACAAATTATACAAAGTGTTGAAATAAATTTTGAGAAAAAATTTATAAGATTTTTTCCTTTGATGAATGGCTAGAAATGCTTCAGAAAATTTATGCTCACTATAGCTTTAGCGAAGATTTAATCCACCATATAAAAACTTAGGATCCAAGCAAAATTATCATTGTCCACAGTCTGTGAACTTGGAGACCAGGGACTGAAGTACCTGCAATCACTATGTATTATCTCAAAATAATCATATAAAACCAAACATAGGAAGCATGTAGTCAGTACATACCACAGATCAACGAACAAGTACACCTCGAGTTGCACCCCAAAGTATTTTATTATAGCAGAAAAATTAGTTCCCAGCAAGACAATAATTTACATAAATGCTTCAGCAGCAATATTCTAGTCAGAGATCAAGATGACTAGAGACTCAACTGACTAATACCCACGAATTTTTCCACTCGAAGAATTTTTTTTCTTAGACAACTTAACTTGACATTAATTAATTAATTTTATGGCTTAGGATTTAATTTTATTTGTGAGAAAAAATTAATTAATTTACACACGAGGCGATTTAATTATTTTTCCACCCTCTCATACATAAGATTTTACAATTACAACCCTCAAAGAGGGAATACACATTTGGATAGACCCTCAAGACACATAACCCATCTGCAACACAATATGATCTAGTAGACCAAGTGATTTCGAATAAAATAATTAAGCCAACTAGCTTAAATTATTACCAAACCACTTTTACATTAGACTCGACTAAAACACTAGGACTCACCTAAGATTTCGACAATAAATTTCACCCAAGCTTTGGGGGTTTAAGCTGAAGAGAAAAAACTCTTCTGATTAGTCGTGTTTAGAAACACGGATAATCAGTGCGGTTAAAAAACCTCCTCGGATGAAATTCGTCGCCAAAATCATAGGTTTACCTAGGTTGTTGCATATGCTCAAGGTCTTACTAGGATAATTTAAATCATATAACTTGCAGAATGGTGTGACCATGACACATGGGCTGTTGATAGGTGATCTGATCTAGTTGAAAAAATCGGTACTTCCGCTTCCTTGGAACTTTGACAATTTGAGTGCAACAGGACCCAAGGAAGACCTAGGGTTTCGAGTGAAACTTCAAACAAAAGATTTAGACCAAGCAAGGGAGGAGAAGAGGGTCAATGAAATTGAATTTTACTTGAGTTTTTATTGCAATGACCCTTGAGAAAGCCACTAACCAAGGAAACCTAGGAGCAAGAATGAAGTTGAAGCTAGGGCTTGAGATATTTCCAAAATCCCAGCACAATTGTAGTACAACTTGCTCTCATAATGGATGCATCTAAAAGATTTCGCTTGATGCCTTAAGAGACCTTTAGGGTTAGGGCTTAGAGAAAGGGAAAAGACGTGAAAAGAGATTGTCTTTAAGGTGGTCACCAAGGATAAGATCAGAGCCTAGCCTATTGGGATAATGGAGTCAATGTGCTTTCGATTTTGGAGCTTCTTTTACTCAATCAAGGAGTCTTATGGAAACTTTGCATAGCACTAAGAGGCAGCAACTAGGTCACCGAGGGAATTTATACTTCTTATTGCAGAATTTGATGACTTTTCAAGGTAGTTAAGGAGATAATCAACCCCTAAGAACATTCATTCACCATACCATAAACATGAAACATATGCAATTCCTCACAAATCCGGATTTTTCATAATTTCGCATTTAATTAGGGCACAATTTCAGATTGCATGAGCGAAAATTCCACACATTAAAAATGTATACAAGAGAGACAAACAAGCATGAAAGAGCACTTACAAGTATAGTGAATATATCCAATCATCAAATAGAGACAAAATCAAATCTCCAAGGCTAGGAAAAGATATCCAAACATCGAAGTGCATCAAAGTTTCTCCAATTCGTCCATCAATAGGTACAACGAAGTTCTCAAGAAAAGATAGATACAAATCCAAGTGATGATGAGGAATCAAATAATCCTCTCATCAATATATATGATCCTCTAAGGGTTCGATTTGCCTAATTAGGCCTAATGATGCCCCTAATAATATATAATGTACAAACTAACATCCTTTGGTGACAATCCCACCAAGATAGCTTCATAACATGAAAATAAGCCTCTAAAAAGGGCCAAAATGATAGATAAGTAGCTAGGAGGGCCATTGAAAGGCTTGGTGGAGTCCAGTATGTGCCAAAATGAAGAGGAAGGCTCCAAGACTAGTGATAAATAGGGTGGTGCATTGAACTCCAAGCAAATGACCTGTGGTGCTCCCAAGTGGCCATGGGGACACCAAAACATCCTCATGGGTCTCCAAGTGGATCGAACGAGGTTGAATCCCATCTGCAAAGGTTGGAACAATGATGCAAGCCCTCCACTTGTCTCCCATAGTGAGACACAGTCCCTTCTGGGCCCTAGATCAATTGCCAAGTGTGTGGTGCACGTGTAGTTGGTTGGGCAAGGTGGTCCAGGTGCATCATCATCGGCCAATAGGTGGAACACGAGCGAGCAATAGATAGTATTGAAGGATCCCATGGCATTGCTATCTGCTCTCTGCTATAGTGGAGGCCCATGGCTCTCAACGCACACACTACAAATGCCAATATGACCCTCTGGAGGGCTTGGACCACATATAGGGAGACCAAACCCCAAGACGAAGACCCACCTGCAATCCCGTATAAGATCCAATATGTCTCCTCACCTTCCAATACAACAAATCATTAATGCAATTGAGTAAATAAGCTTACAAATCATGGAACCAAGTGGACACTTCATAGTGGCATGTCCTTCCATAATGGGCTTTGGAGTGTACAGGTATCTCCAAGTTCAAGAAGGAAGTTAATCAAGGACCCTATTAGGTGGTTTCGACCTCTAAGAGAGTGACAAGTCCATGGTACATCCATTAAGTGGCAGGTGTCATGTGATATAACGATGGAACAAAGTGGGGCATCTAGGGAAGGCTCCAAGCCACATGCCACAATACAAGGGTAGCTAAGATGACGGGAGCCCACACTTGGGTGTATAGATGTAGTAGGGAGCAATCATGGTACATGAGTTGCTATGGCCTTTGTTTTTCCACCCTTCTTCAAATGTCTTTTGTCTTTTATTGATTTTTCTTGTATAACTGCTCGGGGCTCCAGGGAATGAGAGCATGATGTGAATGATATAGCAATGAATACCCCCTTATGGTTGGGCAGTTCATCGCCCACCAGGGGTTGGGACAATCATGAGTTCCTTAATGATGCAAAAAGGAAATATAGGGGCCCTAGGAACCAAGGTGATGGTCATAACGATAGGGGTAGAGCTCATGTTTGGCTATTGCCCACATGCTAAATTTGTATGTCCCATCCATCATTTGCATTGTATGGTTCGTTCCCTGTTGAGAGTGGCAAAATTATGATTTTTACTTTCTTTTTAGCTGCATCAACCTCTGGGGCATCGTTCCAAGCCCGACCCAAAGTGTGGAAAAGGGGCGAGGGAGGCTAACTCCTTGTGGACCCAGATGGGAAATATGTGAAAAGGGGTTATAAATTAGCGGAGGGAAGTGATGTATGTGGTGTCAGGAAGTAGGGCCACGCAAACAAAACCAGAATTTCCCATGTAGTGCCACTCCTAAAGCTAGTAGACAATAAAGGAGATCCCATGGGACTAGAATACAAGGTTAACCACCAAGTTGGACAAAGGGGACATGAGTACAAACCAAACTCATTATTTCCGTCAAATCCGCCCACTAATCCATGCCCAAGAGTGTCAATGATAAGTGAACAAAAATACACAACTACATAATGAATGCCATACCTTCGGGCTTGAAAGACCCACCTTCAAACATGTGATCATGACAGATGGGTGAGGGTGCATAATGGCTTGCTCAGGTGGTGGAGATGATGGCACATTGAGCTATCTGGTAGCTGCAAGGGGCTGCTGGCTGCCAGCTAAGGACCATCTAGGAGAAGATTTCTCCTATGGATATCACCCACAAGTGGTGGGTAATAGTACGAATTTGTTCTATAAAGTAGTATATGCAGCATTAAAAAAAAAAAAAGGGAAAAACAATCACCAAACAATGTAAAATTTATAATAAACTAGAAAATCTGCCATCTAAGTTCCTTTCCTGCTGTAGTGATGGATTTTTTTCAAAAAATCAGTTGGATGATAAATTTTCCAAAATATCGTGATTTTTTGCAGACTTCGACAAATAGATGACAATTGGGCTGATGACTCATTTCAGGCAAAACCTGCTAATTAATTGGTGATTTTTGCAATAGTGAATTTGACGAAAAGGACAAACCAAAATTAGAACTAACAACTTCAAAAGTATGGCCATGTTAATAACAGTTAACACGGACACATTTGGGCTAGGATGACTAAACTATTTAAATAAAGAAATCGATCCCTTTCAATAGCTTTGGATAAGAAAAATAAATGGAATAATGATTCACATTTAGGAAATTATTTTATTATGCAAATAAAAGGGGCTGGAGAGATTTAGAAACAACTACTTTTTCTTGATTATAGTATAAAGGAAATAAATAAAAGTATTCCATGGCTAACAGGGTGAAGGCACTCCCTCGTGTCTGGTAGGTGCAGCAAGCTCATAATGTTAGAAGGATGTTAAAATCTAGCACAACTACTGTTGTACTGATTATATATGATATCAACCACATCCATGAGCCGGTTGAGCATTCCAAACCGACTGCAATGGAGTTATTTTAGCTACAACATGGGATTGTATACTAGCAAGTCGAAATCATAGACCATTCATGGTAAATTTATGCCAATACTTTAACATACATTTGTTGAGCAGTTTGTTGCATAGCATGAAGGTTGCAACCTATAACGGTTTTCCATTCGAAACAGCCATTTACCTTATTATCGACATTCCATTAGTACAAATATTAATCCATTCATGAAATGAAATGTTTGGACATCGCATAAAACTTTACCAAAATATGAAATTTTCAATGAGTTAAGGTTATGGACTATGCTTGAAACAGAACATCATGTTATTATCTTCACAGATAAGGTGGAAGAAAGGAATGTTTATGATCAGGCAGCAAACATGGAGGGAAACAGATGTAAGGTAAAAAGGAAAAAAACAGTGTATAACCAATTGCATTAGAGTTCTTGGGAAGCTTCTAGGTGATATTAGCTGAGAAATACACCATAGGCAAGGAGAAAATGAGTACAAAGTAATATAATCACTCAAATGTATATGTGTGCGTCCTCTGAGAGTGTTTATTTGGAGAGGCAAGCACAGTACCCATGAACAATTCAAAGGAGGCTGTGGATTGGAATGTACAAAGGCAGGTATTGAAAGGATACAAATAAAATTCACTATTTTTCAAAATTCTACCAATTTGTCAGATGAGACATATTTCAGAAAGAGAGTTATAAAATATGAAGCAACTGACAAGAGTTGTCCAAGAATATCAACCATTTTTTGTGTCATCAAATAACTCCTACTGGCTTCACAGAGATTGTCTACATTTCTAGAACTGAGGAAAAGAGAAGTTCTCAATGGCTGGTTTCAGTAGTAAGACCAGACCTTTCATAGGATACTTCCCAGTACTTCACTAAAACAGCACCAAAGAACTAATGAACACTTAATGTCATTCTTCGATAATGTTCAGTGCTCAAGGAACATATGCACCTGTTTGGATTCTTTTTCATAAATTTTTTTAACGTTCCATGTGATATTGACTAAAATTGCGAAGAACACAATCATCATCACGCTTCCTTTTTGAAAATATCTGCATAACCTACATCATTAGAGTAACCAATATTGTTATCATTGTTAGTCACTAAGCACCCTTTGGCTAATGCATTGAAGAAGTATTTATCATGGATGTAATTGTTTGTTTGAAAAAATACAACTATTGAAGGAATGAGTTTTCAAAAGTGAAAAAATATTCTTAAAGGACTGGAGTAAACAGATCACAAAATACCTGTACCATGAATGCTGGTTATATCTCGGCCTGTTACTTCAATTACCTCACTGCCTTGTAATGCAACACCAGACGTAGTGATAACAAATGGAAATGCTAAAGTGGGAGATATTGGGGATTTAGCAATCTTCATATACCTCTGACCTGAAACACAGCATCAGAAAAAGGGGCAATGGAAATTTATACAGATATCCCCATGACTTGCTTCATCATTGCATTACATGAATCCTCACTCAGACAGGTTAATAAGGGGAGTTCCAGCAATGCACAAAGATTTCTCTTTAAAAATTACAATGTGAAACATATTCATATTCCAATCCTAATTTATTTATGCGAAGGAAAAACACTAAGGAAACACATGCACAAACACAAACTATTGTACAAGAAAATTATTACATTCCACCTGCATAAGATAATTATTAAAGTCCACCTGTATAAGATTCAAGAATAAGGCGGATGTTAACAGCATGAGCCCAACTTGTTCCTAAAGCTGCTGTCAGATGTTTCTCAAAATTTTCAGCTTTTGTAGTAAGATCACTCTTTTTCTTTGCTGCAAGTTGACCCAAAATATTAAAAAAACATTAAAAAAAAAAGTTATGTAAAAGTGTAGATTCTAGAGTCCTAAAATTCAATGTAAACTCCATTAACAAAGTGGTGAATATTAACACCTTCAAATGGGTAACTTAGCCGCTTGTCATCTTGCATGCTTTGCAGTCTTACTTGATTAGTAACCACAACAGGTATCCTTGAAAATTCTGCCACAGATCTGGGATAAATCACAAGAAAAATTGTTAGAGATTTGACAGCAAAAAATAAAAGATGTCTATTATATACGGATACAAGTTCAATCTCTGGCACTGAGTAGACACTGAATGTCCATCCATCATAAACTTGATTGGAAAAGAAAATACAAATAATTTCACAAAATTCATGAATAGCAATGAAAGGCTAAAGTTCTGTCACAGAGTATCCAAACGACTTAAAAATGTATAACACAAATAGTCCTAATATGCGACACTTACTTTAAAAGTGATGCTTGGCGGCCTATTGTATCATGTATTAGAGTTGTCTGATCCTGTCCCTGTTCACTGCAGTTACCCTGCTTCAGTCCTGTGCAAAAATCTTTCACCGCACCTTTCAGAAATGCCAGAAAATAATATTGCACTGTCCTAAATCCCCTACTCTTTGTGACAATGTTGTTGTCACAAACATATTGATAACAATTAAACTGCAAAAGTAGGACATTTGATGCATATATACAACCTTCCCCAAATATAAGTTAAACAAACTTTCCTTGTCATATTATGACGTGTTCTGAGAATGTTGCATTGAATAAGACGTAGGCATGTTATAATGGTTCATAAAAGGCATTCGCAAACTGGGGCCCACAAGCTCAATCACGATTAACAGATATACTAAAAATATATTCCCAAAACCAAGGATCAACTGTACTTAGGCATGCAGACCATCCCATTTGTAGAGAGAACCTCTCAAAAGCATATATATTCATTTTTTTAGTTCTCTTATACAAGATCACTTTGTTTTTCATAAAGCCATTTTACACCAGCAGATGCTTGAATATATAAAATAATATAATATTGACAACAAATGAAATTAAACATTTATCATCGTCCTCAGAAGACCTGACAAGATCTATGTGTAATGTTCCGATCTGCTTAGGAGACATAAGGGGAAGATTCCGCAAGCCTAATTAAGTTCTTGTAGGCTAGGACGGGGAAAATTAATCAAGGGAACACAATTTGCCTAGGAGAAAACATTATGAAAGCTAAATGGGGAAAAGGGGGATGTGGGTCCTAAGCTAATGAAAAGTCACTTCTAAATTACAAAGTGAAAATCAAAAAACCCACTAAAGTTGTTTTATTAAAATAAAAGGTAAAAGGGTGGCAAAAGAGTGAACTGAGTTATAAAAAGGGGAAATGAGGAGTCTCTCCTCATTCTTGCATTCTTTCACTTGAAAATAGAATTTCGAAGAGCTCTTGAGAAAAATATTAGGGTTTTTTAAAACCCTCATTCAGGTTGTTGGTTTCGATGTTGAAACTATACACCCTAGTTAGCATTGGAGTTAGATCACTCACATTCTGACATTGTGCTTCATTGTTGCCATGAAGAAAGCGGTGGTAGAAATAGAATAAGTTTTGGAGGTGTTATCAGTTGATTTTATAATCCATTCTATGGTATTCCTATTTCTCTTCCTTGCTGGTTGAGAGCCCTTGCATTTCTGGGCATATTCTTCAGTGTTTATCAGGAAGGTTACATCAATTGTTGGAGGTTGAACGCTATCCTCACAGGCCGAGTTTCTGAGCTACATTTGGAGGGTCAAGTTACTACTATTTCGTTGGAGCATTGGGTCCGAGTTTACCTTTTGTGTTTGTTGGCGGAGTACCACTCAAGTTTGGGTGCAAATATTATTCTATTGGGCAAGTCATAGCCCTTTACACAGACCCGGGATACTTGGAGTATAGGCCAAGGGCCTCATTCATTGTCAGAGACAACAACAGCGTTAAAAAAAGGTTGAGTTTTCCATACTCTTGAGGACCAAGTCACAGTCATTTTTAGAGGCCGAGTTGTTTACTTTAACGTGTGTTGAGTCCCTATTCTTGGTGTCTATTCAAGCTGCTGGAGACAACATTTATCCCTTGTTAAGGACGTGTTGGGAAGACTAAGGAGATTCTCAGTTATTAGTCTAGCCTTTTCTCTATGGACCGAGTTTATATTGGAAATGTAACTAGTTCCCGTCTTCATAATTGTTGTTGTACTCGTTTCAATATGTGTATCTTATATAACAAACAAAAGAATAAAAGAAAACGTTATTATTTTAAAGCATGGGTTTCATGCTCATTATTGTTGGTCTTCTAGGTAAAAGCATGTTCTTCACGGTTCTAAGGTTTGTTAGGTCATAGGACTTATTGTCATGAGTCAAGAGAGTCAACATCATGTTTATAAGACCCTTCCGGGAAAAGTATATCTTGTGAAAAGAATTTATTTTGAGTCGAGAAAGCCCTAGAAGCCTCCTAGCACAAGTTGGACCTGGTAGAAAACAAGTCGGCCCAAAGAGGGGTATTCAACCCACCCAGAAGCCTATAAATAGAAGCAAATCGACCTCATTATCTCACCAATTCAATCAACAATAAAGGAAGTTCGATTTGAAGTGTGAAGTTGAGGAAGAAGGACAAGAAAGGCAAGGAAAAAGGTGTTGAGAAATCTAGGGGCAACAAATGTAGGTGATTTCTCTTCTATGATAACTGCTTGTGATGTATTTTTACTTTACTTGATTAACTTCTTCTTTGCTTTGTTATTATTAGTGTTCTCTATCATTAAACAACTACCAAAACATAAAGAACAATGAGACAAAGGACACAAGATATAAATGATCAGCCAAGGACAAAACCTCTCCAACTGAGAGGAAAACACACAAGAATTCTTCTCTTCTTATAGACCTTCAATTGATGAATTCCAAGACCTATGACCCTTGACCAAGACCAAGTCAAAGCTTCTCCTTGATGAACTTCTCATCCTTCAAGTCAACGATGGTCAAACTTGCTCCACAACTTCATATTTTGGCCCTAGCTCAGAATTCTCAGCTTGTTGTTGTAGACCTGCAATTTCGGCTTCTTCTGTAGAAACCCTAGGTCACATGTGTGGCTTGAAAATGGGCAAATTTGCCTCCTTTCTTCTTTGTTTGACTTGACTTCCCTTCCTTGACAATTCGGCTTGCTAGAAAGACCTTTCTTGACCTAGAACTCGGCCCTTGATGATGATTGCAATTTGGTACTTGTTGCTACAGAAGGATGCCCTAATCCACTTTGCACGTGTGAGAAGAATACCCAAAAATAGTTCCAGAAACTCGATTTTCCTCTTTCCTATTTGTCCTCTTCCTCGCACTTCTCCTCTTCCTTGATCAAACTTGTGTGTATTGAGAGTGTGCCCTTGAATGAGGTTGACTGCTCCTTTATATAGGCTTCTCACCTATGCTAGGAGGCCGACTTGACATTGCACTAGGCTGACATGTTACCTTGTGTAGGCCGACTTGAATTTTGCATCATGACGAGGTCTTGGAGGGTCTTTTGACTCAAATTTGACTCAAAAAAATTCATTTTACAATATGTAACATGCCCAAATGGGTCTTTCATACATGACAATGACTCTCTTGACTTGTAGACTTAATGACAAACCCTAGAAGCTATCAATGGGAGCTTGACCTATAAAATAAATTTTCTTGACCATGAAACCCATGCCTCAAGAGTAACAATAATAAATTTATTTTTCTCATGTCATTAAATACATAAAATCATGATTACATATGTCATTATAAAGACCAAACCTAGTTATATATTTCAACATAAGGAACACGTGTGAAATTGCAAAGTAGTTGCAAGGGTCGAAGTTGTAGGGGCCGAGATTTCTGAAGCAATGATGCTACATGTCCGAAATTCTGTAGCTGGGGGGCGAAAATTTGAATTTGGTAGAGTTCAGGAAGGATTTGTCTCTAGTTGTTTTGATTTGACTTTGACCTAATTGGAAGTGTTAGAAAATCAGAAAGGCAGGAAGATTTTCTTGTTCTTGATTATTTACTTGTGATGTTCTTTAATTTTATTATATTCTTCTCGTCTTCTTTCTTCTTAGTTCATCAAGAAAATATAAAAGAAAAAGCACATAGATCAAGGACACCAAATATAGGCCAGCAGCCAGGGAAAACCCCCACTCTAGGGGAAAACCCTGTCAGTAATTCTTCCTTCAATAGTATTCTTGAGACTCTATACCTTGACTCGGACGCCCTCCACACCAAGTGAGCCTTCCTTTTGATCCTACCTCAATCTGGCAGCAGCAGTAGCAGTAACAGCACTATGCGGCACTTCCTTCGACCTTAGAACTTCGACCTTGCTTCTGGAACTTCGATCTTGAAGGAACGACTTCGATCGTGCTTCTAGGAGTTCGATTTTGACCCAATACAGCTTCTCAAGGCACTAGCACCCAGCAAAGTCAACTTCGACCTATTCTTCTCTTGGCAGCAGCCACATGCACCAACTGGCAGCAACAAAAACAAAGAGGGACTTCGATCTTCCAATCTAGGACACGTGAGAGAGAGAGAGAGAGAGAGAGAAACACCAAAATTTCGATTTTCCTTCAATCCTTTAGCTTGTCCAAACTCGCACTCCTTTTGATCCCTTCCTTGACTTCGCACTTTTTCCCTATGCAGCAGTACATATCGAATTTCTATGTGAGTGAGTGAGTTCTCCAAATGAGTTCGATATCCCTGTATATATAGGCTTGTGATGAGCTCGAATTCCTGGGTTTGAGGCCGACTTGATCATTTGAAGGCCGACTTGATGTGGAGGTTCCATAAATCATATTTGACTCAATATCTGACCTAATTACATGATTCAAAAGCCTAGTATGGGTCAATTTAAATTTGTAATGACTCTATAAACTCAGAATAAATCCTAGAAGTCCACAATGGGAATTTTGACCTAAAATAATATGACCCAAGCATGAAACCCATGCTTTAATAAGTCATTTGATAATAAAATAAAATTATTTTATTTATTCTTTTAACAAGTACATTATATATTGACTCAAATATAATTTATGAAGACCAACCCTAGTTACAATCTTCAACACTCCCTCTTAACTAGGGAGGTGTTCATAATATACAAGTACAAGGAAGATCTCAACTATGTGGACCATGAAGAATTTTAGGCACCTCAATGCCATGGACTAGATTCCTAACCAAGGCAATCTATCCATTGGTCTCTCAACAGTTTAGGCATCGCAATGTCATGGACTAGATTCCTGACCAAGGAAATCAATCCAAGTGGGACTAAGATGGACTAAAGCTTTCAACCTCTATAGGTACCATCAGGCTTACTTACTAACCATCAACCCAGGCAACTAGGTGCACATGCACCCGATGCCACCCTCCCTACCAGACATCAAAACAAACTATCGGCCTGATGTCTGTCCAGGCAATGCTTCGCTCACAAAGCCTTAACAACAAATCTCTCTTGATCAAATTGATCGACAACCGGCATGCTATCAAACCTTCGAGATATCCACCTATACAAGCACAACCCCAATCAGCAATACACTTTCAAATATATAATCAAAGCAAACCTTCGTGGTTTCAATGTTGCCCTTTAATTAATCTCAGTAGGACTATCAGTTGAATCTTTGAGAGAAGATTTCTCTTCCTACTTCTCATGTAGCAACTTATCTTTCAGAATGTATTCTCCAATCAAAAATTATATTGCGCCCTCCCTCTTAATAAGGGAGAGTTCTTCTATCCAGGCTCCCTCTTAATTTAGGGAGATTAACTTCTTCCTTCGGTGTTGGAGAATCTTTCATGGCTTCCATCCTTCTCATCATGCTGATCATATTAACTTCTCTTATGGACTTCTTTACCAACTTGAATATGATGTACCTGCACAACTTAGATAGCAAGTACAACCAAAACTTATAGAAACATGAAGTTAGTCATAATAAAATCTTACAATGGCGGAAGCATTTAGACTTTACATAACCAACAAGAGACTATACTTCAATACTTCAACTTCTAGCCCAGGTTTGATACAAACCCTAAATTACATCAACAATTCAATCAAGATGACCGAAGATTAGTTCTATCATATAGTGATCCCTAGAAATAAGTCAAAAGAAAAATAAAGATATCTAATAACTTTTGGAAGCCATATGATAGACCATCCACTAGGGTTTTATGTAAAACCTAGATTTCAATCAAAACAAACACGACATGAATAGCTTCTAATAGGGTTCGTTGTAAACCCTAGATTTTTCATTTATAAATTCTCTAACATACATTATATAGATTTAGACGAATACACCTACTACAGAATTTAACCATTACTAGGGCTTAGTTGTAAAACCCTAGACTTTTCAATAATCATCATCCTAGAACTTCAAACTTTGACTAGGGCTTGTTTTCAAAACCTAGGACTTATGACCATTAGAAATTTGTTCAACACACATATCTAGGAGATTACCATCATGCATAAGCTTATCATATGTCAGACAATATGAAAACATTAGCCATATATCGAGATTCAACCAAATGAACATGTACCTAGGGTTTCATTCCTAGGACTTTACATAACAAGGATTTTTCTTGTAGACCTAACCAAAACCTAGGGTTTCAGTTCATATCAAAGCAAACCCTTATTATATCAAAACTTCAAGTGTTCGAGATTTCGAACAACATCATTTCAACTCTAATAAGTTAGAGCTTCCATGATCATATCAAAATCCCAAACATGACATCATCAATATATCAATCAGTATAGCAATTTTTTTATTAATAACCCCCAGTAGGTTTAGGGTTTCACACATTATCAACATACCCTTAGGTTAGGGTTTTCCAGAGAAAATTTCAGGGTTCTATTATGTAAACAATCAAAGATATAAGAGTGGGTAGACTCATCAGGTGATTAATCATCCCAAATAGGAATATTTAAGATGCAGGAGAGTTAGACACAACAATAGTTAGTAATGTAGAATGAATATACCAAAGAGAATAACAAGGCTTTATAATCTAAGACATACCTTTGTTTCTTTAACAAACCATTTTTATTCCAATGCTTTGTCTTGTGAGGCCTTCTTTCTTAATCCTTGAGCTCTTCTCTCATTATTCTTGAGCATTCAACAAGTTAATTCCTAGACAAGGAAATAGAGGTAGAAAGGTGATTAGTATTTAATATAATCAAAACTTTAAATAAATATATGAAACCAAAATTGAGAGGGAATGAGATACTTATCTTGAGGAGTTGTTGTGGGCTCCCTCCAAAGATTTGAGGGATACCTAAAACTTATAAAACAAGAAAAATATATTTCCAAATGGATGTTAAACCTATAACTAAATATAAAATATACAAATGAAATATATAAAGTTTGGAACAAGGGGCTTAGTAGTGTAAGTCCCTTATGTCATTTTCTTCGAGCTTCACTCTCTTGGGAGAGGATTATTCTTCAACCAGATTTGCATGATCTCTTTCTCTTTTCTTGTTTCTAGGATTGTCGGGACACTCACTTCTATTGTGACCCACTTTATGGCAGTGATAGCATTCAATCTTAGACATATCACCTTTCCTTCTTGGCCCTTTCTTCTTGAAGTTTCCTTTGTGATGAGCAACATAAGCATTTGAGACTTCTTCATTGTTGGTTACTAATGAGATTCTTAACTCTTCTTGAGTGCAAGTTGTCCATAGTTCCTCAAAGGTGGGAGCTTCTTTCCAGCTGTTGAGACCTTAATCAAATGCACTCCAAGTAGGTGGCAGCCCTAGTAGGGTTGTGATCACAAGTTCTTTGTCTGACACTATTTCATCAATGGCAAGAAGATCATCTCTTTTTCTTGCTATCTTCACAAAGAAAGTGGCTACAGTATCCTCCTTGGTCATCTTAGTAGTCCTTAGTTCATTTTTCAAGCTTGGCACTTTTCCAATGTTCTTGATGGTAAATAGTTTTGACAAGGCTTTATACATTTCTTGGGCATGATCAATGTTTGCTACAAAGGGGACAAGGTTGTCCTTTATGCCTTCAATCATTAGAGTCATAGCCACTAATTCCAATTCACTGAAGACCTTGTTCTTTTCAAGGATGAGGTCAATCCTCTTTTTCGAAGATTTGTTGTTTGAGGCTCCTTCAAGCTTGTTCTCTCCCTTGATAGTGTTAGACATCTTTCTTGAAGGAAGGGGAACTCCTTTTCTTAAAGAGTTACCTCGTATGAACTTCTTATGTTTCCTTGATCAATTCCTTGGGACTGCCTTTTCCTTCTTTCTTCATCAAAGCTCTGATTCCATGTTAGAAAATAAGAAAGGCAGAAAGATTTTCTTGTTCTTGATTATTTACTTGTGATGTTATTTAATTTTATTATATTATATTCTTCTTGTCTTCTTTCTTCTTAGTTCATCAAGCAAATATCAAAGCAAAAGCACATAGATCAAGGACACCAGATATAGGCCAGCAGCCAAGGAAAAACCACACTTTGGAGGAAAAACCAGTCAGTAATTCTTCCTTCAAAAGTATTCTTGAGACTCTAGACCTTGACTCAGACCTCCTCCACACCAAGTCAGCTTTCCTTTTGATCCTACCTCAATCTAGCAACAGCAGCAGCAGTAACAGCACTATGCAGCACTTCCTTCGACCTTGCAACTTCGACCTTGCTTCTGGAACTTCGATCTTGCTTCTAGGAGTTTGATTTTGACCCAATATAGCTTCTCAAGGCACTAGCTCCCACCAAAATCAACTTCGAACTATTCTTCTCTTGGCAGCAGCCACATGCAACAACTGGCACCAACTGGCAGCAGCAAAAACAAAGAGGGACTTTGATCTTCCAATCTAGGGCACATGAGAGAGAGAGAGAGAAACACCAAAATTTATATTTTCCTTCAATCATTTAGCTTGTCCAAACTCGCACTCCTTTTGATCCCTTTCTTGACTTCGCACATTTTCCCTATGCAGCAGTAGATATCAAATTTTTGTGTGAGTGAGTTCTCCAAGTGAGTTCGATGTCCCTGCATATATATGGGCTTGTGATGAGTTCGAATTCTTGGGTTTGAGGCCGACTTAATGTGGAGGCTCCATAAATCATATTTGACTCGATACTTGACCTAATTCCATGATTCAAAAGCCCAGTATGGGTCAATTTAAATTTGTAATGACTCTATAAACTCAGAATAAATCCTATAAGTCCACAATGGGGGACTTTGACGTGAAATAATATGACCCGAGCATAATACCCATGCTTTAATAAGTCATTTAATAATAATATAAAATTATTTTCTTTATTCTTTTGACAAGTACATTAAATATTGACTCAAATATAATTTATGAAGACCGAACCTAGTTACAATCTTCAACAGGAAGGTCATCTTCGAGGGCTAACTTGGTGTTAGGAGGACGTTGTGATCTAGGGTTTGGGTCTTCATTGTCTCATTTCAAGCAGATTCTATAAGAGAAAAAAAAAAAAGGGTTTTTCCCCTCGGAAGGGTTTTCCCTTGGAGGGGTTTTGCCCTGGCTTGGAGCCTAATATTTGTGTCTTTTGTGTTTACTATCTTGCTCTTGATATTTGTTTGATGAAGAAGATCTAATATAAAAGAACACAAGAAGAAGAATAAAGTTCACAAAGAAATATTAAGGTTAAGGAAAATTGGAATTAATAGTTGCCACTTTACATTCTTCAACATGGTTTCAAAGCTAAGGTGAACAAGAAGGCAACTGGAAGGATCGTCTTATGGACACAAGAAGGATTTGCTTGTCAAGGGGAAGGAAATAGGAGACCTGTTGCACCTATTTTTTCACAAGTCCAAGGAAGCAGTTGTACAAAAATTTTCAATGTTCAAAATCATCAGTTAACCAGTTCTTACGTCATTGTAAACCCAATTTATGCAAATTGTAATGTAAATGATGCTAGTACGACCGTTTATTTATGTAACAACCTAGGTAAGCCTACGATTTTGGCGACGAATTTCGCCCTAGGAGGTTTTTCGTCTCGCTACATTATGTGTGTTTCTAAACATGGATAATCGGCAAAGTTTTTCCCTCCATCTTAAACGCCAAAGCTAAGGTGGAATTTATTGACGAGCCTTAGCTGACTCCTATTGCTTTTAGTCAAGTCTATTGTAAAAGTGATTTGGGAATAATTTAAGCTATGTGGCTAAATTATTTTATTACAAATCACTTGGTCTACTAGATCATATTGTGTCACAGAATTGGTAATTATTTTGAGGGTCTGTAAGGAATGAGTATTCCCCCTTTGAGGGTTGAATGTGTAATTATCTGATGTAAAAATATTTTACTACATGGTCCCTCGCAATCAGACACCATGGCTAAAGTATTGGAGGGTGGAAAAATAATTAATCCCCTCTTATGTCAATTAATTAATTTTTCTGGTGAAAATAAAATTAAATCCTAAGCCAGAAAATTAATTAATTTAGAGCCAAAAAATAAATTCTTGATAAATTAATTTCTCCAAGTGGAAAATGACCAAAAAATTCGTGGGTCAAAAAGAAGTTAATTTTTGGAGGTCCCCCACCAAGGAAAAATGGATATTTTAAGAAAAATTGAGCCCTTGGACCTTGGTGATTAAGTCAAAGTCATATTTTTTAGGAAATTAATCCAAAATATTTATTTTTGGATTAATAAAAAATGGTTTTTATGAGAAATTCGAAAAATCCTCAAAAATAATTTTTTTTGACAACAGAGATTAAAAGACGATAAAGTATTTATCAACAATCGAGATTTCTTTGACAGGGATCAAGCCAACTAACCATTATTTTCCACTTGGAGGATTTATCTATAAATTAAAAGCCATTTTGCTTCTCAAGTCAATGAAAACTCTGACTCTAGTCTATGTAATTTAGTAATGTTGGTGTTGTTCCATTGATCTGCTAGGAACGTTTGAAATATCATAATAAAGGCTTTAGTTAAATTATTGGTATTCTTCTTTGTAAGACAATCTACAGATGTATGAGTTACCAATTTTCTATATTATTGTAAATTTTATAACATTTATTGTTTTAATAATTATTAAACATTAATAGTGGTGCAGGTCTATCTTAGGTCTTATTACCATGTATTTGTAGATTACACTTGAAAGATATACCAGTTTGCATTACCATGGCAGGCTCCAAGTTCACAGACTTTTGGAGAAAAATGACCTTGTTTGTTCAGTTATTTGCCTAATTCTTGTTACTAAGATTTAGTTGTCTACCATGCAATACTATCACTTTGAAACAGAGATTTAATCTTCATCATTATTCATCCATTAAATTTTATTTCTCAAAAAATATTTTTTATTTTAAACATTATACAGCAGTATGTATATTTTTGTAAAAATATATTTGTATTTCTGATAATAAATTATTTGTAAATATAATTTGTAAAATTATTTTTGTAAATATAATTTGTAAAATTATTTTCTCATTATTTGTGCTTACTTGTTTTGACAACTATTTTCATTTGTTCTGGTGGATTCAGAGCTATTAAAGAAAGATTTGTTTTGGAGTTTTGAGCTAGATCTAAGCCATAAAGTAATATCCGTCTTTATTTTATTTGCAGGGGCAGCGTGTCAAAGAGGATAAATAAAATTAAACAAATTTGAAGAATTTGAAAATTGGAATAAAAAATTTGTGAGGGTTTCAAGGTGTGTGACCAAATGGTGTGTCAGTGATGCTGCTGCTGTTTGCTGGCTGTAGCACCAAGCTACCCTCTAAGGTCTTGTCGTCAAACCCTAGTGGCTCCTTAGCCTTGTTGTGGCCCTCATCTACCCTAACGTGAGCCTTTAGGGCCTGATTAGGCCTAGCCACAAGCCCTTAGACCTCTTATCCTCCTCTGTCAATCTTCCTTTAGCTTGCCACAAGGCCTTTAAGGTTGTTTCTTCCCCTGTTGTGTGCTTCTAGCCCCTCCACTAGCCTCTGCCCCCTTTGTCGTGGCCTTCTCCTACCCTCGGTCACCCTTTTCCACCTCTATTGCCCTTCATTGCTCTGTTGATGCCTCCCTTCTCCTCTACCGCAGGCCTTAAGGCATTCTTTTACCCTTGTCGTGAGGTCTCCTTGACCTTTCTCCCTAGCTGCAGGCCTGTTTGGCCTTACCGCCCTCACCTTGAGCCTAATGCTAGCCTTCTAGGGCCAAGCGGTGCCCTATTGTGGCCTTGATTCACCTCTTTCCCTCACTGTTTGATTATCATTCGATTTTTGATCTGACACTTGGTGTTTTCCATGGATTTTTAGACCAAATTTTTGTGATTGCAGGTGTCACAATCACTGAAGGATTTTAGGGCAAGTTTTCCATCCATCTTCAAGGCCAAGGCCCTATCAGTTTGATGCCTAAACCCTCATCTTCCTCACTGTTTTACTAGCAGTATTAGTCCATTGCATAACAGCGGTAAAAAATTCACTAAAGTGGCCTAGAAATCATTAACAAGTAGCCTAAGTTCATTAATTAATCTTTGGATAAATTGGGTAAATTTCCCTTAACTTGTTTCATCAATCTTGGGTGACTATCTTACTATTTACATAAGCTTAATAAAGTCTGATCCTAACTATGACATAAGCATCTTCTCATTATATGTATTCTACTTTAAGTGCTCTCACCCTAATCAAAACGGAGTAATAACTTTGGCATTGTTTTGGCACTTTGGTATAAGATTAGTTATTGATGTCATAAATTTTACTCGTGGCTCACTGAATATCATTAGAACATAAGTAAAATAAGGGTTTTCATTTTTTTATGCTCTATTGACAATAATTCAATATTGTGGAAAGGATAGCAAGCATTGAAGTAAGTTTATTGTTGGGTTAGTTGCTACATTATTTCTATTGTTTCAAGAGCACTAACATATTGTTGTTTCTTGTAAGTTGTTTAAATTTCAAATTGTGCACTAAATAAACTCACTCTCCGAAGCACATTAATCTCATAATCCAATAATCTTTTTGAATGGTTGCCTAAATGAATAAATCTAAGAATTTATTGGATATTGGTGTCTTTTGTTCTCTTACACATTGGCATTAAGAATCTAAGTGTTCATAACTTGAGGACTTAGTAATCTAATTGAATGTCTCTTGAATAATTGGCATTAAGGAATCTAATTGCAATTATTTGGTATCTGGAAGCTTCTAATTGTATAAGAACAATATTATTGTCTCTTTTGAGGAATTATCATTGGCATCTTGTATTGTCTCATTGCCTAATTGTTCTAGGTGGATAAGTGCCCTAATTGTCATTATATTTATGGTTTATGTCTAAAGTGAATATCTATTGTGAATGACAATTCTATATTGGTAAATCATTGTGAAGAGCACCTATCTTGTTGAGTACATCTTGGTTACCTCTTGTATCTTGTTGGCACTTTTAAAATTGGCACATAATTCTTGTGGTTGAGATTGTCTCTTATTTACCATGGTTAGGTACTTATTTCCATAAATAGAGATCAATCATAATTAAGTACTTAAAGGAACATTAAACAATCTCACCTTAAGAAGCACTCAATAATTTTGCATCAGCATCTTAGGATTAGTCTTGCTTTAATAATTTACCTCCAAGCATAAGCTTGGTTGATAGAGAGATAGGAACACTCTTTCATCTTTGCTTGAGAAGTCTAGCCCCTTTAGTATTTAAAACAGTGACCTTGCAATAGTCAAAGCCACAGTCTCCACAGCGTTGAAGGCACTGGGTACGTTAAATTTCAAGGAGAGAGATCGTTAACCAAGCCCTTGCTTGCTTCACCTTGACTTCTCTCCACCACTTACTTTAGAGACTAGGCTCAATATAGATAAAGATCAAGGGATACACTTAGCTACGCATTTAATTAAAATAAAACAAGATCTTGCATTTCACCTAAGTCATAGGATTTGCACAACATATAAGGTAGATAAGCATTTAAGTAGTGATTGTTCATCCGGTCACCTAGTTCATAATTGATCTAAAGCAAGTAGTTCACTCCATAAGGCACTAGTCTCATAATCAATTCAATCTAATCTCGTAACTTTCTAAAATCAACCAAGTGGCTAGGCCATTCAATGGTGTCTCCCAGAATTGTTGGTTGCCAACTTGTCTTTCACCTTCACATTCCATTGCGACTAACCCCCATAGTCTGTTGTTGGGAGACAACTAGAATGGAGAGGTCAGGGATTAGGGTGACAGTGCCTGGCCCGAGTCGTTGTCGCACCGTGCTTGTACAATCTGAGTGACAACAAGACCTATTGATCTAGAAGAAGGGCCACTTCATCAAGCCTTCAATGAAAAGGACCACATCTAGCTCTCATTAAAGGAGGGTTTGAAGAGGAGGACTACAAGAAGGTTGACTGATCTCTCTTGAAAGGAGATCTATTTAAGGACTCACTGATAAACACCTTTGAAGGAAGCATCAAAGGATCTTGGTATCATTCATCACTCCTAGAAGTAGTGGTTGGAGGAATCTTAAGAAACATCTTTCAAGCACATTATTGAAGTCTCTTCAAAGATCTTGTAGTCATCAAGAAAGTTTGAGACATCATCAAGGTAGAGAAGAATCTTGGTTATCAAGTATCATATTGTTACTCTATGTCTGAATCTACAGGTCAAATGGATTATTTTTGCAAGGAGAGCAATAAGCTCATTGGAGCATCAAATTTCTTGGCATGGAAGAAAAGGATTGACCTGGCACTTACAGAACATGAGGTAATAGAATATGTCACTAGGGAAATTACTACACCTAGCAAAGATAAGACTCAAGAACTAGCAAAGTACAAGAAAGGAGAAGTAAGGGCACAAAGAATCATAGTTGAATCCATTAAGGATCCTCTTGTTCCATTTGTTGCAAATTTGAAAACTTCTAAGGCCATGTACGAAAAGCTAGTGAATTTGTACTATGTAAGTATATTGGGATAGAAGATGCCTTTGAGGAATAAGTTATATAGAATGAAGAAATCAAAGGATGAGAGGACATGGCATCCTTTATAATGAAGATCTCTCAATTAAAAGATCACTTGCAAGGGCTTGGAGAGACAATTTCTGATTCGGAAATGACCATCTGTGTACTAAATGCATTGCCACCAGAATGGAGCAGCGTTGCAACGAGCATCTACTCTAAGAAAGGATCAACTCATTTTGATGAGTTATGGGCTCAATGCATATTCGAAGAAACAAGGATCAAGGCAAAGGATGACATTGGATCAGATGAACAATCTCAAGCCTTTATAGCTAGAGTCAAAAAGTTGAAGAAGGGAAAGTTTGGGACGTCCAAGAAGAAAGATATGTCCAAGGTTCAATGCTTTAAGAGTAATGAATATGGTCACTTTAAGAGGGATTGTCCTAGCTCGCAGGACAACAAGAGAAAGGAAAGAGGAGAAGCTCACATAGCTGAAGAAATAGGAGAACTTGAGAAGAAGCCAAAGAAAGAAGATGTCAAAGATCTCTACTATAAAAGAAGGCATCTGATAGGTTCCTTGTAAAGTTGGTCTTTCCTTTAGAATAGTATGCATTGTTGCTTACTTTAGAAGAGTCTTGTTTTTGTGTAACATCATAGAAAGAAGCATGTGATAGTAGCATATTTAGAGTCTACTTGATTGAGTTGCTTTATAGGAATCATATTTAAAAGGATAGACCATTTTGCATGTTATTTATCCAGGCATTATCTAACATTATGTTAGAGGTGGTCATCTTGCTAAGGTGGATCATCATGATCCTGTAAGAACCATCATTTTGGAAGGTACCTGGAAGAAGCATTATAACAAGGTTAGTATACATTCCATATAGTATGGAAACAATACTTTTAAAGGGATGAAGGAATGCAATGGGTCAGAATGCAAGCTCATGATGATACATATAGCCACATGCTGGACCAAGAAGCATATGAATGCATATTGAAATAACTCTTGAATAAGATTCATATGTGTAGAATCTTGTAACATGCTTTGTATGATTATGTGATGTTTAAAAGAGAAGAATGATTTACTCAAGAATTAATAAAGAATTAATACTTTCTCTAGATTATGTAGAATAATGATTAACATCCAGTATAGTCTTCGGAAGAAAATTGTAAGTTGGTAATCAAGTTCGATCCTCGGGCACTCTAATGCATGAAGGAATATTTATGTGGAGATGGATCATAAGGATGTTGGTGCTTTGATGAGAAGGTCATCGTGATGAGGTAATCTAATATTAATGATTGTTGTTGGTTATCTAGTTAGCATCTTGTTTTGCTACCTAGAAGGTTCTTGCAGGAAATTGGAATATATGAATAATGTTGAGGGCAAGCTCAACATAGCATACCTGGAAACTAGAAATTCAATATATATTCATCTTGGGATTGAAAGGTGGTAGAACGGAAAGATAACCTAAAGATCAACAAGGAAGATCACTTTTATGAAGAAGCTATGATCAGCTTGAAGTCTGGAAAGGCTCAATATAATGTCTTCATCTATGATGACAAGATGAAAGTGATAAGCAAGAGAGTTGACCTGGATCTTGTCACAAGATTGAAGAGTAAAGATGGCTCCATGATACCTCGGAAGGAAGCAAGCTCAAGAGATGCGAAGAAAAGAGGAAGCCATGTAGCTATAAAGGACAAGTAGTTGACACTCTTATGAAGACAAGCTATAAGGATTGTGATGTTGACTTCCAAAATTGAAAGGAAGTCTGGAATCTCCTCTGGTTTTGAGAAGGAGCAAAGGAGTCTCCTTGAATAGGAGCAAGTATCTATTCTCTAGTAAAAAGGAGAATAGGGATATCCTCTGTGGTTGAGAGGGAGCGACGTTGGAGATCACATGTGCATTCTCTTCTTCATGTGTCATACACTTGACAAGGACTAATAGTCATAAGTCTAAGTGACGGTCATGGAGAAAGAATGGTGGAGAATTGGATAAGCCTTTGCAATTTCCTTCAGGATAAAGAATCCAAGAAAGGAAAGGTACTAACACTCTTTGAGGATGGGGATAGGTATTCAAGAAAAGAGTGGAGTGTAAAAACTCTGGTAAACTTGATAAATATATATTATTAATGATGAAGATAAGAGATGATTACAATGAGGGATTGCCTAGGCTTTAAATATAGCCTCAAGGTGTCCCTTGGCGAAGAGGCATGATCTTTGATCATGCCCTTTCACTAATAAAACCTAATATAACTATATCTAACTAACAATTAATAAAATTTACATAACAAAGAGTGGTCGAAGAGGAGCAATATTCTTTGAGGATTTAGGAGTGGAAATCCAAGATAAGAATAGTCCCAAAAGGACATACCTTGTGAAGATCCAGATGGGGTATGTGCCTTGTAGAGGTAGTGCAATATCACACGTAAAGCCTCCCAGCATAATGCTCTTGAATGAAGTTGAGCTTGTCTAGTTAGGCCTCAAAGACAGTGTTGATTATAATGTTGATTCTTATAGTTGGCTTATCAATCGAACCCTTCTTATGAGAACTCTTTAGCTTGAGAATGATGTTGTACTAGTTGAACAATTATGAATACCTCCCTAGTTAAGAGGGAGTGTTGGAAATGTAACTAGTTTTGGTCTTCGTAATTGTTGTTGTACTCATTTCAATATGTATATCTTACGTAACAAACAAAAGAAGAAAAGAAAAAAGTTATTATTTTAAAGCATGGGTTCCATGCTCATTATTGTTGGTCTTATAAGTAAAAGCATGCTCTTCATGTTTCTAGGGTTTGTGAGGTCATAGGATTTATTGTCATGAGTCAAAAGAGACAACATCATGTTTATAAAACCCTTCCTGGCAAAGTATATCTTGTAAAAATAATTTATTTTGAGTCTAGAAAGCCCTAGAAGCCTCCTAGCACAAGTCAACTCTGGAAGAAGACAAGTTGGCCCAAAGAGGGGTATTCGACCCACCCAAAAGCCTATAAATAAAAGCAGTTCAACCTCATTATCTCACTAATTCAATCTACAATAAAGGAAGTTCGATCTAAAGTGCGAAGTAGAGGAAGAAGTACAAGAAAGGAATGGAAGAAGGGAGCAGCAGTTGGAAGAGAAGAAAATCAAAGTTTTTCCCTAGCTTTCCCTCACACATGCACAAATGCAAAGTTGTTGCAAGGGTCAAAGTTGCAGGGGCCGAAATTTCTGAAGCAGTGAAGCTGCAGGTCCGAAATTTTATAGTCGGGGGTCGAAAATATGAATTTGGTGCAATTCAAGAAGGGTTTGTCTCTGGTTGTTTTGATTTGACTTTGACCTAATTGGAAGGTCATCTTGGAGGGTTGACTTTTAGTGCCGGGAGGAGGTTGTGATCTAGCGTTTGGGTCTTGATTGTCTCATTTGAAGAAGATTCTATAAGAGAATAAGAATTTTCTAGGTTTTTCCCTTGGAGAGGTTTTGCCCTGGCTTGGAGCCTAATATCCGTGTCCTTTGTTTTTACTGTCTTGCTCTTGATATTTGTTTGATGAAGAATATCTAATATAAAAGAACACAAGAGGAATAATAAAGTTCACAAGCAAATATTAAGGTTAAGGAAAATTGGAATTTATAGTTGTCACTTTGCATTCTCCAACAGTTTCCAAGTATATTCACTGTGTGGTCATTTTACAGCCCAACTATTCATGCAAGCATGTTGATATTTCTTGTTATATTCCTTCTAATATTGTTGTGGCTCACTTTATCAATGGTATGTATCTGCTTTCAAACTAATTCCAATTACTTGTTGCTGATTTGGAAGTACTTTTATGGTGTTTATTTGGTATTGTGCATACTTATTTAAATGAAATACAAAAAGAGTGCACCTATAGCCATATGCATGCAAATTGTATGACGAAATGACAGTGAGAAACTCAAACAAACTCGGAAAATTTAGTGGGAAAACTTGAGATATTCCAAGGGGGTATCTTACAGTGGTATCGAGCATGGTCTTGGACAGTTGTGTTGTTGAAGGGTAGATTTTAACATCAATATGATGAGTACTGAAGACCACCGATATATCACTTATAAGAGGAGACACAAGGTCAGAGAAACCACTCCAACTTGGGAGGAAGAAGAAGTTCCTAAAGCAGAAGAAGACGAAGAAAAGGTTACAAAAGCATAAGAAGAGGGTAAAGTACGGTCTGAAAAAAGGTGAGGCAGTAATGGGAGATAGGACGAGCCAAGAGTTAAACATTGGCTCCCATAGTGACCAGTCTTGTGACATGCAAAGTGTTGAATTTTGTAGCTATGGTTAGTCTTCATAATTGATATCTTTAGCCCTTGATGTTTTTGTAACGATAAATATAAAGCATGTCCTTCATGTTATTGTCAAAAGAGAAATTTTAAGGCATGTTCTTCGTATCCTTTTCAAAAGAGAAAATTTGAATTTTGAAAATTGAATTTTTGGCTCCAAACAAGCCAAGCTGGCCCTGCTCCTAGTCAAGTTGGCCCCAATCATAGAGGCACCCATTCGGCCAACTAGAAATTTATATATAAGGCATTCGCCTCCTCTCATTGACACAATTCGGATCACAGACAAGAAGATATGTCTGTTCATTCAAGCGAAGAAGGAGGCTAGGAGGACAAAAAAGTATAAAGATCTCTCTCTCTCATTTGACTTCACTGGTATTCTCTCTGTTGTTGTCCTCGCACATGTGGAATAGAAGGACCAAATTTATGAGGTATGTCAGAGCTGCAGGGCCAAAATATTTGGGTGCAAAAGGAGGTCAAAATTCAGCTCTAGCAAAGCAAACCAAACCGAGTCTCTTGGGCAAATGTTTGACTCGAATAAGAGGGAGTTGGACCAGGTTTGACCAAGTCTATTGTGTTGGTCAGTTTGACCTTGTGGTTGACTAAAATATCCATGTGTGTCTCTTGTTGAATTGAACAATTTCTCTCAGGAAAAGTTTGTTGGGTTTTTTCCCCCATGTGGGTTTTCCCGGGCATTTAGTTTCTATTATTGAGATCTTTTGTGTAATTTCTTTATGTTGAATATTGTTGCAAGATAAGAGTAACTAAAGAAATCATAAGTAATTATCAATTTAGAAGATCCTATGAAAAACCAACATGGTATCAAAGCATTAGGTGAAAGAGCAGCCTTGACAAAGTTAGCCCTAGTCTGAATCTTTGTAAGAAGAAAAAGGGTCGAATCCTTAGTTTAAGGCAGAAGTTTCATTTTTGTTATTACTGGAAGAGAAGTCCCCAGAAAAAGGGAGACCATTCTTATATCAAAGTTCTTAGTTTATGGTGAATTTAGGCCGAAAGACCTTTGTCTGCTTCAGTTGACCAAAGAAGCCTCAGAATCAGGCTTGTCCCAGTAAGGTCAAAAACATCAAATGAAAGATAAAAAGGTCGAAAGGCCTCAGTTGAAATACCTCGGGATCATTGCAGGAGGGCCAAAGGGCCTCAGTTCAAGATTAAGAAAGTTGAGAGGCCTCAAGAGCTAGACAACTAGGTTGCGGAACAAAAGGCCTCAGAACCTTGTCAATACAAAATTGAGATGTCTCAGAAATGATGAATTGAAGTTAGAAATTCCATGGAAAAGGGGAGTTCTAGAGTATTAAACATATATTTTGAGAATCACTTCACTAGCCTCATGCTTTCATGCATTATGTTGATCAAGCACAGGGGTTAAGCAAGGATTAGGTCAAAATCCTTAGCTAATAAGTCTCTGAAAAATATTACTCTAAAAATCTCAAGAACATTGTTCCAGTCAAACTTGAGACCAATTATCTCATATAGATGAAACAATGGATTGCTAATTTGCTTCAAAGTCTTTGGAATCATTGAGATGAAGTCTTTGTGCGAATAATTGAAAGAAGGATAGTACATAATACTCAATGATCAATGATTACAAAATCGTTAATAATTAAGTGACTAAGATAGAAAATGACAGCAAAGTTATGATTCTACAAAAGTCGCACAAGACAAGAAAATTATGATTGATATCTTAAAGAGTGGCAAGAAAGGTTGTTCGTTTACATTGGTTGATGAAGCAAAGAATTTTATGGTTGATACTTACCTTGAGTGAAATTTGCCATGACAAGTTTGATGAACTTACAGTTTGTAAACCCTAAAAAACCTATGTCTTGAATAAGGGTTTTTAACCTCTATTCTATAACACATAAGTTGCCTTGAGAAGTAATGTCATCCTCACAACTTTCAGCATGGATCAAGTATGGACCTGTGTAAGAACATTTTCATTTGAGATTATGTTACATATGCCAAGTCTAAAGTTACAAAAACCAAAGTCTCTAGTATACCTTGGGTTCTTGAATGCAAAGGATAACTTTCATTGATTGTAGTTATTGCTAAGCATATGAATAAAGCTACTTGGAATCAAAAGGCAGCAGTAAGGAAGAAGCCAAGTTCTCCACTATAGCTTCAAGTAGGTCAAGGATATATGTAAGTATGAGCTCATAAGAAGTTGTTTGTTCACTCGCTACTTTGTTTTAAAATTATGATAATCCCTACAAGTGGAACGAATCAAATGTGTACCGAAAACAATTGGCATACTGAAGATATATTGAATTGAACAAACCTGAGTAAGATATAGCAGAAATGTTGTTGAGATTTAAAGTCATATAACTACAATGAAAATATCTTATAAGGACTTTAGCATTACATTGCACCATTGTGATTATGGTTATTTGAGAGATGGTGCAATAATATAATTTTACAAATATGAGGAAACATCTCTGAAGTTCCTCCCTGAGTCAAGAAGAAGTTATTCAACCCTTGAGAAGCTTGGTTATCAAAGCAAGATGCATCTTGGATACACTTATTCCAAGTGTCATGAACTAATAGGACATTTTAATGATTTGAATCATGCTTAAGGACTAAGTTCAAACTTGCACTACTCATAATTTTCTGATTGAGAGTTGGTAGGAGGAGTAAGTGCAAAAGATATTGGAATGACATAACCTTATTGAAGATTTTTCTTGATTGATGACATCACATATGAGGTGGCATGGAAAAACCCTATGTTTTTGAACATTTGAAAATAAAAGGAAAATTTGTTGATGACAAAGTTTGTTGGACTTGCAAAAGGATGAGTATTGTAAAACTAGGGTTTATAAACACTGGAAGTCTTGGATGCAAAAAACCCTAGGGTTTGTAGATAAAACCCTAAGTTTGAACCTAGATTAATCTTTTCGCTGAAAGAAGAAACCCTAGCTCATGCAAGGAAGGAATAACATCATGAGGATGAGGTTGATAAATTTGCAAGATGGATGCAAGAAGGCTTAGATCAAGAGGGAGCTGACATTTCCATACAATCCTCAAAACATAAGTAATTTACATCTCTCTTACTTGACTATTATCGTTGCTATTGTTTTAGTATTAGTTAGTCTCTTCTTTTTGTTTCTTTTGTTGGGTTGTAATCACTCTTCCAAGGCCTCCTAGTGAGGATGGCAAGTACATAGTGAACACTGCCAAGAATCAGGTAGTAGATGGAAGTAGTGGAAGAACAAAGAAAAGCTTGTGACAAGAAGACTTTCCCAAAATAGGTGATGAGATCCAAGCTCAGAAGGAGCAAGTCAGATCAACAAGTTTTGAAGTATACCTTGATTGTGCCAAAGAGAAGTCAATAGTAGCATCTAAATGGATCTACAAGATCTAGCGTGCAGCAAATGGCAGCATAGACAAGTACAATGCAAGAATTGAGAATAAAAGGTTCTCCCAGAAAGAGGTAGAGGATCATGACAAGACGAGTGCTTCAGTTGTTAGGTACACTTCTATTAGAACTATTATCATTGCTTTGAAAATTATATCAGATGGATACAGAGATCGTTTTTCTCAATGGAGTAATTGAGGAGGAAGAAGTGCACATAAAGCTACCTCAACGCTTTGAGGTACATGAGAAGAAGTCTCATGATTGAAGAAGGATTTGTATGATCGCAAGCAGACACATTGGGCTTGGTAATTTTGGATTGATGGATCAAGGTTGATCCTATATGTTTTGTCTCTAACGGAAACAAAAGGACTCATGTGTCAAAGAAAGCCACATCAACAAGTTTTGAAGTATACCTTGATTGTGCCAAAGAGAAGTCAATGGTGGCATCCAAATGGATCTACAAGATCTAGCGTGCAGCAAATGGCAGCATAGACAAGTACAATGCAAGAATTGAGAATAAAAGGTTCTCCCAGAAAGAGGTAGAGGATCATGACAAGACGAGTGCTTCAGTTGTTAGGTACACTTCTATTAGAACTATTATCATTGCTTTGAAAATTATATCAGATGGATACAGAGATCGTTTTTCTCAATGGAGTAATTGAGGAGGAAGAAGTGCACATAAAGCTACCTCAACGCTTTGAGGTACATGAGAAGAAGTCTCATGATTGAAGAAGGATTTGTATGATCGCAAGCAGACACATTGGGCTTGGTAATTTTGGATTGATGGATCAAGGTTGATCCTATATGTTTTGTCTCTAACGGAAACAAAAGGACTCATGTGTCAAAGGGAGTAGCTGTGGCAAAAATACTTGCTTTTATAACAGAGGGAGCAATCAAGAAGCCTTGTTTTAGCTTCAAAGGGAGATGACCTCTGAGTTTGAGATGACGGATTGTCATTGAGATTGCCAGTCTAGGTAGTTGACATGCTAGAAAGCAGCAGAGGCAGAGGGAACTGTTAGAGAAATGGAAGTTAATCTTTTCTCTTATTATGACATTATCTTGTGATGTTTTTGTTATTATTAAGTGTTCTTTCGATTTATATTTTCAGATCATCAAGACTAATGCCAAAACAACAAATAGAAGAGGACACAAGATGTAGGCACGTTGCTAGAGAAAAACCCCACTCTTGGGGAAAATCCAATCAAAATTATTCCTTAAGTAGATTTAAGATGAGACGACCAAGACCCTCCATCAAGTCATCCTTTCACTGTGTTGACACCGAGATCTCATCATTGTCATAGCACTGAGATCTTATGATTGTCATAGCACCGAGATCTCCTCACTCAGACCTCATCACACCGAGATCTCCTTACTGTCATAACATTGAGTTCAAGCTCTTTAACATAGTATAGACAACGAACCCTTGGATAAAGATGACACCGAACCTTCCTACATTTGATAGTTCCGAACTGTAGGATCTCCTTGTTGTGATTGCACTGAAGCGTTGTCATTATGATTACCCCAAAAATGTGATTGGATAAAGAATGTGATCTTGTGGTGATTCTGAAACTAAGGTAGTACTGAACATCAGTCTGCATTTCTCATACTAATCCAATGTAGACTTGAATTTATTTTAGAAATAACCCAAACTTCATTATGTAATGAGACCGAATCTTTTTCTTGTCCTGAAGTTAACCGAACTGTATTGTCATCCGAACTTGTTTCAGAGAGATTTTCGAAATTGTTCACTGTGATTTGAGCACAGGTCACCCTCCTTTATATAGTTGTTTCCTCTTGAAATTGATTCGACATGAATAAATGAAGAGATGTGTCCTTATATTAGGCCGACCTGTATGCTGGTGTGAAGCCGACTTGAAGGAGACTGATTTGAGGCCGACTAGAAGACTTTTGCTAAAGAAGGTGAGTTGAATACTTTGCTGAAGAGAATGACTTGATGGACGAGTCTTTTGACCAAATAATAGACAACCTAATTACATGATTTAAAAGCCCACAATGAGTCAATTTAAATCTATAATGACTAACTTACAAGTCCACAATGGGGACTTTAAACTAAATATGACCCAAGCATGAAACCCATGCTTTAATAAGTCATTTAATAATAAATTATTTTTTGACAAATATATTGATAAAGAAGACCGAACCTAGTTACATTCTTCAACAGTCCCTCTTAACTAGGGAGGTATTCATATAAAAGAGGTACATGGAAGATCTCACTTTATCTATGAAGAAGTTTAGGCACCGCAATGGCATGGACTAGATTCCTGACCAGGGCAATCTATCCATTGATCTCTCAACAATTTAGGCATCGCAATGCCATGGACTAGATTCCTGACCAGGGAAATCTATCCAGGTGGGACTAATATGGACTCAAGCTTTCAACCTCTCTAGGTACCATCAGGCTTACTTGCTAACCATCAGCCCAAGGATCTAGGTGTGTGTCAGAGCTCAATGACCAACGCCACCCTTCCAACTTTGAGACCTAGACATCAACACAAATTTTCGGCTAGATGTCCTCCCAAGCAATGCTTCACTCACAAAGCCTCAACACCCCTTGATCCAGCAGATCGAGGACCACAAATCTCTCCCGATCAAACTGATCGATAACCAGCATGTTATCAAAAACCTTTGAGAGATTCACCTATACAAACACAACCCCAATCAATAATATACTTTCACATGTTCATAATCAAACACAAACCTCCGAGGTCTTTCAAGCAACTTGATGTTGCTTCTCAACATAGTTGGACTATCAATCGAATCTTTGACAAAAGATTCCTGAATCATATACTTTCCTTTCCTACTTTATATGCAGTAACATATTCTTCAATCGGATCCTGCTTTCCTTCTTATAGCAGCACCTCAACAAAGCATTCTCTAATCATGATTATGATTCTTACTCATGGCCTTCACTAAGACTTACGGATGTTAGTCCTGGTCTTGTGCATGACACGTGAAGTAGAGAACCATAACCATCACTTCTTCTTTTATCCAAGCTCCCTCTTAATCTATGGAGATTAACTTCTTCCTTCGGTGTGGGAGAATCTTTCATGGCTTCCATCCTTCTCATCATATTTAACTTCTCTTCTTCAATATGATGAACCTGCACAACTTAGATAGCAAGTACAACCAATTCTATAGAAGTATGAAGTTAGTCATAACAAAATATTATAGTAGCGGAAGCATTTAGACTTTATATAATCAAAAAGAGACTATACTTCAATACTTCATCTTCTAGCCCAGGTTTGATATAAACCCTAAATTACATCAGTAATTCAATAAAGATGAGAGAAGATTAGATCTGTCATATAGCAATCCCTAGAAATAAGTCAAAAGAAAAATAAAGGTGTTTAATAACTTTCGAAAGCCATATGATAGACTATCCACTAGGGCTTTATGTAAACCCTAGATTTCACAAACACAACATGAATATGTAAACCCTAGATTTTCCATCTATAAATTTTCAACAAACATTATATAGATTCAAATGAATACACATACTAGAGAATTTTAATCCTTACTAGGGCTTAGATGTAAAACCCTAGATTCTTCAATCATCATCCTAGAACTTCAAACTTTGACTAGGGCTTGTTTCCAAACCCTAGGACTTATGACCAATAGAAATTTGGTCAACACATGTATCTAGGAGATTACCATCATGCATAAGCATATCATATGCTTAGACAATATTAATATATCAGACATATATCAACCTAGATTAGGCTAGGGATTCAATCAAAGGAGTAGATACCTAGGGATTCATTCCTAGGACTTTTCATAACAAGGATTTTGCTTGTAGATCTAACCAAAACCTAGGGTTTCGGTTCATGTCAAAGAAAACCCTTATTCTATCAAAACTTCAAAGGTTCGAGATTTCGAATAGCATCATTTCAACCCTAATAGGTTAGAGCTTCAGGATCATATCAAAATCCCAAACACGACATTATCAATATATTAACCAGAATAGCAATTTCTTCATTAATAGCCCTAAATAGGTTTAGGGTTTCACACATTATCAACATACCCTTAGTTTAGGGTTTTTCTAGAAAACATGTCTTGGGTTCTTTCATATAAACAATAAGAGATATAAGGTGGGTAGATTTATCAGATGATGAATCACCCTAAATAAGAATCTCTTAAGATTCAAGAGAGCTAGACATAACAATGTTATTAGTATAACGTAAATCTCAAAGTAAGATAAAGAGAATTTTATAAGATGTATAGACTAAGACATACCTAGAGATATTTCTTAACAAGCCTTGTAGGTATTTCTTGGAGTGTAAGCCACGATCTTCTATACCTGCAATGCATGATTTCAAGTAAAACATGTGACACCAAGAGCATAATTTAATTTCTTAAGATAGTTCTATGTAACCATGGAGGATGGGATCTTATAAAAGTTACTCCTTTCAAGGACTTCTACTTGACATCCTAGATTACTTGTAAACCTAAGAGGGAGAGGATTAAGGTTCTAATAGTACATTCCTGACCTTAAACTAGATAGAAACAAGGATTATATGAATTGTAATAGAAATTCAAATGCTTAAATACATACCTTGTGATTTCATACCTTTAATTTGTAGTACTAATATTTACTTGGTTCCTTGTACTCGGATCCTTTTCAAGTTGGTTCCTTGGACTGTCAATTTCGATTTCCATAGATTTCGAATTCTCTATGAGAGGACGGAGTTTTCTTCATGTGGAAGTCACTGTGTTGTCATCTTGTAATATCACCGAGAGTCTTATATAACATCGTCACTGTAGTATCATTATGAACATATCATTGAACTGGAATGGCTTCCAAACTTTGTAATAGCATCGAGACACCGTGAGAGTATTATTGTAATAGCATCAGGATTTTCTCATTGTGATGACAGTGAAAAGCTTTCTCATGGAGGTGACAGCACTGAATCATTGATTGTGTGATAGCACCGAATTCCTCACTGTGATATATCACTGAAGATCTTCACTGTAATTATATTGGAACAGAGATTGCATTGAGGTCTTCTCTATTGTTACACTGGGCCTTATCACTGTAGTTATACCCTTAACATAGACTTAATCATCATCACTGTAAATACACCCTTAGCATTTACTTTCCTCACTGTTGTGGTACTGAAATAATGTTATAGTAGATAATCTACGATTCATTTTTCTGAGATATCTGAACTTCCTTTAGAGATATACCGAGCCTCTTCACTGATCTGTATTGTCATTGTGACTGTCTTCAAACTGTCTTCTTTTATTTTGACCATAGCTTGATCACTCATGAACGAATTGTCTTGCTATGATTATGACCTTTTGAAGTTACTCCATCAAGATGCCATCGAATCCTTCTGACTTGACCTTCAATACAAATGCACTTAACCAATGCTCCCACCTAATCTTCAAACTTCCTTTGATCATGACCATAGCTCTGATACCATGTTAGAGAAGTGCCAGTTAACATTTTCTCTTATTATAACATTATCTTGTGATGTTTTTGTTATTATTAAGTGTTCTTTCGATTTATATTTTCATATCATCAAGACTAAAGCCAAAACAACAAATAGAAGAGGAAACAAGATGTAGGCACGTTGCCAAGGCAAAACCCCACTCTTGGGGAAAACCCAGTCAAAATTCTTCCTTCAGTAGATTTAAGATGAGACGACCAAAACCCTCCATCAAGTCATCCTTTCATTGTCTTGACCCTGAGATCTCATCATTGTCATAGCACCAAGAACTCCTCACTAAGACCTCATCACACTGAGATCTCCTTACTGTCATAGCACCGAGTTCAAGCTCTTTAACATAGTGTAGACAACGAACCCTTAGATAGAGATGACACCGAACCTTCCTTCCTTTGATAGCTCTGAACTATAGGATCTCCTTGCTGTGATTGCACTGAAGCCTTGTCATTATGATTACCCCAAAACTGTGATTGGATAAAGACTGTGATCTTGTGGTGATTCTAAAACTGAGGTAGTACTGAGCATCAGTCCGCATTTCTCATACTGATCCGAAGTATACTTGAATTTATTTTAGAAATAACCCAAACTTCATTCTGTAATGAGACCGAAACTTTTTCTTGTCCTGAAGTTACCCGAACTGTATTGTCATCCGAACTTATTTCCGAGAGATTTTCGAAATTCTTCACTATGATCTGAGCACAGGTCACCCTCCTTTATATAGTTGTTTCCTCTTGAAATTAAGCCAACATGAATAAATGAAGAGGTGTGTCCTTATATTAGGCCGACCTATATGCTGGTGTGAAGCCGACTTGAAGGTGACTGATTTGAGGCCGACTAGGAGACTTTTGCTGAAGAGGTGAGTTGAATACTTTGCTAAAGAGGATGACTTGATGGAGGAGTCTTTTGACCAAATAATAAACAACCTAATTACATGATTTAAAAGCCCAGAATGAGTTAATTTAAATCTATAATGACTAAACTAGAAGTCCACAATGGGGACCTTAAACTTCATATGACCCAAGCATGAAACTCGTGCTTTAATAAGTCATTTAATAATAAATTCTTTTTGACAAATATATTAATGATGAAGATCGAACCTAGTTACATTTTTCAACAGGAACAACCAAGATTTCCACAGCAGAAGTTGTTTCAAAAAGAGCACCCAATTAAGGGAACCAAAAAGTAGTTAATCAGCTTATGGTTGAGCCAAGGTACGAAGCGAAACGTGTGTTGTAGTACCAGCATGGTACAGTTGGTTATGGCATAGCCAATTATGGCTTGAGATATGTCTCAAAAGTGAAGTATAGCTGCAGAGATTCACAAATTATGATTGGGCAGAGAGTGCAGAAGTCAAAAAGAGTTCATCAAGATGTTGCTTCAATTTGGGCTCCAATATGATTTCTTGGATGAGAAAGAAGTAGACATTTTTTGCACTCTGCATTACAGAGGTCGACTATATTGCAGCTTGGTTGGAAAGTTGAGAAGCAGTATGGCTTCAGAGGCTACTTGCAGGATTGTGTTGATCAGGTGTAGGTGACAACCATGATGACAAGTCAAAGCACAGTGAGATAAAGTACCGAGGCAGGGTACAAAAGGAAGCAGTGTGATTTTCTCAGTTAAGCAGATTGCTTACAAAGCCTTTGTCCCAGGATGAAGTCTGTATACTTCGAGGACAAGCTTGGATTGATTGAGCATGTCTCTCTTAGCAAGAGGGGGTGATGAAATTGCGGCATCCAGAACAATCATTCTCTCTTGGTCAGGCTGACCAGGATTAGGAAGAATAGTCCAGAATATTGATATGATAGAATCAGGGGCACACATTCTCCCTGTATCAAGTATGACCAGAGTTAGGGAGAATGGTCCGGTAGAGGACAATCATTCTTCCTGTACCAAGTATGTTGACCGGAATTAGAAAGAATGGTCCTAGAGACGCATAATCACTCAGTTGAGTGGGTTCCTTTCAGCATCAGGTTCAGAACTCTCCAGATAGGATGAGTGAGCTCATTTAGCATTAGGTCTGGAATTACTCAAGTAGAGTGTGGCCTTTGGAGATTCACCATGTGTCAAAGATATTGACAGGAATGATGGTGAACCAAGACTAGTCTATATACCATGTGTTAGATGGACCAGAATTATGGTGACTAGTTGATGCTAATGATGTGCCATGTGTCAGGAGTATTGGCCAAGATTATGGTGAGGACACACCATAGGTCAAAGGTATCAACCAATATTATGGTAACTTGTTGATGTTGTTGATTTACCATGTGTCAAAGTCGTTGACTAGAACTTTGGTAACTGAATGATGTTGATGTTGATGTTGATGATGAATTGTTATAACTTTTTCATAGAGAAATTTGTTAACATGAGAACATCTAGTTAGTCACTATAAATTGTGAAAATTCAATCACCCTAAATCCTATTGCAGCAACTAATATTGTTTCTTCTATTTGTTAAATTAATTAAACAAATTATTTATTGTGTTACGGCAAATATCGAAACAAATACCATGCAACCTTCACAAAACAACTATTGCGGAAGAAAAATAAACGTTGGAAGATGTTATGCAACCAGCTCACAAAATAGAAGAAAAGATAGATCAATGACTTAAAAATTATCCACTTCGAGGGGGGAACCTCCTTTACATTACATAAATGAACAATTCTTGGATGATTCAAATGACAAAACCTACTTTCTATATATAGGAGTCTAAGGGGTCACAATATAATTAGAGCCTACATAACAATAATAATGTAAGGGCACAACAATAACAATAGTGGACTTCTATGGGGCACAATAATAACAATATGGGGACTACATGGGCACAACAATAACAATAAGGGGCTACACTAGTATTATAGGGACCTAGCATGCCCCTCTCCTTCAAAAACTTCTTGTCCTCAACGCTTGAGTAGTTATGGATGCTTCTGTATAAAATTCTCATCCTCCCATGTGGGATCTTCAGCGGGTAAGTTCTTCCACTTGATGAGATACTCTAAATTTGATCAATTTCGTAGTTGTCAAGTTCTTGTTTCCGTGACTGCTTCAGCTTCCAAGTACCAATATGATTTTTCCTTCCTCGTCAAGTTCTAACAATATTGTTTAAACTAGGAGTTTGTCACCTATAACCTTCTTTAAGCATGAAACATGGAAAACTGGGTGTACTCGGGAAGATGCAGGAAGCTCCAATTTGTATGCCATAGTACCAATCTTTTGCAACACCTTGTAAGGACCATAGTACTTTGGCGATAATTTATTGTCCTTCTTAGCTTGCTTGAGGGACATTTGTTTGTATGGTTGTAGCCGTAAAAATACCTAGTCGCCTACATCAAAACTTCTTTCGTTGCGATGTTGATCTACCTGTTATTTCATTCGATTTTGCGCCAAAGTTAGGTTATCCTTTAAGAGTTGGAGAACTTGTTGTTGATGTAGAATTTTCTCTAAAATATGATGTGATGGACGGTGGATGATATCCATAAAGTGCCATAAATGGGGTCATTTTTGCTGCAGTGTGGAAGGAAGTGTTATACCACCATTCAGCTAGAGGTAACACTTGGCCCATTGTGTTTGTTTATTAGATACAAAGCAACAAAGATATCCTTCCAAAAATTTGTTCACTATCTCAGTTTACCCATCAGATTGAGGATGATAAGATGAGCTATGAGCTAGTTGAGTACCCAGAAAAGAAAATAATTCCGTGCAAAAATTTAAAATGAAAATGAGATCTTTGTCGCTTACAATAATCTTTGGGTTTCCACGTAGCTTTTGAATTGTTTCCATAAATGCAGTAGCAGTTGTACTGGCTTTAAATGGATGAGATAATGCACAAAATTGTGCATACTTGGTAAGTCTATCAACTACCACCATGATGACACTCTTTCCTTCGAACTTGGGTAAACCTGTGAGAAAATCCATTGAAACCTCCTCCCAACGTTGAATTAGAATGGATAAAGGTTGTAGCAGACCCGGGGTCTTAATTGTCTCAACTTTATTTTGTTGGCAAACCAAACATTCTGCCACAAACTTTTGAATATCAGATTTAAGGCCATCCCAAAAAAATTATTTATTGACCTTGTGCTAAGTTTTTAAAAATCCCGAGTGTCCTCCTAAGGGAGAGGTGTGCAATTCCAAATGAATCTTTTGTTTTAGTTAGGAATTCTTACAAAGATATAAGAGATCTTTGTACCATAATGAATCATTTTTCCAGCTAAACGTATCAGATGTATTGGGATCTTGCTTGAACTTTTGAATGAGTGTCCACACTTCTTCGTCATTCTTCCATTTCTCCCTTGCTTCGGTTATCCAATCTGGTTCGATAATAGAAATGGCACAAAGCAATGCTTCCACTGCCTCATCCTTTCTTGAGAGTGCATCCGCAACAACATTTAGCTTCCCTTTTTTGTAGATGATTTCAAAGTCATAACCCAACATCTTTGTGACCCATTTTTGTTGCTCTTCTGAAAATAGTCTTTGTTCCAAAAAGTGTTTAAGACTATCATGATTTGCTTTTACCTTGAAGCGTCTTCCCATTAGGCAAGGTCGCCATTTGTTTAGTGCATGTAGTATTGCCAACATTTCCTTCTCATAAATAGGTTTCTGTAAATACTTTCCTCTGATTAAACGGATTTCAAAAGAAATGGGTCTTCCTTCTTGCATTAAAACAACACCAAATCCATTTCTTGGGCCATCACATTCCACAATATATACTCCTTTTGATGATTTTAGATTTGGTACATCGGAGATGATAGAGTCTTTTACGGATTCTATAAGAATCCTTTGGTCTCTTATATCTCCCTTCATGAATTTGGCATGACTTCATTGTCCTTGTCTTTTGAGTAGATGCTTTTCTTCTTCTATCAGCTTGATTACTTTGAAGATGGTTGAAGCTTCCTTTGAATGGTGATTGATGAGGATATTTGGCTACTTCCTTGAAAGATCAAGGATGATAGGTAACTTGCCTTGAAGCTTTTGATGGCAATACTTTGAGATAGCAATGATCTGCTGGCACATTTAAGATGGTTCTATAATATTGTCTTATTTCTTTCACTGTGGAAGACTGACCTTTCTTCTAATCAAATCCTTGCTTTGATGCCATCCAATAAATCTGATCCTTGAGTGTCTCTATGCCCTTTCTAGCACCTTAGCTCTGATACCATGTTGAGAATTTGGAGGGTTGTAGGTTAATACAAATTCTCTTCTTGATAATTACTTGTGACCTTACTTGAGATACTTAAGTCTTCTTCTTCTTTTAAATGAGCTAATCTTTCATCAAGTCAATTATCAAAATGCACAAGACACAAAAGTTAGGCTCCTAGAGCTAGGGCAAAACCTCTCCCTCTTGGAGAGGAAAACCCACAAAGAATTCTTCTTATAGATCTTCAAATGACAAGTACCATGACCCAGACTTAGACCCCTGACCTAGATATGCTTCCAAGACATTGATCTTCTAGTATATGCTTGAATTTGAATTGCTTGAACTGTGCGAAGGTAAATTCCTCACTATTGCTACCCCTTCTTTTTATGATGACTGTCTTAACCTCTACTAATTTTATCTGGTTATCACAGCCCTTAACAATGTATATCAGCGACTTAGGTCTTCTCCTTAAACTTCACTGTACCTTGTTATTGCAAACTGTCTGTGACTGTCCGTATTCAAAATGATGTCCTAATTCTTTGTACTGTTAGCACTTATTAACTGTGGTGGATCCGCAAACCTTCCTGAGGTTTATCCGCACTAAAGTTTCTATTTGTTGACTGTGATAGATTCGCAAACCTACCTGAGTCATTTCCGCACTTAAGTCTCTCTTATATCCGGACTGTAATCTTAGAGTATATCCGCAGTTCTGTCTTGTAGTCTCGTCCGCAATGCCTCCTGTATCAGATTCAGACTTGTCCGCAAATTCTTCTATTTGTTGTTCCTTATCCACTTTAGGTTCAGTCCTGCACTTCGCATTTTAATATCAGAACTTGTCCATTGTTCCTCGTCTGCATTATTATCTTATATATCCACAACTTACTTCCTGTATAACATTCGCATTTTCTCTATATGACAGTCTGCAACTTCTGCTCTTTTTCCACACCAAGAAATCCACATCTTATGTGTATATATAAGAGTGCATTCACTTAATTTAGGCCGACCATACCTCTGACATGTAAGCGAACTTTTAGCATAGATTTTAGGTCGACGTGAAGACTTGTATACTTCAGCGTTAAGGGTGACTTCATGAGGGTTGCTATCAGCGATTTTCCCACAAGGTCTTGGAGAACATTTTCGAACTAGACACTTCATAAACATGACTCTTGATTACATTTATAAACATAAGACAAACCCTACTAGACATCAAGAAGAAGTCTAGAGACCTATAATAAATCTTGCTCATGAAACCCATGAAGCAAGTAAAACAAAATTACATTTTATTATCATTGTCTTCTTCTTTACATAAATACATAGTCAACATGAAGACCGACCTAGTTACACTTTTCCACATGGAGTAACTAAGATTGGTGCTTGGCACATTGCCTCTTAAAGATGTTCAAAGGCCTTAGTTGCTTCTGGAGTCCAAGAAAATGCATCTTTCTTCAACAATGTTGTTAGAGGTGTTGTTATTCTCCCATAATTCTTAACAAACTTGCGATAATACCCTATTAACCAGAGAAATCCTCACAGATGGTTTATGGTTGTGGGCATTTTCCATTCCTTAATGGCTTTAATTTTGTTAGGGCCTACCTTAACACCCTCATGAGATATAATATGGCCCAAATATTCCATATTGGATAACCAGAGCAGGGAGCTGGAGCACCATTTTTAGAAGCTCCCGGTTCGGAGCGTTTCGGGGAGCGTTTATATATATATATATATATATATATATATATATATATATATATTGATGCATATATGTCAACAAAAGCATGTAGAATGATCAATTAGACATAAAAACATAAAAACATAGATTGAATCATATAACATCAATCATCTAGAAGTTATAATCTTCATCAACCACGCCCACAAGTTGGAAGCATACAACATATTGACTCTTGAGTCTCGCGAATCATCAATCTGAAGGTTTCAAGCTTTCAAAATTCAATATATAACATTTATCATCATTGATTTCAAATTTCAATATCTAATATTTATCATCATTGATTCATTGATTTCAAAATTCAATATACATTTATCATCATTGATATATAACCTTTATCATCATTGATTCATTGATTTCAAATTTCAATATATAACATTTATCATCATTGATATATATCATTTATCATCATTGATTCATTGATTTCAAAATTCAATATATAACATTTATCATCATTGATAATAGATATATAACATTAATCATCATTGATTCATTGATCACCATATAACTTTCATGAAGCATCATATTCATAATTCATAATGACTTGTAAACTTATAAATGCCAACTTCAAAGTTTCACCTTTCACATTCAAACTTCAAACTTAAATTGTCATTAAATATATGAAAGAGTCAAGTTTCAACTGTTCAACTGTCAACAGTTATAAAAGATAAAAACTACTAGAAAATAGAAAAGACTAGTAAACAACAAATCTATTTTATCTACTGGCTGGTCCCTTGCCACGCCCACGAGAAATGTCTAATTTGTGCGAGCCACGAGGAAATGGTGGTCTTCTAGTACTCTCAGGAGTACCACGACCATGACTAGAAGGTGGAGGCTGAATCTGCAAAGGAACAATAGTTTGATATCGAGAACTGGCACTGGCACTGGCACCCGCACCCGCACCCGCACTGCTACCAGTAGATGGTGGGACTGGCCCTATGTGTGGCGGTGCTGCTGATGCTTCATCATCATCCCTAAAAAGTTCTGCTTCCAATTCTTCCATATGTACCGTGTCGTCCTCCAAATTATCATCCTCTGGGTTGTTGTCCCAGACTCTGTATGATTGATCCTCATATGCCCGATCACAGTAATGGCTCAACAACCTCAAGTTGTAATGCACATAAACCAAGCTTTCAACTCGGTTTTCATTCAGCCTGTTTCTTCTCACATTATGTATGAAGCTGTAGGTGCTCCAACACCTCTCTGCAGAAGAAGTGTTCACAACCTGTGAGAGAACTTTTTTTGCCAACTTTGGCAAAAGTCCCATGCCGCCATATGCTTCCCACCATGTGAGAGCATCAAATCTGTCTCTGTCTTCCATTGCATAGAAAGAACCAAAGTTAGCAGTGCAACTGAAGTATTTTCCTAATTCAAGGCGCAATCTAGCACACTCCTCCCTGTCGGGTACCAACTTGTCTAATGCCTTCATGTACCCCTCTTGTACCTCTAGATCTGTGTGAGGTTTGATCCTAACCCCACCTCCAAGTGCAGGTTGGCCCAACCAAGATGGAGAGTAATATTTTGGCGTAAGGATATATGCCAAGGCATGTAGTGGAACATTGAGTTTATTCCACTGTGCACACACACAGTCATGAATCATAGCATACAAATTGGGATCATTATCCTTAACAACATCTTTTATTTGGTCCAACATGCTGTCCATCTGCTCATAAACCTCCCCAATCACTGGTTTATCTGTATCTGCAAACCGAATCATGTGATAAATGGGCTTGGTGAAATTCAAAATTTCCCTCACACGTGCCCAAAACAAAGGGTCAAGGGCGGTCTCCTCCACATGTTCGAAACCTTGCCTGTTAACTATTGTCGTTGCCCTGTCCTTTGATACCTGCCAGTGTGGGCTTGATACCATTGCAGCCAATGACTCTCTTACCTTCAAAAGGCGCCTGAAGGTGAGGTAATAGCTAGCAAATCTAGTCTTTTCTATCTTCGACAACTCCAATTTGGAGTGAGTACGGAAAAGCCCACGGGTATTGCTATGATTTGTAATAAATTTTATCATTTTTTTACCTCTCTTGTACAAATCACCAAGCCATTTGAATTGAGGTTGTTTGTTTTTAATGATATCATGCATCAAAAGGTTCATTGTGTGAACCAAACACCCAGACCAAAATATATTGGGGTATTTATCCTCAATAATTGCTCTTGCTGCCTTACAGTTAACAGCATTATCAGTGATGACCTGTATGACATTGTATGGCCCAGTCTTTTCAATTATATCAAGTAATGGTTCTGCAATGTTAATGCCGGTTTTGAATTTGTCTGAATAATCATATGCTGACAGGAAGATTGCACCACTAACCGACACAGCCAAAACACTTATCAATGGCTTTCCTTTTACATTGGTCCATCCATCAAAGACAATGGACACCCCATGCTCATTTCACGAATTTGTCATTCTAGCCAAAGAATGGTTTATTTTAGCTTTTTCATGATCAAGACCCACGGTTCTGGCCTTGTCATACCCGGGGCTCCTGTATCCTTTGGGGGCATCATTAATGGCAGAAACCATTTCATGCCAATAAGGTGAGCGAAGAACATTGAATGGCACCCCACATGCATATAGAAACCTGTAAACTTTTGAATCCACATCATTCCTACACCCTTCGTCCAGGAAATCGGATATGGTTCTACGCCTTAATCCAGGTGTGCCACTGCCTCCATAACCACTAGCATGGGTGGAAGTTGGACTTGTTTGTCCATGACGTGATGGGCCTGAATAAGAATCAATGAAACCCCTAGATCTTTTAGATCTCCGTAGGGTAGCGTCCTCTTCCTTTCTATATTTCTCTCTCTCTGTTGCTGGCACACTAGTACAAATTTTGATTCCTATATTTTTTTCTCCATCCCCTGGCATTTTCCCACAAAGGTGCCTTCTCGCACGGGTGTATGAACCATGGTATTGTTTATTGCAATGGGGGAAAATAAATTTAGTGGTTCCACCACCTTTCCCTCCTTCCTGTTTCTGAACATATTTCCACAAAGGTGTCTGAGTTTGGTCTTGTCTAGTTGGGGAATCTGTGTCCTCATGTTCTCCACTCCCCACTTCCTCCTCAACATAATCCTCCTCCTCTTCAGGATTTTCTTCAAATCCACCATAACCCTCCTCCTCTTCAGGATTTTCTTCAAATCCACCATAACCCTCCTCTTCATCCTCCTCTTCTCTGATTTGCCTCTTTCTTCTACTACTCTCCAACACCATTATTACAAAGAAAAGAACCAACATGAGGAAAATCCCTAGCCATATAGCCATGATGTTTCAAGTTTCAAGTTTCAAGTTTCTAGCCTGCAAAACAAATGGAGAAATGCCAAATGGGAATAGGAAATGCAACATAGGAAAAAAACAATTCATTTTTTAAGTTTTAAACACAATAAAATGCAACATTCAAGAAAAAAATCAAGTTTTCATTTTTAAACAACTTACAAATTCATCCTAGAAAATACAAAATTATATTAGAAGACCTACCTCTTTCTTGCAATCCTCCTGTTGCCTTGCAACTTGCTCCTTGCTCTCTCCTTGTCACTTTTGCAGCTCCGCTCTCAAGCTCTCCTTCTTGCTCCTCTTGCTCCTCTCACTCTTTCACTCACTCAACCACAAACAATAAACAAAATGAGCCTCCCTCCCTCTTAAAAACAAAACGATTTTTTCAACAAAAAAAAATTCTCGCCGGCGGGAAATGTTTTTTTTTGCCGGGGAGCGTTCGAGAGCGAACACTCCCCGACCACTTCTGGAAACGCTCCCGAAAAGGCAGGGAGCGTTTTTACAGGGTCGGAAACGCGCTCCCGAAAACGCTCCCCTCAGGAAGCGTTTTCAGGAGCGCATTTCCGAGCACTCCCAAAACGCTCCCGAACGGAGCGCGTTTTGGGAGCGGGAACGAGGGGGGGTGAAGCTTCCCCGCAACCCTGGTTTGAGCACCCTATCAACATATTGAACATGATCCTTCCAAGACTTGTTGTAGATTAGTATATCATCAAAAAATACTAACACAAATTTTCTAAGGAAGGGTTTGAATATGGAATTCATCAACCCTTGAAATGTAGAAGGTGCATTGGTAAGGCCAAAAGGCATGACCAAAAATTCATAATGACCCTCATGAGTTCTAAATGTTGTTTTCAGAATGTCTTCAGTCTTCATTCTAATTTGATGATATCCTGAACGAAGATCCAACTTGGTGAAGTAAATTTCTCCATGTAAATCATCCAATAATTCATCAATGACAGGAATGGGAAATTTATCTTTAATAGTGAGCTTGTTGAGCACCTTATAATCTAGACATGTGCCATGATCCATCCTTCTTGTGCACCAATACCACTGGAGCAGAGAAAGAACATTGACTAGGTTGAATTATACCGGCCTCTAGCATTTTTGCAATCATACGTTCAATTTCACTCTTTTGGGTATAGGGATATTTGTAAGGCCTGATATTTGGAGGAACACTTCCTGGAATCAAATGAATAGCATGATCATGATCACGAATAGCTGGGAGGCCTTTAGGAATCTCAAATACCTTGGAATGATTGTCCAAGTCTTTTTGGAGATCTGGAGAAATAGATGATTTCGATGTTTGAAACTCTAGTGAGCATAATTGTGCAATTACGCCTTGTTGTTCTTTCTTTAGAAGCTTTGTCATGCCATTAGAGTTGATTGTCTTTCCTAGTTTCCCTGCGATATCCCTTAATTCAACTTCCTTCCCTTCCCAAAGAAATTTCAAGAAAAGTTCTTGAAAATTCAAAGCTATCATAGCCAAAGATTGTAACCATTGAACTCCAAGTACAACATCAGCACCACCCATTGGAATGGAAAGCATTGGGATATTCAATACATATTCCCCCATGGTTAGCTTGATATTATGGCACTTTCCAGAGCAATTTATAGTTCCTCCATTTGCAACCATCACTTGAAACTCTGGTGCTGGATATAGGAAGCAATTCAATTCCTTGGCTATCTTAAAATGAATAAAATTATGGGTACTACCTGAATCAATCAACAGTATTACCTTTTTCTTCTTGATATGTCCTTCTATCTTGGGAGTTTGAGGAGTGGTAATTCTTGCCAATGCATTACAAGATATGGTCAAATTCATTTCTTCTTTCTCTAAGGTCAATTCCTAGTGTATATCCTCTTCTTTTGAATTGTATTGTTCATTTTCTTCCTCCTCTTCACAATCTATGTATAATCATTTCTTCTCAACACACTTATGACCTTTAGTGTATTTTCTATCACAACTGTAACAAAGCCCTTTTGCTCCTTTTTCTTCTAATTGTTGTGGTGTCAACCTTGTAGGTTGTGGAAGGCTAGGAGCAACAACACTCCCATCTTTATAGTTGTGAGTGGTAGGCTTCCTTGTTGCCATAATTTTGCTTTCAATTTTTCTTGCCAACTTGAATGTCTTCTCCAATGAATCAGATTCCCAAAGGCGAACATCATGTTGAATGTTATCCTTTAAAGTCCCTACGAATACATCAATCCTATGCTCCTCTGGAATATCATTTACCCTTATATTCAATTTTTGGAAGTCCTCAATGTGCTCTGCCATTGAACCCTTTTGTTTGAGATTTATCAATTGGCTAAAGAAGGTGTTGCTCTTTTTATCTTCATAATGTGTTATCATTTCCTCCGTAAAAATTGACCATGTGACAAGGGTTTACGAGAACAAAGCCATCGATACCATACAAACTGATTGGGTTCTAAATATAAAGTTGCAATGCGTACCTTTTGTGTGTTGCACATTATGGAGATCAAAATATTGCTCCATCTGTAGTATCCATGTTACCGGATCCTTGCCATCAAACTTCTTCATATCGATCTTTGGAATATGGTGGCTCTTTAATCCAACGTTAGAGTCTATGAAATCATGATTAACATTTCTTTTGTTCTCATCATGAGTTTCATCTAATACGTTTTCGCCATTAGGAAACATTTCTTGTAGCCACTTTGTCAAACCTTCCTACAAACCTTCCATGTCTGATTTTAAACCATTCTTCAAATCTTCCATGTTTCCTTTCATTTTTGCTTCTATGCCATCCTTCAAACCTTCCATGTCTGATTTTAAACCATTCTTCAAACCTTGCATGTCTTTTTTTAACCATTCTTTAAACCATCCATCTTAGCTTCCATTTCATTTTTGGTTACTCTTTGCAAGAGCGACATTTGTTGCACTTGGTCTCGTAATTTGATATATCATGTTGCATTTCTTCCTCTTCTTCATGCGTCATAGTAGAGTTTTTTGATTGCTTACTAGGTGTTTTCGTTTTCTTTCTTTGAGACATTTTGGAATTGAAACAATGATATTTATGCTTCACTATGCCCCTTGAATCACTTCAAACTGAGTTTTCAAACAAAACTTATGCAGTTTTTTTTTAAATACACACATTTTTCTTTGCTTTATAGGAGCTCGATATTGAATCTATTGTATCTTTGTAATTTCGCATCCCCAAGATTTGAACTTTGGTCTTGTAGTATCCCTCTGAGTCTTCTTTCCAATGCCACAGGTCAAACCTAATTTGGACTCTTCAAGATAAAGTTATGCCCGATCTCCCACAATGTCCTAATTATGGATTGATTCAGTAGAGCAAACATGTACGGCGTGCCATGTATCACTGTTTCGACCTTCGGCTCTGAAATTGATACACAAGAAACTACAATCCGTGCACTTTCGGCCACTTTTTACAGAATTCAAATCCAATGCCTGAAACAAAAATCATGACGATTTTCCCTCGGTCACCTATTTGAGATGAAATTCTGGAGCCTGCAAAAACCCTAACTTCCTCACATCATATCTCTGAAAATATAGCGAACCAAGATCTGAAATTCATACAAGAGGTTCACCAGTATTTCGACTCCATGTGGTTTCAATTTCAGCTTTTGAAGTTTCGTAGACAAAAATTTATAGTGAAAATGCCAAGATGACCTGTTTGAAGAAGCGAAACCCTAGAATCCAAAGCTCTAATTCCAAATGTTATGCAATCAGCTCACAAAATAGAAGAAAAGATAGATCAACGACTTAAAAATTATCCACTTCGAGGGGGAAACCTCCTTTACATTACATAAATGAACAATTTTTGGATGATTCAAATGACAAAACCTACTTTCTCTATATAGGAGTCTAAGGGGTCACAATATAATCAAGCCTACATAAAAATAATAATGTAAGGGCACAACAATAACAATAGTGGGCTTCTATGGGGCACAAATAATAACAATATGGGGACTACATGGGCACAACAATAACAATAAGGGGTTACACTAGTATTATAGGGACCTAACAGAAGAAATAGATGCACACACAATATGACACCGTTATTTTTGGACTAAGTCCTCGGAAAAACCCAACTCGGGAAATTCGGGGCAGCAGCGGAGGGTTTTGATTATTATGCAGTAGTGAAATCTAAGTACAACCTATGGATGCTTAATCTAGCAATCCAAAACAGAGAAATGACTGGCAATAAACTAGTGAGCAATTTTCTCACTCCACAGGTGATCTAACACTAACCTCAGCTCGAAATGAGTTGCTCCTTGCTCCCTCTACGCAGTCACTACGTCAGCCTACCCAATTACTGTGTCTCACAAGCTTGGAACAGCATCTCCTCTTACTGTCTTTGTAGCTGTTGTCTGGAAGACTGATGCTCTTTGCCTCTAGGCCCTCTGTCTAGCTCTCGGATCATAATATCTTCTGCTCCCTAGCAAATACGGAATCTCCTCACAAAGCTCTGTGTTGCCTCTGCGTCGCCTCTTTGTGGCAATCACTGCCTCTCTGCAATGTACTTGCCGAAACTAGAAAGCTTCCTCCGGCCTCACTATCTCTGCCCCTCTCTCACTAATTCAACTCACTAAATCACCTTGAGCAACTGAATGCTGCTACTCTAGAGATCGATTTCCCAACAAATCGAATACTCAACTGATTTGTTGTGTCTTCTCCAAGCCCCATCGAGTTCTTCTTATAATCCTTCGTTGAGACTTCAACAACAACGATTAAATCTTAATCGATGGAACTAAAAATCGATCCATGCACTTTTCTAGAACATTCTCACCATGACTTAATTAATTCATTTTAATTAATCATATTTCCTAAGTTTAGACTTAGGAAATATTAAAAATTGACTAATTAATTTAATTAAGTCGTCTCTAGGTGGAATTTCCATAAACGATTTCTGGGTATTGGAGAATACATGTATTCTAGCCTCTATTCCAAATCTTGTGGCTAGAACACATCCGATGCTATAAAAACTAACACTCCTTCTTAGCGAGAAAAGTGTTTTAGTACTACAACTACAACTATTGCTACAATACAACTCTTATATGTGTTGCATTTGTGCTGTTGTTGACCCTGCTGAACTGCTACAACCACTGCATATGCACTGCAACTTTGTTGTTGCTGCTACTGCAACATCTGCAACTCCCTCTCATCTATTATTGCTGCAACTGCAGCATCTGCAACTGAGAAATATCAAAGATATTGAACAAATTATGTTTAGTATCAAGCATCTGTCACACGAGTCCTGACTGCTACTAGTCTTTGCGCTATCACTGAACCCTTTGCGCTGCTGCTGACTCTGCAAATGTGCCAACTGCACTGTGTTGCCCAGTCTCTAATCGCTACTAGCTATTGCATTTGTCACTCTAGCATCTGACTGCACCAACTGCCACTAGTCCATCCTGCTACGGCGCATTATGGGCTCCCATAGCAAGGTATTGATTCAAGAGGTGGACCTCCTCAAGAATCTTGCCCATCCTGTAGCACTCTGGGGCTCCAAAACCAAGTCACCCCACCTCACTCCTAGAGGGATGTCTTCTATCATGGAAAAATATTCCTCCAACCTGGAGGATAGCTTATCGATCTCCGCGGAAGCAGCTTGTTGGTTCTGCTTCTCCTCCTTATCCTTCTTTCTGAGAGGACGTTGAGTGTTGTAGTGGCCTAGCTCTCCACAACTGAAGCATTTGACCTTAGAAAGGTCCTTCCTACACTGCTCATGTTGCCCCTTTGATGTGAGGGCCAAATTCTCCTTCACCGCTTTCGTCCCACTGTTGTTGCTGCTACCACTGATTGTGCTCTTCAGCAAATCTCGCCTCATCTCCTCCTCCAGCAGATCATCCCATATCATGTCCCACACTGGCAACTTGTCTCTGCCCAAAATACTTTGTACAAAGACTTGCTAGTCCTCGGAATCAATGTTGAGAGCTAACCGCACCAATTCTGTAGGTTGGGGCGCTAACCCTACATTTGACAGCTGGTCTCAGACATGTTGAAGCCTGGTGAGGAAGGGGTCTATGTGCTCCCCCTTCTACATACGGGTACATATCAGCTTCTCCTCTAGATACATCTTTCATTGCTCGGAAGATCCCTATTATAGTGTGGCGAGAGCATCCGACATCTTCTTGGTAGTGTCCTTGCGAGCTATATGTGATACTACATGATCTCGAACCCCATCGAGAATCAGTCTCTTCACCTTTTCCATCTCCTTCATGTATGCTTTCAGCTGATCTGGATCCGTGGGTACAGCCACCACGTTATTGATGTATGCCTTGAGATCGTATTCATCCAGAAGACAATAAATCCTTATCTTCCAGATCACATAGTTGGATGCTCCTTCCAACCTATCTTGATCTCTCAGCTTTGTTGATGCCATCTCAGCAAAATAAGTCGAAATCCTCCTCTTCTCTTCTGCTCAGCTGCTACTAGGCTCAATGCACTCCCTGCTGGAGAGAGTAAATTTGCTCACAACTACTATTGATCTGCTATGAGAAATCGAACTTCGGAAGCTAAAAGTCCCCTGAGGAAAGATTTCCCTCAGTGTGTGCTCTTTCTTCCTTCTGATGTTATTTTGCACTAGCAACTGCAGCAAAATACTGCGTTCAGCTGGAGATCTACTCTACAAGGAAAAATATTGTTGCTCCCTCTGCCTCTGGTAACCTTCGATCTGGAAAATCTAATTTCTTTGTCGCTCTCTCAGAGAAAATCGATTTTTCCTCAAAAACTGACCCTCATGGCCAAAGGATCTACGCTGCCTCTGGAGTTTCAAGCAGTTGCTTACACAGTGCTACGAAGGTCCTCTTCCTTTATGCAATTGAGCTCTTCAGCTTTCTATTTGCGCTTTGATACCAAGTGAAAATTCCGTCACGCCAAATCCGATTGCAGCAACTGATATTGTTTCTTCTATTTCTTAAATAATGTAAACAAATTATTTACTGTGTGCAAAGGCAAATATCGAAACAAATACATTGCAACCTTCATAAAACAAATACTGCGGAAGAAAAATAAACACTGGAAGAAATAGATGCACATGCACAAAATGACACCATTATTTTTGGACTAAGTCCCCGAAAAAACCCAACTCGAGAAAACCAGTACAGCAGCCGAGGGTTTTGATTATTATGCAGTAGCGAAATCTGAATACAATCTGTGGATGCGTAATCTGGCAATCCAAAACAAAGAAATGACTGGCAATAAAACTAGTGAGAAATTTTCTCACTCCACAGGCGATCCGACACTGACCTCGGCTCGAAATGAGCTGCTCCTTGCTCCCTTTGCACAGTCACTATGTCAGCCTACGCAGTTACTGTGTCCCATAAACTTGGAATAGTGTCTCCTCTTATTGTCTCTATAGCTGTTGTCTACAAGACTAATGCACTTTGCCTCTCGACCCTCTATCCAGCTCTCGACTCATATTATCTCCTGCTCCCTAGCAAATACAGAATCTCCTCACAAAGCTCTGCACTACATCTCTGCAATTTACTCACCGGAACTAGAAAAGCTTCCTTCGGCCTCACTATCTTTGCCCCTCTCTCACTGCTTCAACTCACTGAATCACATCTGGCAACTGAATGTTGCTACTCTGGAGATCGAGTTCCCAGCAAATCGAATACTCAACTGATTTGGTGTGTCTTCTCCAAGCCCCATCGAGTTCTTCTTATAATCCTTCGTTAAGACTTCAACGGCCATGATTAAATCTTAATCGATGGAACTAGAAATCGATCCATGCATTTTTCTAAAACATTCTCACCATTACTTAACTAATTCCTTTTAATTAACCATATTTCCTAAGTTTAGACTTAGGAAATATTAAAATCTGACTAATTAATTTAATTAAGTCGTCTCTAGGTGGAATTTCCAATATCGATTTCTAGGTATTGGAAAATACATGTATTCTAGCTTCTATGCCAAATCTGGTGGCTAGAACACATTCGATGCTACAAAAACTAACATAAATACCTCCCTAGCTAAGGACTGTTGAATTTGTAGCTATGATCGGTGTTCATAATTAATATCATTAGCCCTTAATGTATTTGTAATGATAAATATAAAGCATGTTCTCCATGCTATTGTCAAAAAAGAAATTTTAAAGCATGTTCTTCATGTCTTTTTCAAAAGAGAAAATTTGAATTTTGAAAATTGAATTTTTGGCTCCAAACAAGCCAAGTCGGCCCTGCTCCTAGTCAACTCTTCCCCAGTCAAAGAGGCACCTATTCGGCCAGACATTAATGTATATATAAGGCACTCAACCTCCTCTCATTGACACAATTCAGATCACACACGAGAAGATATCTCTATTCATTCAAGAAAAGGAGGCTATGTAAAGAAATCAATAGGGCTACTGAAGGGTGATTTCTCTTAACTTTGACAACTGCTTGTGATGTTTTTTTACTTTTCTATCTTATTAGCTTCTTCTTTACTTATTATTATGTTGTTCTTATCATCAAACAACTACCAAAACATGAAGATCAATAGAACACAAGGACACAAGATGTAGACTGCAAACCAGGGCCAAAATCTTTCCTCTTGAGAGGAAAACCCACAAAATCTCTTTTCTTCTTATAGATGCTTCAAATGATGAATTCCATGACCTCTAGACCAAGACCAAGACCCTTCCAAGACCAAGCCAAACCTTCTTCCTTATGTGCTTCTTATATCCAATTCAAACCAAGTCAAATCTCTTCCAGCTGCACAACTTCGACCCCCAGCTACAAAATTTTGGCCTCTACTGCAGATCCGAAATTTTCGGCCGCTGCAACTGCGACTGCTTCCACATGTGTGAGAGAATTAGGGCTTATGAGGCTTCCTTCCTTCTTCGCTTGGGTTGCTTCTTTTTCGAGGACTAGTAGGAGACAAAGTAGACTTATTCTCTTCAAGATTTAACCCTTTCCTTGCTCCTTGAGAACTTCGACCTTGTAGCTGCAAAAACCCTACCTTACCTTCGCACATGAGAGAGAGAGAGAGAGAGAGAAACAACCCAAAACTTTGTCTTTCCATCTTCCTTCTTCCTTTGCTTGCCTTTCTTCTTCTCCTTCTTCGCTTGAAAGATGAGTGAGTGAGTGAATGTCCATAGGAGGTTGAATTCTCTCCTATATATAGGCTTCCAAGGAGGATGACATGCCCTAATGAAGTCTATTTCTTAGCAGCCAGGTTGACTTTGTCTTGGAGGGGTATTTTGATGCTTTAGACACAAATAATTTTTTGATATGTTACAAGACGACCAATGGGGTCTTCTTCATATGACAATGACTATTGACTTCTTGACTTTATGACAATCCCTAGAAGCACTCAATGGGTGCTTGACCTATAAATAAAATGACCTTGAGCATGAAACCCATGTTACAAAAATAATAATAATAATTTTCTTTCTTTTTACAACATACAAGAATCAAGAGTACTTGTCTTATTTATGAAGACCGAACCTAGCTACATATTTCAACACTCCCTCTTAACTAGGGAGGTATTCATAATGGTACATGGACATTCTCATACTGAAGAGATCTCATAAGAAGAGTCAGATTGGTAAGCCATTTCATAAGCTATTATTTCAGCTTATCTCATTGCATCTCATCATACCAAACAACATTGTCATATAGCAACGCCTTGACTAACAGCGCTATCTCTCCACAAGATTACAGCACAATGTTGGCGAGACAATGACTGATAGACACCATCACCATTGTCTCTTAAGGCACATACCCCATCTGGATATTCACAAGGTGTGTCCTTCCAGGACAATTCTTGTCTTGGATTAACATATCCTCAAGGAATATCCTCTTCGACTACTCTTACCTATTGAACGCCCTACCTCATCCTCAAAGAGTATCGGAAATCAAATGCTTACCTAATCCTCAATTCTTTCTACACAAAGTGAAAGACAAGAATGATGTGTCTATCTCTCCCTCTCAACTAGGGAGGAGATATCAACTAATCCAACCTTGTTTCTCAAATACACAAGCTTCTTATTAGGAAGAGATTTTGTCAAAATATCAGCTACCTGCTCATCGGTGGAGATATACTGTAGTTGCAACACCCCATCCTATACTTGTTGTTTTTATGCTTCGTCTTTCCATGGAATACAGGGTCTTCAGACAACCTGATGCAACTGGTGTTGTCACAATGTATAATAGTAGGGTCCATCGGTCCTTCAAACAAGTCGGATAACATCTTCCTCAACCAAACAGCTTCTCTACTAACTTCACATGTTGTAATGTATTCAACTTCAGCACTACTCAAATCAAGTGATTCTTTTTCTACTCATCCATGAGATCATAAGGAAACCAAGCTAAAACATCCAATGGTAGTGCTTCTTCCATCTGTCTTACTGCCTCCCCAATCATAATCAGTATATCCAATCAATTCGATATCATTCTTTCTATCATACTTTAGGTAGTAATGTATTGTTCCTTGCAAATATCTCAGAATATGCTTGCCTGCTATCCAATGGTCATGTCTAGGCTCTATCTGAAATTGACTGAGAATATTCACTACAAAGCAAATGTCTGGTCGAGTGTTCACAAGATACATCAGGGAGCCAACCAATTGTCTATAACTTATAGGATCTGTTGACCACTCTGTGTCAACTAACCTATAGTAGTACACTTTTTCGCAAAGGGATTCCATCATGTTCAGGCATTCAGATCATCTTGGATTCATCAACATCAGTCATCAGTCTATCAGAGTTGTAAACCCATTCGGAAATGTTTGTAATGTAAATGATCCTAGTAGGACCATATATGTTTCATCCTAGGAGGTTTTTCGTCTCACTGATTCATTTGTGTTTCTAAACACGGATAATCGACAGAGTTTTTCCCTACAGCCTCACCCCAAAGCTAGGGTGGAATTTGTTGTCAAGATCTTAGGTGAGTCCTAGCGTTCTAGTCAAGTCTTTTGTAAAAGTGATTTGGGAATAATTTAAGCTAATTGGCTAAATTATTTTATTACAATTCACTTGGTCTACTAGATCATATTGAGTTGCAGAATTGGGTAATAAATTGAGGGTCTATAACAAACAGATTTTCCCCCTTTGAAGGTTAAAATTGTGATATCTTGATGTAAAAAATATTTTGGTGCATGGTCCCTCATATTTAGACACCATGGCTAAAATATTAGAGGGCGGAAAAATTATTAATCCCCTCAATTGTCAATTAATTAAATTTTCTAGCAAAAATAAATTAAAATCCTAAGCCAAAAATTTAATTAATTAGAGTCAAAATTAAATCCTAGAGAAATTAAATTCTGCAAGTAGAAAAAATCGTGGGTCCTAAAGAAATTAATTTTGGAGGTCCCCCACCAAGGGAATATTGGAAATTTCAAGAAAAATTGGACCCTTGGGCCTTGGTAGTTAAGTCAAAGTCAAAATTTTGAGGAAATTAGCTCAAAATAATTATTTTTGAGCTAATAAAAATTGGTTTTATTGAGAAATTCAAAAATTCCTCAAAAATAAAGATTTTTGACAGTGGAGATTAAAAGATCATATATTTATCATTGGTCAAGATTACTTTGACAAGGATCAAGCCAACTAACTGTTTGGAGAATTTATCTATAAATTAGAAGTCATTTGCTTCTCAAATGACAAAAAAAAAAATTTGAAAAAGCTTTGAGTCAAGCTTTGCTATTGTAATATTTTTCTGGAAATAATAGAAAAGACTTTGGGGTTTATTCATGGTGGTGTTCCTCTTCTGTCTACTGGTAATATTTTCTGAATCATGTGCCTAAATGCTCTATTGAATTAAATTTTATAAATTTTTCGTTTCATTAGTAATCAATTGGATTATCTATTTGCACAGGGATCTTGCATTAGGTATTGGGTTTAGAAAAACGTTCTAACTTGATTGATCTAGCAGGTATCTCTAGATATTGAGGGTTTTAACGTGTATCTGGCCCCTTTTGAAGCTAAAAATTTAAACTTAAGTGTGCACAGATCTAATCGAGATTCAAATCTTGGGCATGAGGGGAAGTCTTCGGTTGGACCAGCCAACTCCCAAGTCCAAAGACTTAAGAGCCCATTGTGTTAAATTTCTGAGATCTATCTGACAATTGTTTGTTTTGCAGAGATCTTGATCATGCCTCAAAATTAAAAATTCTTATTTACTCATTTATCTCCAATAATATTTTGCTTATTCGATAGATCTGGCTAATAAGAGTTTGTTTCTATTGATCTGGGAGCGGAGTTGTACTCATACTCCTCAGATCTGGTAGATCTATGTATTATTTGAAAATATTTTGTATAAATATATTAGATCTGATAATTTTGTAAATAATTTTAGTTTCTAACCCTTGTTTGCAGGTGTGGTTTTGGGGATTTGGTGTTCATTTTTATTCTTTTGTATATATCAAGGATTTGGGCTTTTGAAATTTTAATTGTGCAGGTGAGATTCAAACCATATCAAAAGATTGTTAAGGGTTTCAATGGTTTCAGCCCTTGGAAAAATTTTAAGAGGGTTTCTAGAGGTGGATCTAGGCCTAGGAAGGCAAGATCCACCATCCATTTTTCCCTCTAGGCTCAACACGCAGCCTCAAGAAGAAAATTTCAACCTTGAACGAAAATTTTTGTGATTGTTTTAAGGATAATTTTAGATCTGAAACATTTTCTGAGTTTTAGTGAGGGTTTCGAGAATTTTCAAGCTCCTAGGCCAAACGTGGTCTCTACTGGGCCTTGTCGTGGCCTTTTTCTTCTCTGCGTCAGCCATTAGGGCTTGTTTTGCTCTGGTCACAGGCCTGTTCAGGGTTGCAATCCCCTCCTCTACCTGATCTACCTCTTTCTCTTTGGCCATAAGGCCTTCCTTGCCATCCTAAGGCCTCAGCCCCTGTCTATCGTGGCCTTTGAGTCCTCCTCCTCTTCAACGCAGCCTCAGAAAAGGCTTTCGTTAGCCCTTCTCATCCTTTGTCCTGCCTTCCACTACCTTTTCTTCCTAACATTGCCCCTCATTCTCTTCCTATTCCCTCGCGGTACCCTTTCTTCCTCCTTTCATGCCTCTCGGCCTCCCTCTGAAGTTTGTCGTAGCCTATTCTCAGCCTACCGTGAGCCCTAGGCTCCTCCTAGCAGCCTCATCTCCCAACGTTGTCCTTTAACTCGTCAATGCAGCTTCTAATTTCTTCTCTGCTATTACCCAAAGCTCACCTCATTTTCCTCTGCAAAATTTGTTGAAGTTAGCATAGATTTTATAGTGAACTCTGGTAAGATTTGTTCTTGCAGGTGGCTAGCTCTTCAGAGAAATTTCTGGGTGGGTGTTTCACCCATCTACTGGGCCACGAGGCCTTTGGTTTGTTTCTCTTTGTGAAATTCTCTGAATAGAATAATACAAAAATCCTACTGCAGTATCTTGATTTACATCTCCTACTTGTGATTTAATTATACAAGTTATTTTTAAAAAAAATTCAAAAAATACCTAAGTAAACACAACTAGCAGCCTACGCACATACAAATCATTTACTGAATATTACGCTCATTCGACAAAGTGACATAGATTTTCGGACAAATGTCCACGTAAAAACCCAATGTGTGAAAACCGGTGCAGTAGATATGAGGGTTCATTATTATTTAGTAGAATCTGAGTACATCAAATCTGGGCACCTTACTGGTTAATCCGATAGAGAAAATAAGAAATGCAGCAATACTTGTTGTTCTGGAGACTGAAGACTGGACTGACTCACACCCTCAAACGGGATTTACAGAACTCAGCCCCTTTCTGCCTCTAGAAACCCCAGCGCTGCTCTGAAGCTGCCTGCGTCAACCCTGCTAGCCTCTGTGTGCCCCTGCGCTGCTCAAGAGAGGGCTGCGTAACCCCAGACTGGGTGACATAGTCTTTATGTTGCCCTGGATGGCCTCTATGTAACTCTGATGGCCCCCTGCTGCCTCAGCGTTGCCCTTTCTGGGCCTGCGTAGCACCTACATAGTGGCTAAAACCCTCAGCACCGCACAGCTACTGCATAACCTCTGCTTCCTCTGCGCTGCTCCTGGTTGCTACTTCTCTACCTCTTTCTGACTCTTGGCTCCGGGATCAGATCATCCCCTTAGCCAATATTACCCCTCGCTGCAGCTGAAACACTTCTGGAAATTCTTAGCAAACCCATCGTAGAATTCCAGCGTAGTCTAAGTGCTCTGCCTCAGTGTGTGTGTCTCCAACTGACCCCAAGCCTTTCTCTTATACTTTTTTCGTTGAGACATCAACAATCATGATTTAATCTCTTATCGACGGCTTAGATTAAAAGGCTGCTTGATCTGTGTCACTTAAAACATTTCATCACATGTGTTTATTTAATTCACTTTAATTTTTCTAATTCCCTAACTTAGAGTTAGGGTCCTCATTAAAAAAATTAATTATTTTAATTTCTCACACACTGGATGAAATTTCTCCAAACGCTTTTTGGGTTTTGGAGGTCTTGTGTGTCTTAGCCCCTCCACAAAATTTCAGGGCTAGAGTACACCCGATGCTACCTCAAAATCTTAACACTCCCTCTTAGCACGGAGTGTGCTCTAGTAATACATCCACACCATGTATCACAAGATCTCGGCATCGGTCTCTACACTGCTGATGCTTGGCCTGTTGCCCTCCATCCACTGCATTGTTGCTTTCTGTATTGTTGCCCATGTCACTTGCATTGACACTACTACATCTGTACTGCAGCTCCCTCTCAATTTGTTGCATCATGCTGCCCATAGCACTACCACTGCTAACTATTGCACTTCAACTCAATTGTTGAGAAGTAAACAACTGAAGGACCCCTGCCCAATCTTTGACAGACAAGTCAGGCTGCATCTCGTCAATGAAGCTCCCTTGGCTGCTACTCTGCGTTGTCCTCCTGAAGCTGTTGCGCTGCTACAACTCTGCACTGCGTAAGCACTGCCTCTCTGCGTTGTTGAAGTCCCATCAGCCTCTGCACCGTTGTCTCTATGTTTCTCCTGCCTCCGCATTGTGCTGCTCCCTCTACAGCATCTCAACATTTCCCTCTGCTTCACTATGATTTTCTGCAACTATCTCTCTACTTGTCTCGCTACCGTCTCAAGGCTCCCGTAGCTCGTATGTGATCCAAGAGTTGGGCTACTCAAGGATCCTGCCCTCACTATCTGTTGTTGCTCCACAGATCCATATCACCCCACTTACGTGGCTCATGAGCACTCATGGCTACGTCATCATCACTACCATCGTCTTTTGTTGTTGCTAACTTGGATTCAGAAGATCCTTTGTCCTTCTTCTTAGGACAAGTGCTGGTGAAGTGTCCAAGTTCGCCACAATTAAAGCACCGGACCTTGGATAGGTCCCTCTTCTTCTTCCCTTGTTGCCTTCGTTCTTTTGATGCAAGGGCTACATCATCTTCCTCTTCTTTCTTCACCTTGACAGTTCCGCTGTTGTTGTTTTGCCTCTTGGTGAATCTCCTAATTTCCTCCTGACAGAGGATTGCCCACATGTCCACCCAGGATGGTAACGCTGCCCTACCCAATATGCTCTGGACAAACGTTTCCCACTCCTCGATGACTACATTCAGGGCAGTCCTTACCAAGAGCCCTTCATTCGGAGTCGCACCCATGGTAATCAGTTGATCCCAGATAGTCTGAAGTCGGAAAAGGAAGGGATCTATCTCCTCACCCTTCTACATCTGGAACAGCCACATCTGATTCTCTAGAAGCATTTTTCTTTGAACGGAGCTTCCCTAATACATCGTCTCCAAAGCATTCCACATCTCATTTGTCATCTTCTACCAAGCAATATGTGGCACGACGTGATCTTTAACTCCATCCATGATCAAACGCTTAGCTTGCGCTTGATTTTCATTGAATTTCTTCAGAGGATCTGGATCAGTAGGCACAGCTAGGACATTCTCTGCATGGTTCTTGATGTCATACTCATCCAGGACTGTCAATATCCTGGCTCTCCAGATGACAAAGTTGGACACACCGTCCAACCTGTCCTGATCTCTCATTCCATGAGAGGCCATCTAGCTCAAATCTGTTAGAACAGATACTCTTCTCCCTCTTTTTGCTGTAATAATCAACAAAAATACTGGATATGGGTTTCTTGGCGATTAAAAACCCTCTATAGTAGTTGCTCCCTCCAACAATTTATTTCCCTCATGGAAATCTTCAGCAAAATACAACTGAACAGTTCTCTTTGATCACCCCCCTGATCGAATCTCAGATCTGTTTGGCACAGATCTGTTGAGTAACTGTCCTCCTCCCACTCTTTGTCAACATAGCTAGGCACAATTCTGCACCAACAGAATCTCCACCACACCAGCAACTGTTGAAGATCTGAAGCACTACTTCCGAACCATGGCAATACTGCAGAGCAACACAAAACTGGCTGCGTCCCTCTGGTTGGCCTCTGAGTGAGCAGAATGGCCTAGCGCAGCGCAGGTTGCTCCAGCGTCCCTCTAGAAGGCACTGCGTTGTCTCTGCGCTTTGTTGGGACAGCGTCCTCCTGCTACTGAGCTGCCCTTTCCGGATCTCTTCTGCTTCAACTGCTTTCTGCAGCAAAAATTTCTTCAATTGATTTTGTTGGAGATTCAGCTTGATCTGCAATGCTCTGATACCATGTGAAAATTTCTGAATAGAATAACACATAAATCCTATTGCAATATCTTGATTTACTTCTCCTACTTGTGATTTAATTATACAAGTTATTTTCAGAAAATACCGAAGTAAACACAACTAGTAGCCTACACACATACAGATCATTTACTGAATATTACGCTCATTCGACAAAGAGACAGATTTTTCGGGCAAATGTCCCCGGAAAAACCCAATGCAAGAAAACCGGTGCAGCAGATATGAGGGTTTATTATTATTAAGTAGAATCTAAGTACAGCAAATCTAGGCACCTTACTGATTAACCCGACAGAGAAAATAAGATCTGCAGCAATACCTGTTGTTCTGGAGACTGAAGACTAGACTGATTTACACCCTCAAACGGGATTTACAGAACTCAGCCCCTTTCTGTCTCTAGAAACCCCAGCGCTGCTCTGAAGCTGCCTGCATCAGCCCTGCTAGCCTCTGTGTGCCCCTGCGCTGCTCAGGGGAAGGTTGCGTAACCCCAGACTGGGTGACGCAATCCTTACGTTGCTTAGGAGAGGGCTGCGTAACCCCAGACTGGGTGACGCAGTCCTTACGTTGCCCTGGATGGCCTCTGCGTAACCCTGATGGCCCCCTGCTGCCTCAGCGTTGCCCTTTTCGGGCCTACGTAGCACCTGCGTAGCGGCTAAAAACCTTTGTGTTGCGCAGCTGTTGCGTATCTGCTGCGTAGCCTCTCCTTCCTCTGCGTTGCTCCTGGTTGCTGCTTCTCTGCCTCTTGCCGACGCTTGGCTCCGGCATCAGATCATCCCCTTAGCCGATACTACCCCTCACTACAGCGAAAACACTTCTGGAAATTCTTAGCAAACCCGCCCTAGAATTCTAGCTTAGTCTCAGTGCTCTGCCTCCGTGTGTGTGTCTCCAACTAACCCCAAGCCTTTCTCTTATACTTTTTTCGTTGAGACATCAATAGTCGTGATTTAATCTCTTATCGACAGCTAAGATTAAGCGTCACTTAAAACATTTCATCACATGCGTTTAATTAATTCACTTTAATTTTTCTAATTCCCTAAGTTAGACTTAGGGTCCTCATTAAAAATTAATTATTTTAATATCTCACACTGGATGAAATTTCTCAAAACGCTTTCTGGGTTTTGGAGGTCTTGTGTGTCTTAGCCCCTCCACAAAATTTCAGGGCTAGAGCACACCTGATGCTACCTCAAAATTTCAACACTCTTAACCCTCAATTCCTCATTTTTGCTAGTCACTTAAAAGAATTTAATAACAGTGCTAAAATCATCATATAAGTGACATATACCAGTTGACAAGTCTCCTAGTGCATTGACAAATTACTTAAGCAAATCTGGACATCGATTGTTTGACTTGATTTCATGAATTTTGGTGAATGTTATCTCTGTTAGGACTGCATAACAAGATCTGAAGCATAAACAGATGTATCATCTTTATAAGAGGGCTAAATCTTGTTTTGGGTAAAAATTCTCAGTAATAGACTGACTTGTTGGTATTCATAGGCCTTTTTGAACCAATTTCATTCACTTCTGTCCTAATAAAATTCACCACTGTTATTTGCTTGCTGCTCATAAGTAACAAAATATCACCACTTGACACTCTTAAGTAATTCGCTTTGTCTCTTTGAGAACGCTACCATTCACTTGTCTCTTGTGAATTTCATATCTAAAGTTACATTTTGCATCAGAAGAAATTCACTGAGGTAATCTACTGCTGTCATAAAATTTACTTGGTAAATATTTAAGAATAATTTCTCAAGATATAAATCTAAGGTCTGCTACCCTCCTAAGTGGTGCATTTTGCGTCATTTAGAAATATGAATTTTGCTCATAAGATTGTTGGCATTATCTTGTTGAGTATTTGGCATAGCAGTTCTATTGCTTCACTGCTCTCTCATTGGCATTTAGATCTAATATTTTATTGGTCATTATCTTGAAGTTTGTGCTCTTTACTTGCAACATTGACCATACCTTGGAAATATCTATCTGAACATTGGTAGCTTGCTGAAGCAGACTAAGAGCAATTACAACTCTTATTGCAGCTTTTGGATAATTGTCATTTGCATATCATTTCGAATAATTGATAGCTGAAGGTAGATAAGTGATATATTCCTCTTTCTTGCCATCTCTTTGAAGTATATTGTGGGTCTTGGCTAATCAAAATAAACCTTTGGGCATCTAAAGTTTAGCTTGGAGATTAATTGTTGAAGAACATTGGTTAAGAATATTTACAATAATCTCATTAGCTGAATATCTAAATAAACAAGTGCTTTGATTGTTCATGATTTTATGATTCTTGTTTAAGATTGGATAAGTAGGCCATTGGAAGAGCATTAGATCTATCTAAGTACTTTGGTTTCATTGGTTAATATCTCTCATGTTGGTAATTGTTCCTAAGAGATTGATTGAGTAGATTTCATCTTCATTACATTTTTAGATATCTATTGTTAGCACTTTGGCATTTATTCTCATAGTTGAGATTGTCTCTTGAATATTGTTAATTAAGTACTCGTAACTCAAGATCAGTCATAAAATAAGTACTTGAAACATTAACAATTTCACTTGAAGAACCATTCTCTAATTTCACCTCGCATACCATCCTAAGCTAGTATTGCATCTTAAAACTTACTTCCAAGCGTAAGCTTGGTTGATAGAGAAATAGGAACACCTTTTCACCTTTGCTTGAGAAGTCTAGCCTTTCTAGCATTTAAAACAATGACCTTGCAGTGTTACACAGCATTTTGTCACCGTCCCTGCAATCCCTCGTCCCGTACATTGGAGGACTATTTCCGTGACCTGTGAACAGTAAAATGCCCTGAAAACACCTTGATGGCATCCTTCTGCATAAGGGCAAGAATTCCCCTGGAGAATATTTCCTCGGAAAATCACTAAAAGCATATGTTTGGGCATTGGCGCGAGCAGCCAGTTCGTCACTCGCGTCGACCTGGGAAATTTACACTAAGCCCGCGCCACTATGCGCTCTATCCCTGTGTATTGCCCGCGCCAAGCCTATTTGGGAATGTTTTTTAAAAATAAAAGGCAGAAGTTTGATTCTAACAACTTCCGAATGAATCATCAAAGAGAGGTTGGGTTGTTTGGCTCCAGATCTCCCTGTTTAGGAAGTGGTTTTCCACCTCTCATGGAACCTTCCTAAGAGATAGGACTCTCCCCCCATGATTATAGGGATCCTAACCTCTCCTTCTCCCTCTATAAAAGCCTGCCCTCTCTATTTGCAACCTAGCTGAACATTTGGGAAGAAAACTATAGTTGAGCGACTATTGAGAGCAGAGCCAAGGAGAGCCTCGTAAGAGAGAGAACCTTGTCTAAATTCCCGACAAGCTTTGTGAGACACGCTCCGCTGGAAGCCCTGCCAAAGGAAGAACGCGACGTCGGAACTCGGTTGTAATCTTTCTTTCATATTTTAATATATGCTCGACTATGTTATTAGTTCCATCATTGTATTGCTTATTTATGTAATGCAATTTGATTCAATCTTTCCGACTAATTGATAGTCACATGTTTGAATTATTACGTTGTATGTCGTCGCTTTTCTCTGCATATGTACAGGTGTCTGGACGTGCTGAGCGAAAGGATTGTGATCTGTCGAGCTAGGAATGGGAAGCAGCACTTCTTCTTCGACAACAGCAGCGTAGGACTTGAGGTAAGCTATCCATGGTCGCTTTGTCTTTTGTAACTAGGAATCGATATCGTAGCGTGTTTTGTTTGTTGCTAGACCCACTCTAGGGCTAGTGGGATCGCCTCTGTCCGCAGAGGGGATTAACCTCCACAACAAATTGGCGACTCCACTGGGAACCAGTGTGATTTTGTCTTTCGTCCTATAGGTCGTCTTCTTGGTCTTTGTTTGCTTAGCTTGCTTTTCTGATTATCTTTGTTGCGTCTAAGACCCCTATTCAGCCCCATAGGATCAATTTGGCCTCAGTTTTTCCAAAATTTTCATCTTTCCAAGGTTGGCTTGATTGGCACAAGTTCCAGCCTAACAGTCGCGCCAGCTGGCGCTTGTTGCCAGTTTATCCCTCGCGCCATCCCCTGTCTGGCGCGGATTACAGCCAGACAGTCGCGCCAATTCCTGTAGGTGCTAGGGTTTTCCCTGTTTTGGAGTTTTTGGTCCATCCTGGTGTCTCTGGGTGTTTTCTTAGCTCGATTTGAATGCTTTGGGTTTGTTTTTGAGTGAGATTAGCCCTTATCCTTCGATTTTTTTCCCTTTTCTGTCAATTTTGCTTTTCAGCCCTAGGTTTTCTAAGTGCTTCGGCCTGCTGAGCCTCCCGTGGGAGTTTTGGGTTCTTGGTTTCCCAGTCAACTTCGTTTCTGCTTCTTTGCATTCAGCGTCTTGGATCCATTTCAGTGATTGCGTTAATTGAGTGATTGTCCTTTCTTTCGTTCAGTTTTACTCTTGTCACTCCACGCCTAGATTACATGACTTGTTTGGGTCTCTTTTGAGATCTTTCTTTTATTTGAGGGATTTTGTCATTGGTTTTGAGTTGAGTGAAATTGTTTTGTTTCAGCTCTCGCTTCACCATTCTCAAATTGGTGTTTTGATTCATTTTTGAATTTTTCATATCATTTAGTGCACTTGCTCTGATATATTGAAAAATACAAAAAAATCTTTTGCATTCTTGATTAGCATAGTGAAAATTGGAAAATCTTTCGCATTTCTAGCATTATATAATTCTAGGGAAGAGCTTTTTAGTTTCATTAGCTTGCATCAGATTCAGTAGTGGATGTTTTTGCAGGTTCATATTATTGCTATCACTTGGAAACTCTTAACTCTCTCGTAGATAGCCTTTCATTGAACGAAATGGTATTGCTTTGGCATGTAGCTTGCATTTAGGGTTTTTATGAGATCCAACATTCGATAGGGCCTTGGAATTGAAACGTAAATTGAAGACCAACTTTAAAATTTACTAAATTAACCTAAGGCAACATTGAAACCTAACGGAATATTTAGTGGTCTAAGTTAGAGACGTGTTCCGGCGTCTTTAAACCTAGCAGCTGTCGCCCGCCATCTGGCTTCAGACAGCGCTAGTACGGACTTGTGCTCCCCGTACCGTCGAGTATACAAAGGGAGACCCCTCTAGGTTGCAATCCTTTTATCCGTAGGAAGCCGAGTCTGCCACCTTGTAACCGTGATACACCGAACACAGCATTCGGGGAGACTACCTACACGTACGTCAAGTCCTTGGTTGATTTCTCTTTCATTTTATAACCAAGGTGTATATGGCAATTCACGGGAACCTAGTACACCCTTCTACCTAGACTACCTGAGCAGTCATTTTTGATCTTTACTGACTCCATAAATTTGAAAAGATCATCAAACACTTGTCCTTTCATGCTCGTTTCAACCTGAAAGTGATAGAGTCATCTTTTGCCTATTTCTCGACTCTTAAAATATGAAACAGCAGAGTTTTGTTCTAAACATGAAAAGACATCGAGTTCTTCCTTTGTCAGACTCGTTAAAACTGATGACATCGGACTCCGTCGTCATGACATTACTCGAGTTCCTCCTTCCTAGGACTCGTAAAATGTACTAGGTTGGATTTGTCCGAAGAACAAACTTATATGACAAGCATATGGTATCCTCTTCAAGCTTGTGTAAAAATAAAGAGGTACTCGCCAGAAATGGTGGGGGAAAATGGAAGTTATTCATCAGTTGTGTCGGCAGTATGTCACTCTTGAACATGACACTTGTCTGCAGTTCGTGTCGGGTTGGGATATCTTCACTCTGTCACTTTGCCTCCATGCGTTTGGGAAATCCATTTGCCTCTCATTCGATTAAAAATATTGTCAACATGACCTCTGATCCTATTTGAGTCAAATGCTGCCAAATTCCAGAGTCGTGTCGCCGATATGTTCAAGAGCAAATCCTTCTGCAGTTTGTACATTCCTTGATCCTCTGTTTCAGTCTTGATTCACACTCATATTACCTCCTCTGTTTTGTGTCAATGATGTGGGATTCATTATGACCCTCCTTCGATCTAGAGACTCCTTTCTGGTACCTTAGAGCTTGCATGCCCTAATGGCAAGTTCTTCGCATTCGACGACAGGTTCACATCATTGCCCTTTGATCGGGTGATTTCACGGGTGTCCGACCTCAGATCACTGTTCACATTCCGTGGATTGTACTAGTAGTACCTTGAGAGCCATTAACAATATGGGTGGTTTCTCTCGCACTTGTCAATGGTTCACATTATTGGCTGGTAATCAGACGATGTTCTTGCACGTTCGACTTCAGCTCATTTATTCGCATGCTTGAACTTGTACTTTGTTCGGGTCGAGATGGAGCGCGAGACCCTGGATTTTGTCTGATGAAATCCAGGCTGCATATTCTTTGTGGATTATTATGACTTATTACATGACTCTTTTGATTGGATGGCTGCGACCATACCTGAGTCTACTTGTTTATCCTTATTTTGCTAGATGGCTGCGACCATACCTGAGTCTACTTGTTTATCCTTATTTTGCTATATGGCTGCGTCCATACCTTGGATCTCGGTTTTTGTACACTTTATTATGGATGGCTGCGCCCATACCACATATCATGTACCAAAGATATCAGTTGTTTTTGTACTCATAGGTCTTCCGACGGCAGTGTTTTCAGTTGAACGCATTCTCATAAAACATTTCACCCCTCCCTCTCTCTCGGACCTCATGCTTTAGGGGGCATCTGTTACATAGCATTTTGTCACCGTCCCTGCAATCCCTCGTCCCGTACATTGGAGGACTATTTCCGTGACCTGTGAACAGCAAAATGTCCTGAAAACAACTTGATGGCATCCTTCTGCATAAGGGCAAGAATTCTCCTGGAGAACATTTCCTCAGAAAATCACTAAAAGCATATGTTTGGGCATTGGCGCGAGTAGCCAGTTCGTCACTCGCGCCGACCTGGGAAATTTACACTAAGCCCGCGCCACTTGGCGCTCTGTCCCTGTGTACTGCCCGCGCCACTTGGCGCTCTGTCCCTGTGTACTGCCCGCGCCAAGCCTATTTGGGAATGTTTTTTAAAAATAAAAGGCGGAAGTTTGATTCTAACAACTTCAGAATGAACAATCAAAGAGAGGTTGGGTTGTTTGGCTCCAGATATCCCTGTTTAGGAAGTGGTTTTCCACCTCTCATGGAACCTTCCTAAGAGATAGGACTCTCCCCCCATGATTATAGGGATCCTAACCTCTCCTTCTCCCTCTATAAAAGCCTGCCCTCTCTATTTGCAACCTAGCTGAACATTTGGGAAGAAAACTATAGCTGAGCGACTATTGAGAGCAGAGCCAAGGAGAGCCCCGTAAGAGAGAGAGCCTTGTCTAAATTCCTGACAAGCTTTGTGAGACACGCTCTGCTGGAAGCCCTGCCGAAGGAAGAACGCGACGTCGGAACTCGGTTGTAATCTTTCTTTCATATTTTAATATATGCTCGACTATGTTATTGGTTCCATCGTTGTATTGCTTATTTGTGTAATGCAATTTGATTCAATCTTTTCCGACTGATTCATAGTTACATGTTTGAATTATTACGTTGTATGTCGTTGCTTTTCTCTGCATATGTACAGGTATCCGGACGTGGTGAGCGAAAGGATTGTGATCTGTCGAGCTAGGAATGGGAAGCAGCACTTCTTCTTCGACAACAGCAGCGTAGGACTTGAGGTAAGCTATCCATCGTAGCTTTGTCTTTTGTAACTAGGAATCGATATTGTAGCATGTTTTGTTTGTTTCTAGACCCACTCTAGGGCTAGTGGGATCGCCTCTGTCTACAGAGGGTATTAACCTCCACAACAGCAGTCGTCAGAACCACAGTCTCTGCAGCACTGGGTACATTAGATTTCAAGGAGAGGAACCGTTAATCACAACTTCATGTGCTTCACCTTGACTTCTCTCTTCCACTTACTACAGAGTTTAGGCTCAATACAGATAAAGATCAAAGGTCATACTAAGATTAGGCATTTAATTAAAGTTAATCAAGATCTTTGCATTTCACATAGGTCTTAGGAATTGCATTCCATATAGGATAGTAACGCATAAAAGTAGCAATTGTCCATCCGGTACTTGGTTTCAAATTTTACAAAGCAAGAGTGTTGACTCCATAAGGTACTGGTCTCAAATAGATAAATTTAATCTAATCCTTAAAATTTTGCGAGATTACCAAGTGCTAGGCCACTCAACTGTGTCTCCCGGACTAGTTGGTTCCCAACTTGTCCTTCATCATTTCATTTCCATAGGGTCTACCCCCCATAGCCTGTTGTTGAGAGACAGCTAAAAAGGAAAGGTTGGGGATCAGGGTGACAGCCCCCGACCTGAGTCGTTGTTGCGGTGCATGTACATTTTGGGCGACAACAGGATCCACATGGCTTGAATTGGGACTTCTAAACCTCTTCAAGTTTGTGATCATGGGGGTTGTCATAGGTTTGCAGTCCATCATGCCAAACCTTTGTAACATCTTAATCATATACTTTCCCTGACCTAGATATATTTTACCAGATTTTTGCCAAACTTCCAACCCCAAGTAATAGTGCATCACCCCTAGATCCTTCATATCAAACTCTGCTACTAATTGTATTTTTCATTCTTGAATACTACCTTCCACACTTGTTATGAGAAGATCATCCACATATAGAAGAATGATCATAGGTTCAACCTTCACTATCTTGATATAAAGATTTGGATCAGCAGAACTCTTTGAAAAGCCCAATCTTTGTAGATATGTGTCCATCCTTGCATACCAAGACCTTGGAGCTTGCTTAAGGCCATAAAGTGCCTTCTTCAATCTGCAGATATGAGTTTCTTCATCTTGTACTCCAAATCCCAAGGGTTGTTCAATATACACTTCTTCATCAATGGTATCATTCAGGAATGTTGTTTTCACATCCATTTGATGGATGTTACATCCCATAGATGCTGCCAAAGAGACCAACGATATTATAGTTGTGTATCTAGTTGTAGGTGAAAATGTCTCTTCACAATTGATGCCTTCTTGTTGAGAGAAACCCCTAGCCACAAACCTTACTTTGTATTTTCCAATACTTCCATCTGTTGCATGTTTAATCTTGTAGAGCCACTTGGAAGTTACCACATAATTGTCTTTCAGCCTAGAAAGGATTTCCCAAACTCCATTTTTCATTATAGATTGATATTCTTCATTCAGAGCATCTTTCCATTCTTAATGATTAACAACTTCTTCAAAGGTGGATGGTTCTGCTTCAATTAACTTTGTCATATAGGATGCATACCCTGAATATAATTTAGGATTCTTGCTTTCCCTGAATTTACCTTTAGTTGTAGCATGTCCTTTTGCTTCTTGAAGAGTAGACTTTAACCAATTAGGTCTCTTCTTATTTTCAGGAATTATGACTTGTTGCACGGGTTCACTGGGACCTTCTTCTTCATGATTGGAATTTTCTTCTTCCCTTGGACACTCTTTAAATATCAGTAGTTCTTCATCATCGGAATCAATCGGGACATCTTTAGACTTCTTATATGCAATAGTTTCATCAAATATCACACCTCGGCTTATTTCAATTCAGAGCCCTTCCTTTATGTAGTCCTATATGTCATGGATGAGTTACTATAGCCAACAAATATGCCCTTCATGCTTGTAGGATCCAATTTCTTTCTGTTATCTTTTGGAATGTGAATGTAGACAAGACAACCAAATATTCAAAGATGGTCTACATATGGTTTCTTTCCAGTGAATGCTTCCTCAGGAGTCATGTTGTCAAGTGATTTGTGAGGACTTCGATTTTGTATGTAGACAGTTTTTTTAGATGCTTCACCCCACAGAAATTGAGGTAAATATTGATCATGTAACATAGCTCTAACACTTTCTTCAATTGTATGATTTTTTCGTTTTGCTACTCCATTTTGCTCTGAATTATATGGAACTATCAGCTCCCTCTTAATTCCAGCCTCCTTACAGAAAGTTATGTGTTCCTTCGATGTGTATTCTCCTCCAAAGTCATATCTTAGTACCTTTATCCCTCTTTCTGTAAGATTTTCTACTTCTACTTTGAATTCTTGAAATTTTTTGAAAACTTCATCCTTGGACTTTAGCAAATAGATCCAAGTCTTCCTTGAGTGGCCATCAATGAAAGTCATATAGTATAGATGACCTCCAAGAGATTTTATAGGCATAGAACCACAGACATCAAAGTGAATGAGATCCAGGATTTCATTTGATCTTGAAGCACTACTTCCAAATGGTTTCTTAACATTTTTACCTAATGCACATCCTTGCAAACTCCTTCATGATCCTCCTTTAGTTCAGGGATGCCATTTACCATTGTGTTTAGAGTTGGTAAGATTTTGTAATGAAGGTGTCCAAACCTTCTATGCCAAAGCTCACATGGGTTGACTTCAATGTGAACCAAGGCTTGAGAGAGGTGTAAGTAACCCATAACGTCTTCCTTCACGAATCCTAATGATTTTTGCATTGTTGATGCTAGAACCTTTATTCCATACCATAACTTTTCCATCTATAAAAACAACTCTATCTCCCTTATCTTCTAGACATGAAATAGAAAGTAAATTCTTTTGCAAACCTGGTATGTATAGAATGTTGTTGAGATGTATGTTTCCTCCATTTTCCAGCTCTAGCGAAGTTGATCCAATTCCTCTTACTATAGCTCTTTTTGTCTCCAAGCTCAATTGAATAAGAAGATTTTCTGATTTTCCTCTTGATAGGGTCTTTAGTTGTTTGTATTCATCTGTCATGAGTCTGGTAGCTCCACTATCAATTACCCATATATTTTCATCTTCAAATGTACCTATCAGTGCTGAGAAAAACCCTTTGTCCTTTGTAGCAGAAGTCTTGATCATGTGATTCTTGATAGATAATAGGTGATTTCCAAATGCTTTGATGCCTTGCTTGAGATGACTTGCCAATGCCCTTCTTCTTCAAGGATGTAGTGATCTTCACCATGCCCTTTGCCAACCTTAGCTCTGATACCATGTTGAGAAATCAATAGGGCTACAGAAGGGTGATTTCTCTTAACTTTGATAACTACTTGTGATGTTATTTTACTTTTCTATCTTATTAGCTTCTTCTTTACTTATTATTATGTTGTTCTTATCATCAAACAGCTACCAAAACACGAAGATCAATAGTACACAAGGACACAAGATGTGTAGGTTGCATGCCAGGGCCAAAACCTCTCCTCTCTACAGGAAAACCCACAAAATCTCTTCTCTTCTTATAGATGCTTCAAATGATGAATTCCAAGACCTTTAGACCAAGACCAAGCCAGACCTTCTTCCTTATGTGCTTCTTCTATCCAAGTCAAATCTCTTCCAGCTTCACAACTTCAACCCCCAGCTACAGAATTTCAACCTCTACTGCAGGTCCGAAATTTTCGGCCCCTGCAATAGTTATCGCTTCCACACGTGTGAAAGAATTTAGGGCTTCTGAGGCTTCCTTCCTTCTTCGCTTGGGTTGCTTCTTCTTCTAGGGCTAGTAGGAGACCAAGTAGACTTATTCTCTTCAATATTTAACCCTTTCCTTGCTCCTTGAGAACTTCGACCTTGTAGCTGCAAAAATCCTAGCTTACCTTCGCACGTGTGTGTGTGAGAGAGAGAGAGAGAAAGAGAAACAACCCAAAACTTTGTCCTTCCTTCTTCCTTCTTTCACTTTCCTTTCTTCTTCTCCGTCTTCGCTTGAATGATGAGTGAGTCAGTGAATCTCCATATGAGGTCGAATTCTCTCCTATATAACTTCTAGATGATTGATGTTATATGGTTCAATCTATGTTTTTATCTTTTTTATGTCTAATTCATCATTCTACATGCTTTTGTTAACATATATGCATCAAAATATAAAAAAATATAAAATATATATATTATAAAAAAACGCTCCCCGAAATGCTCCCGGACCGGGAGCTTCTGAAAATGGCGCTCCCGCTCCCGCTCCCCGTTTTCGCTCTCACTCCCAAGTAACCTTGGTCTAAGTGATCATGGTTAGGGATGATGCAACTATGTTAGTTTCATACATCTTGGCGTTTCTCAATTTCTCCTTCAACACCATATTTTTGCTTTGGTTTGAACTTTGTACTCTAGTATAACTTGATTAAGGATGCCCACATCTCAAAGGAATTATTTTTCCCTATCACATGGTCTTTAATGGAGTCTAGGATTATTCTCTTGGTCTTCATGTTCTTCTTATTAAACTCGGCCAACTGAGTAGGATTTGCAGGAATTAGGACAACCTTCTCCATGATGTCCCACAACTCCTGCACCTCAAATAATAGAACAATATACTCCTTCCTTGGGCTGAAATTTCATGCCCCGTCGAACCAATCCTCATAAACTAGTAGTCACCTCTATCAAACTAACCTACAGTATCTTGTTGGGTTGTTGCAATCAGCAAACACCCTTTGTTAGACCCTTGTCATACTGCACCTATTGGCCTGACACCAATCCACGATTTTCTTGTCACCGCTCAAACTAGCAGGTGTCTTAGGAGGGGATCCTATAGAGCAACTACTAGGTCAAGGGGAAATAATGGAGTGATGACCCAATGTCACCTTAGCTAGGGCTCCCTACTCTTTACGAACTTTTACCTATGGGAGGAGACCCAGTATAAGAGGAATCACAATTATGAATAGATCAATGATTAGATAAGGGTTGATTCCTAAAGCATATTCACAAGAGAGACTCAATTATGTGGCTTACTTGCTTAAGAAGCAAGGTGATGGGCTCTCTAGGAAGGGTTAAGAGGGTACTTGAGTCTAGGTTGAGGGATATGCCTTGACAAGGGGTTTCCTAAACTTAAGGATCCTAATGAAGAAATGGCTTCTAGGTAGTCCTTGTGGAATTTGAGTTGTAGATTTGTGGGAACACATAGAAGCCAAGTGGACCCAAATTAAGTCAAGGGTATGGAGTTGATCGACCAAAGAGGGGCTTGACCTAATTAGGAAAGAGAATATGATCAAAGGACTAATGATCCTCGAGCTAGGGCTTGTGATATCTCGGGATTCTACCATCGGAGTGTGCTCAAATTTGGAGGACCACTTGAGAAGACCCCAACGCAGTTGTGGACCAATTTTCAAGGTGTTTGGATCGCTACAAAAGATTTTGCTTGATGCCCTACGTGACCCTCTAGGTTTAGAACTAGAATTTGGAAAAGTGAAGAAAAGAGAGGGAAATTTTGACCACCAAAGGGATACGAGGATCAGTGCCTTATTGCCTGGGCTTAATGGAGTCAAGATACACATAGATTGAGAATTTTTGTGAGCTAAGGAGCCCTAATTGATCTTTGCTAGCCTCTCCAAGGGCAACAACTAGGTCATTTGGGATTTATACTTTAAATTTGCCAAAGAGATGAAGTTTCGAGGTCTATCACCCTAAGAGGTGCCTCTAGGAACATTCACCCAATCCCTGAAAGCTCAATGCATGCATTAAATCACTTATTCAAGGTCCCAGAAGAATTTTGCATTACATTAACCCATACAAGAATAATGATAACAATATGCATGCATTAGACAAGTAAGATAACAAGAATAGCATCAAAAATTTGACTTGCATGAGAGAGAGAGTATATACATTCATCTACTTTGCATTAGAAAGAAGCTCCAATGGTGTTATGCAATCTCCAAGAATATCTGTATGTATCCCAATTGATATGAGGGGTAATATTTCCCTCTCAGTTTGCACTTTGTGGATTAGAGATTTTATCATTGAGTGCAAGTTGGGGAGGTAACACATCAATCTCTTCAGTTAACTGACATTTTCAAGAACATTTGAGAATTACAACTTTATATCATAAATTATGATTTGCTTTGAATCAAAATTCTCAAGGCACAGACAGATCTACATATCCCAAAAGCAAGCAGGGTTGTTTCCAAGTTAAGCATTGTGCTATATAATCCCAATACCTGACACAAGCCCAGAAGAATCCTAATTGGAAAATGGAATAAGAGAATATACTACCCAACTAATTGCAACATCTGTTGACTGCTTAAAAGCGTAGGTGATAACAGATAAAGTGCTACATGATCCTGATTCCTAAAACATGTCCACAAGAATAAAAAATGGTATAAAAGAATATACCACTACCCAACTAATTGCAACATCTGTTATTTTCTTAAAAGAGTAGGTGATAACATATGTCGTCAGCTCACACTTACCTAGGCAGCTTTAATATCTAGATGAAAACAGAAAATGAAAAGAGCGGGCATACCTTGACACAAGTGCAGCCATGCTGTCAATAATCAGAAATTTTACACGAAGTTGGGAAATGGAGGACTCCATTTGCTGCAGGCTGACAATAATAAGAACTTGTAAACTTCAATGTACCATGGTTTGTTCCTTTGAACCAAGACATAGCAGTATTATTGTATAAAATTAAGCCCAAAAGGTCTGTCATAAGGTTACAAAATTACAATAGAAGAACAAAAAGAATTAGTTGGGGGAATAATTTATTGAATGAGAAATAAGCTGATTCACTATATCGGACTTCTAAATTAAGGCCAGAATAATGTAACAGGAATAATGTAACTTTAAATAACATTCATAAAATTTAAATTCAATCAGTGCAAATGATTCTTTGAAGTTTGAACCACTGACCTGGACACAAATGGTATCTGATATGCAAAAATCATTTCCAAAGGATAGAAAAGGAGTTATTTATCTCTTATGAGCAATAGCTATCAAAAGTTGTAAATTTAAATAATTTATCCAGTTAAGTGAATAGTATCATTCAAAGAAAACCCATGAGAGGCAGCTTAACTGGTGATCGCCGTGTTATGAAGTATGATGGAAACCGTGAAATTCGATGTTCAAATCCCCCTTGGGTCAAACCAACCAAAAAAAAGTAAAGACTATTGGATGCTGAATAATTTTGTGAGCTATGATTTTTTAATACATCTTTTGACACATAATCTTTGGGATTAGGTAAATCCAAGTAAATATTGTAAATAGAAAAATAAAGGGAATTGGAAGACAAAGAGACATTGGGAGATGAAACCCAATAGCCTCCCTCTCCTTGTATCTATCTATGTTCTATCTTAATGCAAACACAACAATTCATTCGTGGAGTTACTCCTGGCCTGACATGGTATCAGAGCCAGCTCCCAAAATTAGTTTTCTGCATTGTAACTCCTGTCAGTTTTCTGCCATATTAGTTTTCTGCCATCTATTCTTTACTTAAAGCTGTCTCCCTGATTTGGTCAAAAGTCTACAATTTGATGTATGCACAGTTTCCAATCTGCATACTTTGGTTTCATATTGTTGCATTGTTGTTATTGGGTACTCATCCTTGGCTGCGGACTCTGGTTTCCATTTGGGATGTAAACAGTGACAAGGTGTATCTACCCTAATATCTCTGTTCACTAGTTTCCTCATTCCTGTAGCTCTTGCTCTTCCCACCATTGTCACGCCTGCTCACATCATCTTCACCAAAAACTCTTCTCTTGCTGACACGATTAATGAATGTGGCCAGCCACTACACAGCTAAAGCCTATAGATTTGAGCCACCTTTTTTCATCGACCACTCAATTGGCATCCACACCCCGTGAGCAGCTATCACCTCTGTGGGAACACCATGCACTTCACTGAATGACTCCTGCAAAAGACCGAGCATCATATGGTTAGCATGCTATTCCATGTTGCATTAATTAAAAAAAAAGGAATACTGTGCATTCAGTTGAGCATTGGACTGTCTCTGCCTTAAAATTGATCAAACATTGGGTTGAATCTTCTAGAGGTCGAAACCCCTGCCACGGTGAATGCTGCTGCCTAACGTTGAGGTATGTGATGAACAGCTTTTTTGAAGATTTTGCATTGTCAATAGAAGACCAATATAAGTTGAAGACCATGAGGAGAACTCTTGTCTGGTATGCGTTGAATATAGTATATTGGCCCTTATATATTGAATGCCCTTTATTTATTGAATTCAAAGACTCTTGAAAGTGTTGATTTAAAATGAAAGGTCAGGGAGAGTTAATTTGGTATGATGCGAATTGAATTTTTTTGTTGCTCGTGAAAGGTGTATGTTACATGGTGGTTCATGATATGTGATATATGTATGTGTGGAGACTGGGGCATATATAATCATCGAGTCTTATAAAAAAAAAGGTGGCATTCATATAGTTCAATAATTTATAATTCATATGAAGTATGTGAGATGATTTGAATGCCATAGTATGTGAATGGTATAAAATTTATCACATATTACCTGGGGCATCCATTATATACTGAGTCCTTTATGAAATTGCATGGTGTATGGAGGTATGTGATTTTCATGGAGAGTCTACATCTTTAATTGAAGTTTTCTGAAGACATAGCCAATCATTTTACAAAGAGATCAGTCTTTTGTTGCAAGTATTATCATTATTTTTTAGACCAGTTCAGATTTTATGATACATTCACTCATCTCCATTGTGGGAGTAGTTCTCTTTGGCAAAGAGAATTATCATGAGTGGTCCTGGAAGATAAAACACACCTTCATTTTCAATGAGTTGTGGAAAGGGGTTTGTGAAGGAGGAGGAGACAATGCACCTGTAAATCCCACTTTAGACAAAAAGCTTGTCATCTGGGAAAACAAGAACAACAAGGCCTATGCCTCGATTTTAGCGTTAGTAAATGAAGAGGTGAGTCGTCATATTTCGCCATTTTCAAATTTCTTTGAAGCCTTAAAGAAGTTGAAGGAATTGTATGACTCACACTTTGAACTTGAAGTTATTCAATTGATAATAAAGTTGTTCAATCTTCAGTTGAAAAGTGATGACCCTCTTGCCTTAGCATCAGAAAACAAGATCCATTATGCATGACATAAAAGCTAAGTCACCTGACATGGAGACACAAGACACGAAGGACACGAGGATTCGCGTGTCGGACACGAGCACGTTGACCCCCCAAAACAGGACACGTTAGGACACATTATATATTATTTTATATATATATATATATATATATATATATTAAAAATTAGATATTTCTTACACAAATTCTAATTCATGACACAAACTCATTGATCCAAATATAAATCTTCATCTAGATGTAAGTTTTACAAAGTAACATTATACATACAAATACAATTGTGAGTCGTGACATATACATCAATGATCCAATAGGAGAAAGACAAGATACTGCAGTTTTATTTTTAAGTCATCAAAATCAAAATGTGTTACTTGGGTAGTAGCAATGCCAATGGCAAATAGAAATAACAAATACAAAACAACTACAAGCCTCAAGGCAATAGGTAGCTCATGAGTCATCAATCCCCATCATCAAAATCAGCATCACTGTCATCATCATGGTCACCACTACTCTCCTCTATTGCATCCTGCCCCTCTGTATCCAATCTCATCTCTGCATCTGTTGGAGTGGAGGATGACCCCTCTACAGTATCACCATCATCAAAAGTGACAGGCTCTAGCACCGGCTCATTAAGATCCAAGTTGGCCAATGCCAACTCAACACTGTTATCCAAACCCATATCATCAGGAAAGACATCCCACATCTTTGTCTTTCCCTTCAACCACTCATTCATATGCCTGTAAATAAGACGAAGGTTGGTGTGCACATACACCATTGTCTCAACTCTAGACTACTCAAGCTTGCTCTTCTTGACACTATACAAATTCTCATATGTGCTCCAATTCCTCTCCCAACAAGAGGATAAAGTCACTTGAGAGAGGAGCCTCATGGCTAACTACTGTAGAGGAGGATTTGTTGCCCCATGAATTTCCCACCAAGAATAGGGCTTCTTATCCCCCCTGTCTCTAATCACATCATATCCTGCAAATCGACCAGTGCCAATGGAAAACTCTGCAAAGGCATTATTCACCTCATCAAGGGATGCTTTATCCTGAAAAATCCGCCTCAATGCATCTTTCCTCCCCTGTGAAATTTCACAATCCATGTGAGGAGGGAATCTGCGAGAAGGTCCACCATTCATCCACTCATGGCTGTAGTATTTTGGGTTCAATGAGTGAGCCAAACAATGTAAAGGTGTGCAATACTTGTCCCATTTGCAGTCAAGAATATCTTATATGGTGGTGAAGAAGGCCACTGATGATGTCTCATACTCGGGACACTCACTCTATAAAATAATGCTCCTCACAGACTCAATCATGGAATCCCATCCCTCATAAACCTCTCCTAGGATGGGTTGGTCTGTATATGCAAATTGTAGCAAAGAAATAACAGGGTCCATGATCTTAATAAGTAGATCTACCCTCTCCCACCAAGCATTATCTAACATTGTGTCTTTCGCTCTTTTTTTAGGCTACTTGATTTGTCTTTCTCCAAAAATACCAATACTCTAAAATAACCATGGCCCCAAGAGCGGTCTTGACCTCGCTCAACCTCTTTAACATGATGAATGAAGAGGCAAATCATTTATCCGCAATCTTCAACAATGATAGATTTGTGTACTCCTTGTAGATAGTGAGGGCATTTGTATGATTTTGTACAAAGTTGCGGATATGTCGTGCATCCTCAATAATACTTCCAATCCAAATCACATCAGAAGCAATAGATTTAAGTGCTAAATTCAAAGAATGGACAATGCAAGGTGTCCAAAATACTTGTGAATATTTAGCTTCCACAATCATGCCAGCAGCCTTGCAAACAGGTGCATTATCCCTAATGATTTGCACACAAGAATCAACACCTACATCTCCAATAACTTTAATGAACAACTCACCCATATATTGTGCATCCTTGTATTTTCCAAGTGCATTCACTGATTTCAAGAAAACTGGACCATTCAAGGAAGACACCATGAAGTTGATGAGTGGGTGTCATGTTGGATCTGTCCATCCATCAATAACAATACTAACCCCAGATGTTGGCCATGATGATTTAATAGGCCCAAGCATTGTGTCCACCTCTTTCTTAAATATTTGCCTTCGTCGTCAACTCTGTGGTTCTAAGCTTCTCTGACCCAAGAGGCACATACCTTGATGGAGCCCCTTGAATTAGAGCTCAGCACATCTCAATAAATAAAGGTGAGCATGCAACATTAAAGGATATGAAGTTCTGATAGAAAAAGAATGTGATGGTCAGATCAAGCTCTTCCCGCTTCTCTTTCTGAAAAATCCTGTCCATTGGACCAAGTGTCACTACCCTTTTTTTGCTGCTTGTCCCCCACCAATCTCAAATGGAAATTTGTTGTTGCTTTTCCTCAAGAATGGAAGGGGATCATCATTCTTGTTTTTTTTAGATGTTGTAGCCACCTTTACCATACCAACATTGGCCTATTTTTCCATTTCTTTCCTCTTAGCTAAAGACACCTTTGTACATGTTGTAATTCCACAACCTGGTAAAGCCAACAAATGAAATTTCGCACGGTAATGTGCTCATGAAATGATTGTTGCAATAGTTTCATTTCCAAGCAACATTGCCTCCTCCCTTCAACTTACTGCCTAGCCCTTGCTCTCTTGTGACAGATTTCCACAAGGGATATTTCTTATCTTGAGGTTGTTGTCTTCCCTCAACATTTGAAGTTGTTGTTGCAGCCCCACATCCAATAGAGGGAACACTTGCAGACCCTGATGAAATTGAAACAAGAGGGGCATCTCCAATGGTGACATTCTTCCCCTTCCTTTGCCCCTTCCCTGCTGCCCTTGATTGAGCCATGAATGTTGTAAAAAAATAAAGAAAAAATGCACAAATTTGTAAAAAAAAAGCACATGCAAACTGTTGTAATAAAATTGCAAAAAAAATGGAGACAATATGCACTTACATGTTGCTTGAATCGCCTCCAAAATGCTCCCACACCCTTTGCTATTCGCTCCCACACACCCACAACAAGAGAGAAAGTGAAATGTGAAGTTGAAATGGCCCAAAACTGCCCTTTATGGGCCGCGCGGCACTCAAAAAGGCAGACATGTATCCCATCGAATCGTGTTTGATTCGACAGATTCGGGACACGAGGGGGTTGAGGAACGACTCTAGTTTCTTAGCATAAAAGCCATTGGTGTTGAAATAGATATTCCTCTCATAGCTTATGTCAAGGCAATATATCCCACATATTCACATTAACTTGAGTCATTGCAAGCAAGTGGCAACCTTAAGGAGATTACCTTTGACTCCCTTGAGAAGAAGTTTGTTGAAAGAGAGAAGGCTTTTGGGAAGAAGACAACTCCTCAGTCTTATGAACAAGTTGTGTGCCTTGCACAAAAGAGAAGAATCATGCATAAGATTCTTCTAGAGGAAGAAGTGACCGAAGAGGAAGAGGAAGGAAGAATTTTAGAGAAAGGGGGAGCAGACATTTCCAAAGAGAAAGGTATGATCTTCATTGCATACGATGCAATAGAGATGGACATGATGCTTCCACATGTAAAGAATCGAGCAGGAAAGAAATGAAGGAAAAGGTAAAGCACCTGAATACGCTCCTTATGTTGTGGCACATTGCAACATTGGAGTAACTGAAGACTTAATCAATGCTTCGCTTGCTTCATGGCAAGATGTTTGATTGTTTGATTCAGGAGCAACTTGCCACATGACTTTCTTTGAAGAATTCACTAATAATGTTGATGGAGCAGTATACTTTGCAGACAAGTCAAAACTCAAGCCATCAAGGCTTGGCACCATCAAGCTCAAACTGCCTGGTCTCCCACACTTTCTTCTACATGATGTTCTATACCTCCCGGAGCTGAGGAAAAACTTGTTGTCTTTGGTCCACATCCGCCAGCAAGGACACTCCATTCATATATTTGATGGCAAGGTCGAGGTCAAAAAAGCATCAGATCAATCACTTGTCATGATTGGGATAGAGGAAGAAAGACTTTTGAAGTTGCAAGGAACCTTTGCTCGCGCACAAAACTTTTCATACAATTTTCACTATGATGAAGGTACATTTCCATCAAGTCTTTTATGGCATGGTAGATTTGGACACTTGAACTACTTGTTGTCTTTGGTCCACACCCGCCAGCAAGGACACTCCATTCATATATTTGATGGCAAGGTCGACGTCAGAAAAGCATCAGATCAATCACTTGTCATGACTGGGATAGAAGAAGAAAGACTTTTGAAGTTGCAAGGAACCTCTGCTCGCGCACAAAACTTTTCATAAAGTTTTCACTATGATGAAGGTACATTTCCATCAAGTCTTTTATGGCATGGTAGATTTGGACACTTGAACTATGACAGCCTTCTTTTGTTGAAGAAAAATGGTGTTACTGGTTTGCTTACAATTCTTAGGAATCTCAAGCAATGTGATGCTTGTATCTTAGGAAAGCATAGCAAACAGTCTTTTCATGATTCTCATTCCAGAGCACATAGAAAACATGAACTCATTCATTCTAATTTATGTGGCCCAATGCTTGTTCCTTCTGCAAATGGTAATAAATATATGATGACATTTATTGATGACTACACCAGAATGTGTTGGGCTTATTAATATTTAATGAAGAACAAATATGAAGCTTTGGAAATATTCAGGAAATTTCATGCACGGATTGAAAATGATGCACAATCTCATATTGGAACTATTCGTATTGATAATGGAAAAGAATATACATCAAATGAATTTGAAAACTATCTTCGCCAACATGGGATCAAACATCAAACAACCGTCCCTTATAATCCCCAACAGAATGGAGTAGTTGAAAGAATGAACAAGACAATTTTAAATATGGTACGTTCCATGATGTCTTTCAAGAATGTTAAGTTGATGTTTTGGGTTGATGTAGTTCTATGTGTTGTGTATATAAACAATAGGTGTCCATCTAATGCTATCAAAAACAAGACTCCCTATGAAATGTGGTATGGCCACATTCCTTCGATGGGGCATCTCAAGGTTTTTGGTTCCACCTGTTATGCCTTGATACCCAAGGAACAAAGAAACAAACTCGGTGCAAGGAGTCGCAAATGTATCTTTTTGAGGTACTCAAATACCTCCAAAGTATATTGTCTCTATGATGAAGTGAATAAGAAGTTTATAATATCTAGAGATGTGATCTTTCTTTAATCTTCCAAGACTGACAATGTTGTTGAGCAGCAACTTGATCGCTTGGATAGATTCGGACATGCAAAGTCTTTTCAAGGGTTTGATAATAAGATTCCACTCTCTCCCCCGCATGAAGCTCCAGCGATTGATGACAGTTTGAGTGACGTGACTGACAAAATTGGGAGACTAAATCTTGATTCAACCCCATTTCAGTCAACTGAGCAGCCCGGTCCACCTCAGAAAGGTCCTCCAAAATGGCTAAAAAAGACACTTGAAAGTGTTCATCCTGATGAGGTTGGAAAAATAGGAACAAGAAGCTAAACCAGAAAGAATGGAGGTGATGTAGAAGATCTTGATTCACTTGTTGCTATGGATGTTTCTTATGATTGTGAACTGAATTTGTCTACATATTTCGAACCAATTTCCTTCAAAAAAGACACTTCTCATGATGAAGGGAAAGAAGCGATGCAGAAAGAATATGATGCTTTGATAAAGAATGGTACCTAGAAGCTAGTTGATCCTCCATTGGGAACCAAACCAATAGGCTACAAATGGGTCTTTAAGAACAACTATAAAGCAGATGGCTCACTTGACAAGCACAAATCCAAGCTTGTGGAAAAAGGTTTTGCACAGAAGGAAGGGGTCGACTACGAGGAGACTTTTTCCTCCACAGCAAAATGAGCTACCATTCGGACACTCTTTGCCTTGGCAACTCAGAACAGTTGGAAAGTCCATCAAATGGATGTAAAAACTGTTTTCTTGAATGGAGATATGAAAGGGAATGTTTTTATGTCCCAACCAGAAGGATTTGTTGTGAAGGGTCAGGAACATAAAGTATGCAAGCTTGTAAAATCATTGTATGGCCTCAAGCAAGCACAGCGAGCCTGGTACGAGAAATTGACTGAGCATCTTTTGAAACTCAATTTCAAACATTATGATCTTAATGATGCAACTTTGTTTGTCAAGAAAGTTGGAAAAACAGTTGTATATCTTGTGGTGTATGTAGATGATCTTCTGATGACAGGGAACAATGAGAGCTACATTGCATCCATAAAGAAGGAACTGAGGAAAGGTTTTGACATGACATATTTGGACTATGTTCACTACTCTCTTGGTATTGAAGTAACCCAACATCTGAAGTTTATATTCCTCTCTTAGAACAAGTACATTGGAGATCTGTTGAACAAGTTTGGCATGGTTGAGTGCAATCCTTTGACTACTCCAATGGAACAGAACTTAAAGCTCACGTCCACCGAAGGAAAATAATTTGAGGATGCAACAAAGTACAGACAGCTCGTAGGAAGTCTCAACTACCTAACTACTACCAGACCAAATATTTCATTTGTTGTTGGAATCCTCTCCAGGTTTATGCAAAAGCCTTATGACGGTCATTGGTCTGCTGCAAAAAGAGTTCTAAAGTACTTGAAGGGAACTCAAGACTTTGGACTCAAGTATACACAGGTGGGTGACTTCAGCTTGATTGGATACTCTGATTCATATTTCGATGGAGATAAAGAAGCTGGGTATCTACTTCAGGTTATGTTGAGTCTTGGATCAGGAGTTGTCTCCTGGAGGTCACGCAAATAATCAGTTCCAACAGATTCCACAACTGAGGTAAAATATGCAGCAGCAGATGAAGCAATGAAGGAAATTGTGTGGCTCAGGAAAATTCTGGAAGATTTGCAGGAGAAACAAGTGCATTCAACTCCTCTTTTCACTGACAACACTTCTACAATAAAGTTGGGCAAGAACCCACAGTTCAATGATTGAATGAAGCACATCAGTACAAAATACCATCTTATTCAAAATCATGTTGAGGCCAAAACAATCCACCTACGACATTGTTCGACAAATGAGCAGATTGCAAACATCTTCACCAAAACGCTTGGAAGGGAAAAGTTTGAAAAATTCAAAACGATGCTTGGACTCACCAACATCCCTTCAGATTAAGGGGGGGAATGTTGACATCTAATCTTTGGGATTAGGTAAATCCATGTAAATATTGTAAATAGCAAAATAGAGGGAATTGGAAGACGAAGAGACATTGGAAGATGAAACCCAATAGTCAACCTCTCCATGTACATATCTATGTTCTCTCTTAATGCAAACACAACAATTCATTCGTGGAGTTACTCCAGGCCTAACACATCTTTTAGGGTATGCCAAATGGGGAGTCCAACCTTTTAAAATGAGCAATTCCTTAGAGATATTTGCCATATGATTCCAGAAAGTTGTCTGTACAAAATGCAGAGAAATGGGGACAGCCTCATATGGCAGGATTAGAGATGGAGTGGAAATATTATTTGTATCTATGACATGAAGCAGCTTTATGAGCTGGTTGGGCACTCTTTTGATTTAGGTACCGGTTACCGCTTTATCTAGCAGGGGTCCTAGGAGGGGTTCCAAAGCGACAACTACTAAACCAAGTCGCAACAATGGGACAAAGACCCATTGTCACCACAGTCAATGTCCCTTGCTCTTTATGGACTTTCACAGATCGGAGGAGACCCGGTATGAGGGAAATTACTAAGAATGATATATCAATGATGTGGAGGTAGTGATTTGCTAAATTTAGTAGACAATGCTATGTTCTATGCTGAGCACAATTTACTTCAATGTTCCTTTAGCAGCCCAATGACAATTTCCAATTATTTCCAGTAGCAATCACATTGACAGTAAATGCAGATAGAACATAAAACAAAATGCAGAAGACAAGATGACACCAAAGAGAGAGAGTACAAAATTCAAATTGTCTAGCCAAAAGCAAAGTCAAATCAGCCCTGTCAAATTCTGCAGGCAACATTCAGCCCTAACCAGAAATTCAATGCTGGTCAATACAGTAGTCAAACGCCTCCTTTGAAGCTCAGTCAAACTCGACCTCTAGCCGCAGTCAAAGTCAACCCAAAACAGTCATAAAAGTTGGGGTCAACTTGCAGTCAACGCAGGTCAAACAACCCAAAAAACCTCAATTTTTGTGACTGTCAATGCCGCCTACAGAAATCGAAATTATGCCACAAAAATCGCAGTCAAAACTGGTCAAAATCACCTTGGTCGACGCTGGTCAAACTGTCTGAAATTTTGCAATTTCAATTCTGCAGTTTAGCCCAAAAAAACTCGTCTTTCTTTGCCACACGTGGGAGAGAGGCTGCCCAATAGTTGTACAAACCAATCTGACAAAAGGAGAGAAGAATGTGTGAGTGATGATGATGCCAAATGAGGTGTGAGGTCACTTCTATTTATACAATTTGTTGTGGATGAAGAGACACGTCCATTGGGCTTCATGAGCCTACATTTAGCTGAGGCCGACCTGAACAATTTTCACATGTGTCGGCATAAATTCAAAATCACACTTCTGCTTGTATGAATGAGATGATCTTTAGATCAACTTTGGTCCTCTCGAAAAGAGAAATTTAATGCAATCATCATCTCCATCAAATGAGTTGTCCCAAGGTGGAATTTGGCCCTAATTGCCAATTTTAACATGATTCAAGAGCCTATTCAAAGGAGAGACTCAAATGATGGGGGGCTGCTTGCTTTAGAAGCAAGATGTATGGCTCTCCAAGAAGGGCTAAAGGGAAACTTAGACCTAGGGTTGAGGAGTACTTCTTGATATGAAGTGCCTTAGACCTAAGAATCCTAGAAGAATAGGGCTCTCTAAATGATCCTTGTGAAATTAGAGTGACAAGGTCGTGGGACCACAAAGAAACCCTAGTAGACCCAAACAAGGTCAAGGGTTTAGGTTGAAACTTCAAACGAAAGGTCTTGACCAAGTAAGGGAGACAAAAAGGATCAAAGAGATTAGGCTTGACTTGAATTTTCAATGCAATGATCCTTGATGAAGCCACTAACCTATGCAACCTAGGATCAGGAACAGAGTTGGAGTTAGGGCTTGGGATAATTCCACATCTAGCCACGAAAATTGTCTCAAAATTTGGAGGCCTAGAGGACACCCCAGCGCAGCTATGGAATAACTCGCTCACCAAATGGATGGTTACAATGTATTTCATGTGATGCCCTAGGAGACACTAGCTATTGGAGAGGTAAATCCCCTCTGCGGACAGAGGCAATCCCTACTAGCCCAAATCAGATCTAGCAACAATCAATCACGCAGTGACGCAGGTCTCTAGTTACAAAAACGACAAAACATAACGAGTTGCCTACCTCGGGTCCTATGCAATGGCCGTCGAAGAAAGGATGACGCTTCCCGTCCTCCGCTTTGGCAAATCACAATCCTTCCGCTTCAACACGTCCGGACACCTGCACACATGCAAAGAAACACAATGATACACAGCATAGAATCTAAATCTTGTAACCATACATCAGTCAGAGGATGTAATTCATTGCATCAAAGATAAAGACACATGAATGAAACCATAATCAAAGTCGCTTATCATTAATAATAATAAAGGAAAGATACAACCCAAAGCTCTGACGCTGGATCTTCCTTCGACGGGGCTAACAGCGGAGCACGTCTCAATGAAGCTCGTCAGAAATGGGACAAAGATCTCTCTCTTCGGCTTGGCTCTCAAAGGTTGTCTAGCGATAGTCTCCTTGCTACAGATTCAGCTCTTGCTTCTAGCTTGCTAAGGGAAAATGGCAAGCTTATATAGATGGTGGAAGGGGAGTTGGGATCCCTACAATTGTGGGATTGGCCCTATCCTCAAGGAAGCTTCCATCATAGGTGGAAAACCACCTCCCCTACATGGAGATCCGGAGCCAAACCCCCCAACTCATTTTAGAGACTCGTTCAGGAGTTTGTTGGAATCAAACTTTCGCCATTTATTTTTAAAAAACAATCCTTATTAAGCTTGGCGCGAGCAATACATTGGGACAGAGCGCCAGTTGGCGCACCCTCTTTGGTGGATTTTCCCCATTGGAGCGAGGGCTGAACTGTCTAGTCGCACCAAGGCCAAAAGATCAGTTTTTAGGGTTTTTCAAAAGAAACTTTCTTCAAAGGAATGATTGTCCTTGTCAAGGGGGATGCCATGAAAGTGGTTTCAGGTCATGTCACTACTCACAGGTCACGGGAAAAGGCCCTCCAATGTGCGGGACGGGGGATTGCAGGGACGGTGACAAAATGTTGTGTAACACTAGCAATAGGGCTTGAAGAAGAGAGAGAGGGAGGTGAAATGATTTTCGTTTAGGTGAACACCAAGGATTAGACTAGTGCCTAGTCTATTCGGAGAATGGAGTCAATGAGATTTTGACTTTTGGAGTATCTCTTGCCCAATCAAGATGTTCCCCAGCAACTTCGCATAAGCCTAAGGGCAGCAGCTAGGTTACCAAGAAAATTTACACTTTTTATCGTTGCAATTTGATGACTTATCAAGGCAATTACATAGATATATACCCCTACGAACATTCATTCACAATACTAGACATGTAACATATGCAAAACCCTCACAAAATCAAATTCGCACTTCAATTAGATCATAAACATAGATTCCATGAGCGAAAATTCCATACATTATACATGTGACATGAAATAGAGAAATATACCATGAAAGAGCATTTACAAGTATAGTGAATATATCCAATCGTCAAAAGGAGAGAAAATCGAAGCTCCAAGACCAAGACAAGATTTCCAAATATCAAAATGCATCAAAGATTATCCAATTCGTCCTCCAATAGCTATAGTGAAATTCCAAAAGAAACAATGATCCAAATCCAAGTGATGATGAGAATCAAATGACCTCTCATCAATTTATATCATCCTCTGAGTGTTCGATTTGGCTAGTTAGGCCTAATGATGCCCCAACTAATAAATTAATGTGCAAAAAATAACATTACTTGGTGACAAGCCCACCAAGATAGCTCCATAATATAAAAATAACCCTCTCAAGAGGGAAAAATGATAGATACAATAGGTCGAAAGGCCATTGCAGAGGTCTATTGGAATCCAATGTGTGCTAAAATGAATGGATGGGCTCCAAAGATCGTGATAAAGGGGGTGGCCCCTTGATATCCAAGCAAATGACCTGTGGTGCCCCCAAGTCGCTATGGGGGCACAAAATCATCCTCATGGGTCTCCAAATGGATCGAACAAGCCTAAATCCCATCTGTAAGGGTTGGAACAATGATGCAAGCCCTTTCTTTGTCTCCCATGGTGAGACACATCATCCTCTACGCCCTGAATTAGCTACCGAGTGTGTGGTGTTAGTATGTAGCTAGTTGGGCAAGGTGGTCTAGGTGCATCATCATCGTCAAGTAAATGGAACACGAGCAAGCAATGAGTAGAACTGAAGGGTCCCATGATGTGCAATTTGCTCTCTGTTATGGTGGAGGCCCATGGCTCTCAACACTCACCCTACAAATGCCAATATGATCCTCTGGAGGGCTTGGACCCCATATAGGGAGACTGAACCCCAAGATGAAGACCCGCTTGCAATCCTGTATAAGATCAAATGGGCCCCCTCACCATCCATACAACAAATCATTAGTGCAATTGAGTAAATGAGCTTACAAATCATGCAACCAAGTGGACACTTCATAGTGGCATGCCCTTCCATAATGGGCTTTGTTACCCACCACTTCGCGGGTGATATCCCTAGGAGAACTTTTTTCTCCATGATGGACCTTAACCGACAGCCAGCAGTCCCTTCCAGCCTTCAACTAGCTCGTTGTGCCATTTCACCGCCACCTAAGCCAGCTGTGTGGTCCCTCACCCATCTCTATTGATCATATGTTTGAAGGTGGGCCTCCCGAATCTAAAGGTATGTCTTGTCATTTGGTAATTGAGTATTGGGTTTACTTATCATGGACACTTCTGGGCATGGATTGATGGGGGGATTTGGTGGAAAGAGTGAGCTTATTTTGTGCTCCTGTCCCATTGATCTCTTTTGGAAGTTACCCTTGGATCTTAGTCTCGTGGGATCTTTTTTATTGACCATTTGGTTCTAGGGTGGTACTACTTGGGAAACCCTAATTTTGGTTGCGTGGTCCAGCTCCCATATCCGCATATATTACTCTCCTTCCACTCATTGTACCGCCATTCATCATTTCTCCCACGTGTCCACATTGCCTCTTTTGGTCCACATAGGGGTCGGCCCCCCTATCCCCTTGCCTCCACCTTCCGTCAAGCCTGGAACGATGCCCCGGAGGTTGCAGCAGCTAAAAAAAGAAAATTAAAAGCATAAATGGCCACATTCAACAGGAAATTGTACCACAAAATGCAAAAGGTGGTCGGGACAAAATAATTAGCACATGGGCAAAAGCCAATACATGAGCTCTACTCCATACCCATGGTCAATCACCCTAGTTCCATAGGCCCTAGATGAGCCTCCTTTGTCATTCAGAAACCCACGATTGTCCTAACCCCTGGAGGGCAATGAACCGCCCTACCTTAAAGGGGGTAATCACTGCTATATCTTACACATCATGCTCTTGTCCTTTGAGCCCCGAGCAGTTAATCAAAGAAAAATCATAAAAGGCAAAAGGCATATAAAGAAGGGTGGAAAACTCAAGGTCGGGGCACCTCATGTACCACGATTGCTCCCTCCTACACATTATACACCCAAGTGTGGGCTTCCCTTTCTGTATGCCACCCTTGTGCGCTAATATGTGGCCTAAGATTGCCCCGTCATTCAATATTCTATTTCACCTCTTTGTCACATGCCACCACCATTTGAGGGATGTACCTTGAACATACTATCCCCTTTAAAGGTAGAAACCACCTAATAAGGTACCTAGCTAGCCCCCTTTGGAGCTTGGAGACATTAACACATGCCAAAGTCCACTATGGAAAGGCATGCCATTATGAAGTGTCCACTTGTTGTCCATGGTTTGTAAGCTCTTTTACACGATTACTTTAATGACTTGTTGTACTAGAAGGCTAGGGGAAGCATTGGATCTTATACAAGATTGCAAATGGTGTCCATTTGGGTTTGATCTCCCTATACGGGGTCCTAACCTCTCAGAGAGCTACATTGCCACATATAGGGTGTGTGAAGAGAGCCATGGGCCTCCACAGCAGCAGACAGCACTCCGTGGATCCCCATAAATGTTCAGAGATTACTAGAGATCCACTTTTGGGACGAGGAAGATGCACTTGGTACACTATGCCCAGTTGGCCCCACAGAAGCACCACACACTTGGCAGGTGTCCCAGGACTTGTACGATGACATGGCAGTATTCATTCCATCATTTGAGCCCTTACAGATGATCTACATGCATCTTCGACTCATATGGAGACCCATGATTGTTGTGCTCCCACACCCACTGGGAGCACCACAGGCCTATTGTTTGGAGAACAAGGGTCGACCCCCTTGTCCATCACCTTTTGAGGATTTTATTCATCATCATCGCACATATGGACCTCATCACGCCTCTTGGAGAGCCCCACGACATGCATGGATTATTATTTGACCTCCTGAGAGGCCTATTATTTCATTTATGAGCTAGTTTGGTGGGCTTGTCACCAAAAGTTAGGTTATTTGCACATTATTTTATTTTTAGGGGCTATTGTAGGCCCATTAGCTAAATCGAACTCCTAATTGGTGTATAAATAGGAGTTAGTTGGATTAATTTGTATCATCACTTGACTTGGGATCTCTTTATCTTTAAAGAACTTCACACTTTTCCTTGGAGGACATTTTTTCGATCATGGAGAAATTTTGATGTATGGATAGGGTTCTTTCTATCTTAGAGCTTCTTAATTGCAAATGTGATGCTGGTTGGTTATACTCTCTAACATTGTAAGTGCAAATTTAATGCTAGTTTTCTTGTTGTTGCATACATTGAACTTCACTATAATTAGGGCTAATTGTTGCATGTATTTAATGTCGAATTATGTGTCTATTTAGCTTAATCTATGTATGGGCCATTGTTAGATGAATGAAATGTCCTACAAATCATATTCTCTTGATAAGCTTGCACCATTTGTTGATTTTGTAGCATTGGAAAGTGTTCCAAATCTCATATTTTGTGGGGAGGCTTGGACATCAGTATACCAAAGAACCCAGAAACCGTTTGTGGAAAATCCACTCGGCTTATGTTTTATTAAAATAATTAATTATTTTAATGTGGTCCCTAAATCTAAACTTAGGGAAATTAAATAATTAAAAGGTATTAATAAAACAGAGTAAGAATCTTCTAGAAAACGAAGATCAAATCATGTTTTAATCTTAGCCATTGATTAGAGATCTAATCTGGGTCGTTGATTCATCAACGAGAAGATTATAAGAGAAGGCTTGAGGGTCATTTGGAATGCAAGCCGGGCACACACTCAGTACTCGAAGGAAATCGATTTTGAAGGAATAGAATTCAATTTCAGAGGGAGAGTTGCAGAGGCAGAAGAAGGAAGGGAAAGTCAGCAAAGGCAGAGAAAGGCAAGAAGAGGAGGACGCAGGGGGTCACAGAGGTCAACGATGAGCAGCAGCACTGAGTCCCCACGCAGAGTGACTTAGTCCAGCGTAGGAATTGCGCAGAAGACCATGCAGAGTGACGCAGAGGGAGACAGGGTGTCTTCCGGGTGTCAGCAATTCTCCCAAAGGATTCGGGGAATTTATCTCAGGTGTATTCTAGAATTCTGCTCATCTATTTCTTATAAATGAGGGAGATAGGGTGTCTTTCGGGTGTCAGAAATTCTCCCAAAGGATTCGGGGAATTTATCTCAGGTGTATTCTAGAATTATGCTCGTCTATTTCTTTTAAATGATTTTCCTTGCTGAAGAATAATACAAACCCTCATCTACTGCATCGGTTTTCCTGCATTGGGTTTTTCCAGGGACAATTGTCCAAAAATAACTGTGTTCATGTGATTGTTTCTATTGTGTTATATGTGTTATGTTCCATTTTTTGCTTATGGTTAAGTGAATACTGCAATTGTTTTTATGTTCAGAATTTACTGGAAGAAAATATGTAAATAAATTATCATAAATAAGTAGGCAAAGTAAACCTATCACTGCAGTAGTATTTCAGTTTGAAAATTTCACACCATTTTTATGAAGTATAAATGCTTAAAAGTCACTTTTCTTCACTTTCCTCTAACATTGGACAAAGTTTACTTTTGGAACCTCCTTGAACAAGAAACTAAATCCTTCTTCATCATTTTCCTTGATTCCATATCCTCAAGTGAATCAGGGACTGGTCCCTCAAAAAGGGTGATCATTTTAACCCTCTTTTTCACTTTTTTCCTTTTTTTCCTAGGTCTAGCCTCATTGGGTCACCTACGGCATCAATTTCCCGCCAAAAATGGCCACAGGAAAACTTTGATCTCCTAGGTACAACTGCATTGGTGGCCATACCTCTAGGATCAAGTTTTGCCTCGGAGATCCCAAGGCTAGTACCTAGTAGGATCAATTCAACATCTTTGGGTGAAAATTCTTGTTTGAACCTTCCCCTTCACCTTGGCCAGGTTAAGAACATCATTGGTTTCCAAAACCCATCCCCTACCCTGGGTTGGGTCCACTTGGGCTCGTGTGGTCCCATTCTTCACCAAAGCCTATTAATCAAGGAATACTCTGGAATCCAAGTTCCCAAGGGATTTTAGGGATTGAGAACCTCCCTTATAGGTCACATTCTTCTACCTCAACCCTCCAATCCTCATCCCCTCTCCCTAGAAAATCAAGTCCCTTGCTTAAAAAGCAAGCAAGTTCCGCTCTTCATTCTATCCTAGGGAAAGGGTGTTTAAGGTCACTTCACACCTATTCATTGATCTATCATTTATAAGTGACTTTCTAACTAACGGGTCTCCTCCCATCGGTGAAAGTCCGTAAAGAGCAGGGAGACTTAGTTGTGGTGACAATGGGCTAAGTCCCCATCATTGCCCTTGACCTAGCAGTTGTCGTCTTAGGAGTCCCTTTTAGGTCCGCTGCTGGTTTGAGTGGTAATAGGCTTTAAAATGTACAAGTATCTCCAAGTTCAAGAAGCAGGTTAACCAAGGACCCTATTAGGTAGTTTCAACCTCTAAGCAGAGTGACATGTCCATGGTACATCCATCAAATCTCAAGTGCCATCTGATATGATGATGGGATGGAGTGGGGCATCAGGAAAAGGCTCCAAGCCACATGCCATAGTACAAGGGTAGCTATGATGAGGGAATCTCACACTTGGGTGTATAGATGTAGGAGGGACCAATTGTGGTACATGAGTCACCCTAGCCTTTGTTTTTCCACCCTTCTTCAAATGTCTTTTGCTTTTTTATTGATTTATCTTTTACAACTGCTCGAGGCTCCAGGGGATGAGAGCATGATGTGAATGATATGGCAGTGAATACCCCCTTACGTTTGGGCAATTCATTGCCCACCAAGGGTCGGGACAATTATGGGTTCCTTAATGATGTAGGGGGGCAATATAGGAGCCCTAGGAACCAGGGTGATGGCCATAATGATAGGGAGTAGAGCTCGTGATGACTTTTGCCCATGCGCTAAATTTGTATGTCTCGGCCATATTTTACATTTTATGGTACATTTCTTGTTGAGAGTGGCCAAACTATGATTTTTCCTTTCTTTTTAGTTGCATCAACCTCCAAGGCATCGTTCCAAGCCCGCCCCAAAGTGTGGACAAAGGGAGAGGGAGGCTAACCCCTTGTGGACCCAATGGACAAATGTAGACCTAGATGGGAATATGTGAAGAGGGGTTATAATGAGCGGATTGGAGTCATGTATGTGATGTCAAGAAGAGGGACCACGCAACCAGAAACGAGATTTTCCATGTAGTGCCACTCCTAAAGCTAGTAGCCCATAAAGGAGATGCCACGGGACTAGGATGCAAGGTTAACCACAAGGCTGGACAAGGGGATAAGATTACAAACCAAGCTCATTCATTGCGCCAAATCCCCCCATTAATCCATCCCCAGAAGTGTCCATGATAATTAAGCAAAATTACCCAACTACATAATGAAAGTCATACCTTCGAGGTTGGAAGGCCCACCTTCAAACATACGATCATAACAGATGAGCGAGGGAGCATAATGGTTGGCTCAGGTGGTGGAGATGGTGGCACATCGAGCTATTTGGTGGCGACAATGGCCTGCTCATTGCAGGCTGAGGACTGTTACCCACTACCTGTGGGTAGTATGTGTTAGCACTGGAATCAGCACTTGGACTGCATCAAGCACCTGACCAGACACATCTTAAGCTCGAGGGCTATTCTTATGATTTGATTGGGTTTTTTGGAAAGTGGTTGGATCTCAAGCACTCTGAAAGGAACATTGAACAGATAAAAAATCTCTGACACATATGAGGGCACTCGTATATATGATGTGGTAGCAAAATTTGTAGTTTAATGATTAGAAGAATGGGAGAAAGACAATGGGTCTGTAGGACAGAAATCCACTGCTGGGAGGAAAAAAATGACACAAATTCCAGATCTGAAATGTATAGTGAAAGAATGCTTTTAAAAGACTTACAAGAATCTCACTTTACATTTAAAGAATCCCATTACAAGGAATGCTTCTGACTAACATGACCTCATGAATCAGGAATGCTTGGTGAATCAAGACTGACAAAAACAGATTAACCTGCATGCTAGATCAAAAGGCTTATAAAAACATGAAACAGGGTTTAATTCCACCTCAAGGAATGCTTATGAACAATCTTCAATTCATACTACATCAGGAAAGCTTGGAACAAGACTTACAAAAACAGATCCATATGACTTGGAGATTCACAAGACTTATAAAAACATAAGATATAACTTTTATGATAAATCTGGAAAGGCAGATAAAGTATGTAAAAACAGAAGGGAAAACAATACACACACCATATGATTTTGTGAATCCTCAAAAGTGTAACTAGAATATATTATGTGTTCAACAATACACAGCTTCAGGAATAGCATGAGGATCAGCAACAGGGCCAGGGCACTAGGCCCTGTGCCACCAACCATCTCCCTTTATTACATAAAACTCAACTCTTAAATAGAGAACTGTTGAATGATTCGAGGCTTAGAAATCTGAAGCATGAAACTGTTTGACTGCCACATAAGCTTCTTTCTGCCACATGCCCTAATTGTCTTCACTGCTGCAAGAAATGTGGAACTGACTGCCACCTACGCCAATTATTCCCTTAAAATATGGAAATTATTCGATGAACTACTACTTATGCTCTTCCTTGGAATCTGGGTCAAATCTGCCACCTAACCAACCCCTAAATCTGTTGCATTCAAATTTCTGGGAAAATAGCTACCTGTTGGGTTTGCTAATAAAACTAGATTTTCTGTAAAAGGCAATTATTTCCTGGAAATGACCAAAAATCTCCCGACACAGTAAACTGTGAGGCTCAATCTTTACAGCAAAACTAAGCATGATAATAAAATGTTGCTAGCAACATGGTCTTCAAAAATTAAAACCAAAACATAAGACATAAAAAACTCTTTAGATCTTTCCTGATGTAGCTTCTATTCTTCTTTGCAGTCTGGTACCCATCCTAGAATAGTACCTTCACTTCATCTGTTGGTTTTCCCATAGAAGGGCTAGAAACTGCATTTGAACTGCATGTTACATTTTCACTGCAACCTTCATCGACTATCTTTCCCTTTTTCCTCACTAAAATCCTTTGCCAAATGGCCACAGATTTATCACCACCCATGCACTGCAAAAGTACTATGCAAATGGCATGTCTCTAAATGTATGATATCTGCAAGCATCATCCTCGTCACCAGTTCCCTTGGGGGTCACCATGAAAATTGTTTCTGAAACCCTTAGTAACTTCATCACAACGTTGAACGTGGCCAATAACAATGGAGATAAACACTGGAGAGAAGACGAAGTTACAAGCGGCGACAGTCGAAAGCAGAGAAAAGATTAAGGCAGAAAACCCTTAAGAATATTTCCGAAAGGAGAACCATGGACAGTGCAGATTAATTCGCAAAATCCAAAGGGAAGATCGACGACCCAGATTACTTCGCAAGATAAGTTGGGTAAGTGCCTAAGTGGCCACGTGTCGGCCATAGGTTCCATCACATATCATATTCGGTAAAGGATATAAGTTTGCAATATGGTTAAACAAGTAAAGTTGCGATGCGATAAGATGTGGTTCAGCTCTAGGGGGGCTTGGGGTTACTTCTTGGAGCTATGAATGACCATATAGTGAGTGGTTCACCTTCCCCTAATGGTGCGTTGTGTACAGGGTGAGTGGTTCACCTTCCCCCGTGATACCCCATGTTGGTTGACATATGCATAGGATGAGCAATTCACCTTCTCCTATGGCATATGAGCAGGATGAGGTTCACCTTCTCCTGCTAGTGCCCCAGCATACATCCTACCCATGTAGTCCGAGACTCATGGGAAGTACCTCTCATCTGGCCAATGAGTTGGGAAATGAAGATAGAGACCATAGCACTACCGATGGACGCATTGTGTACTGTCGTACTCTCTATGCTAGGATGCATGGTGTTCAACAACTTGATCTGGGGTCAAGTCTGATTAAGGTTTTACCTCTGGACTGACTTTGGGTCAGTGGAGAGTAGCAAGGTCTTGTGACTCACACTCGATCAATCCTTATTCATTATTTCTTCATGGTTCAGCAGAGCAGTGCAGGGATGACAGAGATGGTATATGTTGTCAGATGGATTGGCAGGTGGATTTCTCCCTAGTTGAGAGGGGTGTTAAAATTGGCAACTAGGGCCAAACTCCACCTTGGACAACTCATATGATGGAAATGATATTTTTATAGGATTCCTCTTTCCGAGAAGTGCAAGATTGATCTAAAGATCATCCTGTTTGGATGAGAAGAAATGTGATTTTGAACTTATTTCTCACACGTGCAAATTGTCAAGGTCGAACAGAAGTCAAATGTAGGCTCATGAAGCCCAACAGATGTGTCTTGTCACCCTCATCGAATTGTATAAATAGAAGAGACCCTCTCCTCATTTTGGACATCACTCACTCATCACATCTATCTCTCTCCTCTCCTCATTGGTTCGTAACTTCGTACGGCACTTGGAGCAACTCTTCTCTACTTTGCACGTATGGCAGGAAGCCGAACTTTTCAAGGTCAAAGTGCAGGACGAATTGCAGAATTATGGACAGCGTTTACCGAGGGTCAAACCCTCATCTTTGACTGTGGTTTTCAGGCAGAATTTCCAATTTTGTGAGGTCATACTGTTGGGCACAAAAATCAAGGTGATTGGGGCAGTTTGACCTGCGTTGACCGCAAGCTTGTTTGACCACAGCATTGATTGAAGTTTGACCAGATTTGACTAAAGTTTCAAGGACTGTTTTTGGGTTGATTTTGACTCTTCTTGAAGGCCGAGTTGACTGACTTTGACCAAGCTGTCTTGGGGACGATTTGTTGTCGATTTGACCAGCGTTGACTTTCTGGTTAGGGCTTCTAGTTGACTGTTGTTGACTGTTATTATGACAGGGCTGATTTGACAGTGTCAGGCATGTGAATTTGCATTATGTACTCTCTCTCTCTTTGTGTCGAACTATTGAAGAATAATAAGAAGAATTTGATCAAAGGGTTTTCCCCACATTGGGGCTTTTCCCTGGCATCCGCCAAATATTGTGTCCTCTTGTCTTGGCTTGTCTTCTACTTATTGTTTATGTTTTATCTGCATTTACTATCAATGTTAATGTGATTGCTAATCTGGAAATTGATATTGGGCTAAGGAAAAATGAAGTAAATTGCTCTTAAGCATAGAACATACGATTGTTATCTAAAATTTAACAATTACAGTGAGACATCCAAGGCATACAAGGTGTACATTCCAGCACACGAGAAGACAGTCATCAAGAGAGATGTGAAGTTTGAGAAGGATAGTGCTTTGAGAAAGTCCTTAGAGCATCAGCAGCCTACTATACAAGAGGAGGAGCGACAGGCTCCCAAGCAGGGAGCTCAACCAGTACCTCAGACCACAACTATGCGTGGGTAGGATGAGGACAAGAAAGACACGCATATGGAAGAGCAACTTGAGCCCACTCAGTCAGTGACTCCCAACACAGGGAGAAGGAGGGTGAGATGGGAAAACCAGTTGATCCAGGAGGCGCAAGAGAAAGTTGGTGCTCCTAATACATCAATTCAACAGAAGACAACCACAAAGGTACACGAGATATATGGCACTTACGATCGAGTTGATAGATGTCGATCCTTCCAATTATTAGGAGGCAACTACTCAACAGGTGTGGAGAGTTGCCATGGTGGAGGAGTATGTCTTTATCATGAAGAATCATGTCTGGGAGGTGGCACCAAGGCCAGCAAGCAAATATGTGATAGGCTCTCATTGGGTCTACAAGATCAAGCATGGAGTTGATGGAGTTGATGGGAAAATGGAGTTGTGGCCAAGGGGTTCTTGCAGATAGAGGGAGTTGACTATGATGAGACCTTTGCCCCAATTTCTAGGTATCCCTATGTCAAGGCGGTTGTAGCTATTGCTGCACAGATGAGCTGGAAGATCCACCAAATCGACGTGAAGACAACCTTCCTCAATGGGTTTGTTGAGGAGGAGATTTACATTGAGCAGCCGAAAGGATTCAAAACATGCAATAGAGATACACACATATGCAGACTCAAGAGAGCTTTATATGGGATCAAGCAAGCTCCACAGGCATGGCATGCTTGAATAGAGAATTACCTTCAAGGATTGGGCTTCACCAAGAGTGAAGAGGACTGCAACCTCTACTACATTGTTGTTGGAGGTGAGCTGCTTATTCTAGTGCTATATGTGGACGACCTAATTTTGACAAATGTAGATAAGCTCATCTAGGAATGCAATAGAGATCTTGCAAGCAAGTTTGAGATGAAGGATATGGGGTTGATGCACTATTTCCTTGGGCTGGAGGTTTGACAGGGTGATAGAGATATCTTCGTAGGACAAGGAAAGTACGCTCTACAGATTCTGAGGAGATTTCACAGGAAAGATTGCAGACCTATGACCATGCCTGTAGTCACAAACTGGAGGAAGGTGGACACATCTAGATCGACGAGAGTAGAACCCACACTTTACCGGCGAATGATTGGGTCGTTGATGTATTTGGTGAACACGCGACCAGATATATGTTTTGCAATCAATTCTTTGAGCCAGTTTTTGGTCGAGCTTACCAAAGCAGATTGGGTTGTTGCAAAGCATGTGTTGAGATATATTAGGGGGACAATAGAGCATGGATTGTGGTATAGATAGGTCGATGAGTTGAAGCATGAGGGCTTCATTGATGCAGATTAGGTGGGAGCTCCACAAACAGGAAGAGCACATTAGCATGTGCATTCAGTGTTGATCAGCAATTGTTTCTTGGTTCAGCAGGAAGCAAAGATCAATCACATTGAGTTCGGTTGAGGCTGAGTACACGACTATCAATTTGACTGGGTGCGAAGCTATTTGGTTGAGGAAGCTTCTCGTGGCCTTGTTCAAGACAGAGTTGGAGCCTACAGTGATACTCTATGACAATGAGAGTTGTATCAAGCTCTCTGAAAATCGAGTGCTTCATGATAGCTCCAAGCACATCAACATAAGTTATCACCACATCAAAGATGTTGTTCAGAGAGGTATAGTTACACTCCAGTACGTACCAACACAAGAGGAGACAACAAACATTCTAACCAAGGCTTTGCTAGGGACCAGATCTGTTTACCTCAGAGAGAAGTTGGGAATAGTGCAGAACACCTTCCTCTCTAAGGAGTGTTGATTGGAGTAGAGAAAAGTGGTTTATTTGTCTAAGTGCTAAGACTAGCAGAAGAACAAAGAAGACTGCCACTTTAGTGGAATATTAATTTATTTAACTATTTCCTAAATTTAGTCTTAGGAAAAAGTAAAAGTTCCTTAGCTAATCTTAGCCATTGATCACGATTTAATCTTAGCCGTTGAGAAGGAGATTAGGGTCGAAGTTGAAATTATAAGAGGAGATAAAGCGAGTTGGTGGCAAGTCATTTGGGCACAAGCAGGTGTGAAAGCGCAACGAAGGAAGAGCCAAGAGTTCAGTGATTCGCATAGGTTCATCTTACAAGAGAGATTCAAATCAATAAAGGTTGAATTGCCTTAGCCCTGATATTAGTCGCACAACTTCAGTTTGTTGAAAAGAGTAGCGAAGAAGGTCTTATTCTTGAATTGTTCCTTAGTCAAGAAAGACTTCAATGCGTTCTTCTTTTGTCGAGTACAAGTTCATGGAAAAGGACGAGATAATTTGTTCATGCGCTAGTTGGAGGCTCAGTTATGTGGCTATCCAAGTGTGAGCTCAAAATTAGAAGGGAACAAGTTGAGGAGCTTCAGTCTTGATTGAATCAAGGGCGTGTTGAACTAAGAGTTGACTTAGTTAACAAGTCGAACTCAACTTGTGTTTTAAATTTGTATTTTCGAGATATAGCATGATCGAATAGCATAAAAGGAGGACAAAAGCACAGAATTCAATCATTGTTTTGTGTGCACAAGGTTGTGAGACAAGACAATAGAGCACGAGTTTGTGTGAGAGCTTGTTGTAGGAAGAGCGTATCAAGGAGCCTGTACGCAAATCATAATAGAGAATTTCCTTGATGTGCACTAAGATTTAGGAGCAAAATTCCTAAATAATAGGAGCATGTCCTGTGCTAGAAAATAAGAAGACAATTGCACAAGGAAAGAGGAGCCAGATCAGGTGTGTTTGCAAGGAATTCCATGCTAAGTGTTAGCAGTGAGAACAAGTTTTTCTCTAGTGAAATAGTGTTGCCTTGCAAAGAGATCAATTGCTCAAATTTTTGTCAATAAAATTCTACATCAAAGCAGAGGGTTTTCCCATTTGGGTTCCCTAGAAAAATATTGTGTTATTGTGTGTGACAGTTTCTTAATCTCTGTTTCTATTTCGTTTCTTATTTAGTAGAGAAATTTTGTGTCTTGGTAAATCGAAGTTTGTTCATTCAAGCAATTGCAAGATTTCAAGGAAATTCTACACAGTTTGCATGTGTGCGCTGGAGGAGAAAATTTGTGCTCGCACATGCAAGCAGACAGGCAAATTTGCGCAACCTTTTGGAGAGGATTCAATGATCAAATCAATTATCTTGGAGGATTGATCAGTGGTAGTTCTGTGATAAAAGGGAAGTTTCTCCCTTTTTGTAATTCTCAAAAGAAAATCTTTTGTTGTTGAAGAATAATAAAATACACAAAGCACAACAAGTTTTCCTCGAAGTTGGGGTTTCTTAGGTGTATCTTGTGTTTTATGCTTTTACGTGTTAGTCTTCTGATTTATTTTCCGCTATGCATATTAAGTTAGAAAAATCAGTGTAGTTGTGATTTAAGTTTCCAGAATATCAGTTGTTTATGTTTCTAGGTTTTTATAATTGGAACATTATGAATCAATTTACTAGGTTTTAAGGAAATCTAACAAGTTGCTCAACTCGAGACTTGCCCCAAAGGCCTCACCAAGTGGATTAAATATTTTCTCCATGTTAGCCCAGGTGTGGATTAGACAGCAACATCACCTATAAGAACAAGCGATGAAGAAGCATTTCCTTTTTTCGTGCCCCACCTACTATGAGATTCATGGGAGAATTCACTACTTCTTCCAAGACTCAAGTGGCTCCCTTTCCACATTCTTCTTCTACTAGACCAATGATGTCTTGTACATTATATGACATAAACACTCAGAAACAAATCACAGAGTCTTCATTCCCTAGACTAATCAGAGACCTTCAAGTGAGTCACCTCTTACTTTCATGTTCTTGTTGAAAAGTGTAACTAGGATCGATCTTCATATTGACTATGTAATTATGTATTTATGTAAAGAAGAAGACAAAGATAATAAAATGTATTTTTGTTATGCTTGCTTCATGGGTTTCATGAGCAAGATTTTTATTATAGGTCAATAGAATTATTCTTGATGTCTATTAGGATTTGTCTTCTGGTTATAAATGTAAATTAAGAGTCATGTATGCCTTCAAGACCTTGCCATGAAACTGTGAAAGAATGGCTCTAGACAACCCTCATCAACGCTGGAAGATGTGCCCTACAAGTCAGCTCTATAACCATATATCAGGTCGGCTATATTACCCTTTGACAGGTCGGCTCAATTATAGGTGCAAACAACTATATATACCCTAGTGGACTGCGCAGAAAACAGGGAAAATATTTCGGATATAGTAACAGAATTCGGACAAGTCTGAAGTTAGAAAAAGGATAAGTTTGCGGTATAATACAGCAAGAACACAAGGTTAAATAGCGAAGTAAAGGAAGGACGCCATATCCTTGTCTCGCATCTAATACATCTCGAATATCTCTACAACAAAAGATGCAAATCACAGTGTGGAATTACAGTGAAGGATAACATAGATTGGTAATACTCTGAGATTACAGTGCGAGGTTCAGATTTGGAATATGATGCGAAGAAGGATAATACTACAGTGAAGAATAGGGCTGTCACATTCTCAAGGAGGACGCTACAACGAGGTTGGATACATCTCAAGGACTACAGGAAGAAAGAGCGAAGAAGGGACTGGAACCTAGGGCTGAAGATAAGGTAGGCCAGGGCTACCTCATCAAAGGAAGAATCGGTGACACTTCTATATCTCTGAAGTATATACTACAGCAAGGAAGAAGTATCTAAAGTGCAGAAGGATATATCGATAATAAGGAGGTCGAGGATAGTCTAACTAGGAACCGAGCTTTCCTAGTCCTGGTGCAAAGCAGTGCAAAAAAAGGAGATTAGTATAAGATGCCTAGTGGAGCAGTGACAAGGTCTTGAAGGCATACAAGGGTCAAGGGTCTGCATCAAGGTCATGGTACTTGTCATCTGAAAGTCTATAAGAAGAATTTCTTGCGGGTTTTCGTCTTCAAGAGGGAGAGGTTTTGGCCCTAGCTCGAAGAGCATAAATCTGTGTCTCTTGTGTTTTTTATAATTGACTTGATGAAAGATATAATAAGCTAAGAAGAAAAGGCATAAGTAAAAGAAGTAAGCTCACAAGTAATTATCAAGTAGAGAATTTGAATTAATCTCCGCCCTACCAAATTCTCAACAGTTCTTTTATCAAGTTGAGGAAACAAGAGGCAAGCAAAGACCTAGGGACCTTTAGAAGAGGCTTAGACTCCAGATTAGCAAGACCTCAACTCTCAAATCAACCACACACACCCCACCCCACCCGGCTGTTGAAATATGTAACTAGGTTATGTCTTCATAATGACATATGTAATTATGATTTTATGTATTTAATGAAAACAGCAAAATAAACTTATTATTGTTATTCTCGAGGCATGGATTTCATGCTCAAGGGAGATTTTTAGGTCAACCACCCATTGAGTGCTTCTAGGGCTTGTCATTGAGTCTACAAGTCAATTGAGCCATTTTCATGTATGAAAGACCCTTTTGGGCATGTTACATATTGTAAAGAAAATTTATTTGAGTCAAAAGACCCTCCAAGACCTCGTCATGGTGCAAAGATCAAGTCGGCCTACATGAAGGCACAAGTCGGCCTAAAAATAGCAATTTGTACCCCTCAAAAGCCTATAAATAAGAAGGAACTTGACCACATTTGGACACACTCTCAAGCAAGTTCGATCTCCTCAAGATAGAAGCTAGAAAAGGACGAAGAAGAAGATCGATGTTTTGGGTATCTCTCTCTCTCTCTCTTTAGGGTTTCTATAGTTACTGGGCAAGACGAAACTCTAAACCTACACCGAAGCTATGAAGTTGAATCGAAGCTCTGAAGTTGCATCGAAGCTCTGAAGTTGCATCAAAGTTGTGAAGCCACACTGAAGTTGTGAAATTGCTGCTAGGTCGAAGTTGTGAAAGGTCGAAACTGTGAATCTGCTCGAGAGGTCGAAGTTGCAGAAGAATTTGCTAGAGGTCAAAATTGGAGTAGTTGCTAAGGAACTGCTAGAAGGAAAGCTCGTCAAAGGACTTGATCTTGGAGGGTCTTGATCAAGGGTCATAGGTCTTGGAATTCGTCAATTGAAGATTCTATAAGAAGAGAAGAATTCATGTGGGTTTTCCTCTCAAGTGGAGAGATTTTGGCCTTGGCTGATCGCCTATATCTTGTGTCCTTTTGTCTCACTGTTCTTTATGGTTTGGTAGTTGTTTGATGAAAGGAACAAAATAATAAATAAGGTGAAAAACAATCTAATCAAGATAAGAAAAAATACATCACAAGCACTTATCAAAGTAAGAGAACTCACATAATCTAGTTTCCCCTAGATTTCTCAACATGGTATCAGAGCTAAGGTGACAAGGCAAGGAAAGGCAGCTAAAAGAAGGGCACTCAAAGGTCGAAGCACTACAAGGACCAGCAAAAGGAGTATCAAGAAAGATCAAAAATTGACATCGTACCATCAAGAAGACATTCACAAGGAACGAGTACAAGCAAAGAAGACCTCAAAATACTAGCTTATCAAGAATTTAATGGTGAACAAAATAATAATTAAGGTGAAAAAGAATCTAATCAAGATAAGCAAAAATACATCTCAAGCAGTTATCAAAGTAAGAGAAATCACATAATCTAGCTGCCCCTAGATTTCTCTAACACCGGCACCCTCGGAGGAGGGTGCAACTAGTCTCCACACGAGCTTTTTAAGGTTGTTCCAAGCCACACTCTACACACCACCAAGCTGGAGGATACACCAGCAAACAGACTGGCAGACAACTCAGCTCTAGATGGGCCCAAGGCAGGGAAGCTCCCATTCAATGCACCCAAGATTCCAGTTGGACTTCTTCTCCATTGCCCAGGATGTTAGGAATGGAAGCTTTCCTCACTCCTATACTCCCCCTCAATCATACAAGAAACCCTCCTCAGCCCTGGCCACACTGGAGAGGACATCATCAACCATTGCATCGATGATTTCACAGTCATGACACTGATTGGGAGGTTGTCCTTCCATCCCCATACTCATCCTTAATAACCAGCTCCGGCACTTCTTGACATCATCCCCTTTTGATCAGCATTCAGTGCCTTCTCTTAGAACTCTAGCTTCCCTGCCTATCTTTCTGTACCCATACTTCACTTCTTAGAGCTGCTTAGCTGTTAGTTTTGTGCTTAGATCTTTGATTTTGGCATCATTCTAGGGGTTTCTTGTGCACTCCCACATTGTACTTTCAATTCCCTGGAATTATCTTTTAGTCCCATTGACCTACATTTGTGATCATTTGTTGAACATTAATTAAAAAAATAAAATAAAATTATACATGTAAAGAACAAGAAACTGAAATTGATTAAGGGTGAAAAGGATTTTATTTCTCCTAGCAAACTATGATATAGAACTTCTGGGAAAAGGTTCATGATATAAGTTTTTTTCTTACCAAAGAAGAAAAAGAGAAAATTATATCAAACCAATAAATTAATAATAGATTAATTAGTAATTACCAAAAACTAAGAGGAATCAAATCCAGTTTTTAACTGCAAACATAATTCACTTTCACCTAATTATGGCCAACCTTCCCTGATTTAACCAAAACATAGCAAGAATGCTAAACAAAAATCAGCCCCTTTGTATATGACAACAAAATTACTAGCAAGTACCTTTCTGTCAACTCAGCTAATGATGTCAGCTGCAAAACCAACACTCGAGCAGCAAGCTATCCACAAACAATACGAGGTATATAAGCGCAACTCCAAAAAATAGCATTGTGTTGCATGCACTAAAGAAGCTTACAGATTTACTCAACTGTACACTGTATTGTAAACATTACATTCCAAACAACTCTATTGAGTATGACATACTGAACAGTTCAACATACTTCCTTCACCATTCTTTCATTGCAAAAGACATCTGGAAAGCTGGACTTCGCAATTTCAATCATCCTATAATAAATGTATTGATTCCCAAGTAAGAACACATCGATCCCACGAACAAATTTCATAAATAATGCCAGTAGTTGAGTAGCAGTTACTTTTCTCAAGCAAAGATCACCCACCTTCCTGAGTTAAATTTGTGTTCTGTGTCAATATAGACAACATTGCCATCAAGCCCCCCGTAACTCTCTGGCATTGCTGCTAAAACAGAAAGCATGATGCATAACTGCAAGGAACACTATCAGAAATTAATTTCAATGAAGCAAATTGATTTCCGTTCTGATAAGTTTCTGCCGGATGGATAACTTATCATTTAACTGCACATGGAAACCAAAAAAACATACAAAAAGTTTTACAAAAACAAAGTGGACAAATGAAATGAAAAGAAACATGCTTAATATTAATGTTTACAACTATAGATGCATTTTTCATGAAACTTGGTCATGATCATTAATGTTTTTTTGTTGACAAGCTATGAACGTTTTTGAAATGCCTCTAAAATCCTTGAAAAAAGTGAATTTTAGAGAATTTGGGACAATTTGGAGTCTAAAGAAATTGCTGGGAAGAAGACAACCCAAATTCTGAGACCATTACTCCCTTGGGGTCATGTCTTTTCAATTTTACACAGGAATCACATTGGGCAACAGATATAAGATCAAAGGAACACGATATGCAATATTGAAGGTATTTCAAGGATCTTCAGCTATGTTTTTTAACATTTTATTTCTAAAACACCATAAATAGTCGAGGCATTTTGTTATTTTTCAAATTTCTAGTAAACCACTAAAAACCCGGATTTCATATCTCTGAAAGATTGCAAAATGGTGAGAGAAAGTTGTTGAGAATTTGGAGGGGCAGTGATTAATACAAATTCTCTTCTTGATAATTACTTGTGAGGTTACTTCTTTTATGTCTTCTCTTCTTAGCTTATTATGTCTTTCATCAAGTCAATTACCAAAAACACAAGAGACACAGATTTAGGCTTTTCAAGCCAGGGCCAAAACCTCTCCCTCTTGGAGAGGAAAACCCGCAAGGAATTATTCTTATAGACTTTCAATTGACAAGTACCATGACTATGACTCAGACCCTTGACCTTTGTATGCTTCCAAGACCTTGTCACTGCTTTATTCTGGATTTTTTCTTGGAGATCCTTTCTTCAGCACTGTTTTGCACCAATACTAAGAAACTTGGTTCTTCAGTCCTCCTAGATATTCTTCAGCACCTTGTAGTATCTTCTTCTAGCTTCGGTCTTCCAGATATACTTCAGCATCTTGATAATACTGACTTACCTTTCGACCTTCCTTTGTGCACTGATCTGTACATGCTTACTTAAGGAAACTCGATCTCTATATAGCAACACATAACTCAGTTATTTACTCCTTCAATAGTATTCCTTTTCCGCATTATATAATACTCCTGTTACAGCTTCTGTTCGCACTTGCACTGAGCAGCACCAGCCCTGTTCTATACTTGCACCAAGTGTCACCAGTCCTGAGAACTGTTCTCGGACTTCTCTGTATTCACACGAATCGTATCACAGATTTTTACCTTAGAATTACAGTGACCTATCCTCGCATTACTCAGTAAGTGTCTTCGCATTACTTGCTGTACTCTTATATCTGTGATCCGCACCTTTTAAGTTGCAGACTTGTCCGAAGTATGTTCTTCAAATGAACCGCAGACCCATACATATATAGTGGCATCCTTTCTTCACTTAAGGTCGACCTTCCAATCTGTAAGTAGGCCGACTTGTAGGCCGACTTTGTCCACTACTTATTTGCTGTACTTAGGAGATGCTTAATGCTGGTCTTGAGCATCATATGGAGCTGTGTCTTCAAGACTTATGTGGCAAGATCTTGAGCATACTTCTTTGACTAGACTCCTCATATACATGACTCTTAATTAATACATTTATGACAAGATGACAAATCCCTAAAAGACATCAAGAAGAAGTCTTTTGAACTATAATAAAACCTTGCTCATGAAATCCATCAAGCAAGCATAACAAAAATACATTTTATTATCTTTGTCTTCTTCATTACATAAATACATAATTACATAGTCAATATGAAGACCGATCCTAGTTACACTTTCCAACAAAAGTGACTTTGCTTGGGCACAAGGCAAGGTCCTTGCTGGGAGGAAGGTTGAAAACGATTTTAGAAAGACAACTACGAGGGAAAATGAAGCATCTCAAGTACTACCTTGACAAAATCACTTTCAACATATATGAAATTTACACTATTTCTGAACATCAATTCTGGATTATGGGCCATTTAAACTATATGAAATGTTAATGTTCTTTGTTCATTGTTTAAATATATTATGAATACTGAAATCCTTCAGTATTTACATAAGCTTAAACCTATGTTGTACAACCTAGTTTTATAAATTCACTATGAAATGGAAAAGCCTCACCAGTTGACTCTTCATACTGAATTTGCTGATTCTGAGTCATGTGACTTCAATTCAAACAAACCAGTACTGAAATTCTCATCTAAAATATCTGGAAATTATGGAACAACAAAATTTTGCATATCCACAAAGGAATGAGATTTGACCTGTTCCCGATATAATTTCTTATGATAGATGTGAACCTTGAGATTAAATCAAGTTTCTACAATCACTAAATCTAACTTGGCTCTTAACTACAGCGCTTACAAAAGCACTTTCAATAAAATCATTGCTACTGAATTGGTTCAAACTTGAGGGTATGAGAAATAAGACCATAGAACCATGGTTCATTAAACTACGATGGTACAAGCTGAAGAACTGAACATGGAATTTAGACACAATGGTTGCATGTGGGTTTGCTAGGCTATATTGTAGTAGGATGTCAATGTGCATGTAAGATCTGCATAAAGCCAAACATAGAATAGGTGATAGCTGTGAGGCTTGAGTCTTGACAGCTACCTCAAAGCGAGAATAACTACTAGCTGGATCTAGCATAGGACTCGTTACCCCTCATGTCAAAAGGGGTACATATAAAAATTTTGCAGCATATTTCACCACCATTGTAAGCCCAAGGTCACAAGTCGAAAGCATTGTAACAACCACGTGAGGCCCTATATTAGTCATCCTCGACCTATGTCTTGTTCTTATTATTTGTATCTTGTTGTCTCGGCCGGGCCATGGCCAGTCCCTTGTAGCTCATCTTAGGTTTCTTTCAACTTGTATAGGATTGGAGGGCCTTAGGTGGCCTTAAGTGAGGACTCATGGTTTTATGGGAGCTTGCATTTGTAGGGGTGATCACCGGTGTATGGGCTAGTCCAGCCCATGTCAAGATAAGATAAGATAATTTTATTAATGTCCAATGAATGACCACAAAAGTAGGTCAATGGGACTAGAGGATACATCGAGTAAGAGTACAATGTGGGAGTGCAAATGCTACTCCTAGGAAAGTTAAATCTAGTACAAAAAATAATATATATGCAAAATGAAGTAATGAAAAATACAAACAATAGGACATCCTCATGAACATGTATAAAACCGTATCAACAGCCCAGTGAAGAGCCCATGGAGAGAGAGAGTGGAACATGAGGCCCATGATGTCAAGAATGCCTGAGGGGAGCAACCGAAGCACTGGTTCACTATCTGAGTCCTCTAGAGCTATCTGGGAATCTGGTTGCACAATCCTGGGGAAGAGGAAGGAGCGAGGGATACTCCTAACATCCGACATGAAAGAAAAAAACTTTGAATAGGCCTTTGGTTGTGTTTCACTGCGGCTAGGAAGGAATATTTCAAGGGGGGCACCTGCTCTGGATTTGCCTAGAACTGATCCCTCTGGTGCTCTTTACATGCATAGAATGATGTGTTATTCAGCACCTTTGAACAAGTCTCGAGGATATCGGTTGGCCTCCTCCAGTGGGGGACTAAGGGGAGACCCGACATCTCACTACTCTACTATCTAAGGAACTCAACTCACCGCTTATTGCTTCGATCAGTTGGATCAACCTGAAAGTATGATGTGATCGTCTGGGTCATCCCCACACAATGCGGCATATGTAGGACCAGAGATTTGTGTCTGAATATCTCACTAATGAAGAGGACTAAGCATCTATGATCTAGATATCTGAAGAAGGTGAAGAAGGAGCCTCCTGAATCTCTATAGAGGCAATGGGAGCATCCTCTGATCTAATAATATGGGGGGCACCTAAAAATGAGGTGTTTCTCTATCTCAGGCTCTTTAGGTGACACATTTGGCAGGTCCTATCAAATCGTGGTATATGGTGGTCAATCTCCACCTAGAGTCGATGAGAACCAACTTGGAGTTGTTCTAAGGGGATCCTGAGGGAGTGCATCTGATGTCTATGTGTGTATGGGGGGCAGATGATGATACCATCCTGCAACTCCAAGAAGTGCTCAAGTTAGAAGGGCATCTTCGAGCTCAGGCTCATCAAGTGTGAAGTCCAAGTGACCTAAATATACGATCTGCAGATATCCTCTTTGATGGACTGATTTAGTGTCTGTCTAGGTGGTAGAAGATGACTCAAAGCATTAAGGGAGAATCTGAAAGGGGGGAGGCGCTCTAGGGAGATGGTCAATGACTAGAGAAGCCAAGATACATCTGAGAACCAACCACATGCTCGGCCTGAGGGAGTTGAATCAAGGGCCTCTGAGGAACAAAGTGCAATGTAGGAGTATCGATCTCCCCCACAGCTGAATTTCTGAAAGATTTGACTTTGTGAAGGAAGGAAACCAAGGGAAATATGACATCGAGGTGGAAGGGATGGAGACCAAACTCTGCCCAAATAATGGGATGCGAGATTGTACGCTTGCATCAAATGATGCACCTGAGAAGTAAGGTCTGGACTCACTCCATCTAGGCCTAATCTGTCTGTACCAAGCTCGGCCCCCAAATCTCAGATCCGTAGAGGACTGTGGGTCTAATAATCGCCTCCATGAGGTAGAGTTTGGAGGAGATGTCCTAAAACTAACCCTGGAAACACAATCTCTCAATGAAGGCCAAGGAACCATACGCTTTGTTGAGCCGACGCTGGAGGGCTTGTCGCATACCAAAACGAGGTCCCTTGAACCGCACTCCCAGGTAGAGGTATGATATGGTGATCTCAATCTCTTCCCCCCGATAGTAGAAATGTCTATCTGTGAGAGCTTTCTTCGAAGCATTGAAGATCATAACCTTAGTTCTACCAAGGTTGACCATCCACTATCAAAGGTCACAAAAGTTGGTAAGGGCATCAATTTGTCTCTGCAAGCCCTCTGGAGTAGATGCTAACAAGATCAAGTGTTGGAAAAAAGAGCAGGGAGATCAGACCTCATGCAGAAGGAAACCATCGCCCTCCTGGATGTGCTCAAGGAGGAAAGATTCCAACTCGTCAATATAAATGCTAAAAAGGGTCGATGAGAGGGGGCACCCCTGTTTTACCCCAATGGTACTCTTAATGAAGTTAGAAAGGCCATGTGCAAACCTAAGGTGACCCAAGACTGACCCATATAGTCTTATGATGGCTACTATGAGGGTCACAGATATGTCGATGTCACGAGGCCTTTAGAACAATGCCTCCCTGGGTACATTGTCAAATTCTTTCCAGAAGTCTACATAGCAGCAATAGACTTTCGAAGAGCGATGACGAGCTCCTCAATAGTGGCTCGAAGTGTGAAAATGTGATCAATCGTTTGCTATCCCAAGCGGAACCCTGCTTGTCCTCTCGCTCTGAGATGTCATCTCTCTAGCTCATTGAAATCCATGGATGTAAGATCATGGCATACAGCTTAGAGAAAGTATGGCCTACCATAATGAAGAAGGGTGGAAAAACAAAGGTCAGGGTAACTCATATACCACGATTGCTCCCTCCTATATTCATACACCCAAGTGTGGGCTTCCCTTATTATAGCTACCCTTGTACTGCGGCATGTGACTTGGAGCCTTCCCCTGATGCCCCACTTTGTTCCATCATTATATCACGTCACCTACCATTTGATGGATGTACCATGGACATGTCGCTCCCTTTAGAGGCTGAAACCGCCTAAAAGGGTCCTTGGTTAATCTTTCTCTTGAGCTTGGAGACACTTCTACATTTTAAAGCCCACTATGGAAGGGCATGCCACTATGAAGTGTCCACTTGGTTCCATGATTTGTAAGCTCATTTACTCAATTGCACTAATGATATGTTGTACAGGAAGGTGAGGGGACGCATTGAATGTTATACAGGATTGCAAGTGGGTCTTCATCTTGGGGTTTGGTTTCCCTATACGGGGTCCAAGCTCTCCAAAGGGCCATATTGGCATTTTGTACGGTGAGCATTAAGAGCCATGGACCTCCACCATAGTAGAGAGCAGATTGCCACATCATGGGAGCCTTCAGTACCTTCCATTGCTTGCTCGTGTTCCATTTATTTGACAATGATGATGCACCTGGACCACCTTACCCAACCGGCTACATTCTTACACCACACACTTGGCACTGATCCAGGGCCCAGATGAGGATGTGTCTCACCATGGGAGACAAAGGGAGGTCTTGCATCATTCTTCCAGCCTTACAGATGGGATACAGGTTTGTTCGGTTCATATGGAGACCCATGAGAATGTTGTTTTGCCCCCACAGCCACTTGGGGGCACCACAAGCCATTTGCTTGGATATCAAGGGACCACCCCCTTTATCACTATGTTTGGATCTCATTCATTCATATTTGCACACATTGGACTCCACTTGGCCTCTTCAATGGCCCTTCTACCTATTGTATCTATCATTTTTCCCACTTGAGAGGCTTATTTTTGTATTATGGAGCTATCTTTGTGGGCTTGTCACTAAGTTATGTTATTTTTGCACATTCTTTTATTAGTTGGGGCATTATTAGGCCTAATTAGGCAAATCGAACCCCTTAGGGAGGATATATATTGACGTGATGATCATTTCATTTGATCATCACTTGGATTTGGATTAGCATCTCTTCTAGAGAATTTTTCATTAGCTATTGAGGACGAATTGGAGATTCTTGGATGCATTTTGATGTTTCGATTGATGTTATTCTATTTTGGAGCTTCTCTCTTGCAAATATAATGGATGGATATACTTTTGTGCCATGTAAGTTTCTCTTTCATGTGAAATCTTAAATTTATGTTTAATGTATGGAATACTACATCATGATGTTGCTTGTGCTCTAAACTTATGCGAAAATCTTGAATCACCTAGTAGTCTTGATCTATTGCATGTGTTATTCATTGGGCATGAAAAGTGAATGTTCCTAGGGGTAATCATTGAAGGTTCAACCTCGAAACTCCATCATTTTGTCAAATCGAAATATAAATCCTTGTTGTAGTTGGGTAATTGCTTCACTAGGGCATGCAAAGTTGCAATTAGGCTACTTGATAGAGCAAAAACTCTCAAATCAATCTCATCCTTGACTCCATTCTCCAAATAGGCTAAGCACTGGTCTAGTTCTAGGTGATCACCAAAACGAAGATCTCTCTCACCTCCTTTTCTCTTTTCTAGCTCTAACCATAGTAGGCTTCCTAGGGCATCACACGAAATCCATTGCAGCCATCCAAAATTGATGAAATTTGGTCTAGAATTGCACTGGTGTGTCCTTGAGAGGTCCTCCAACTTTCAAGCTATTTCGATGGTTGAATCTCGAGTTTTGCGAAGCCCTAGCTCAAAGGCCATTTCTCCCTAGGTTTCCTTGGTTAGTGGCTTCATTAAGGATCATTGCATTGAACATTAAAGTCAAATCTCGTCTCTTTGATCCTTTTCTTCTCCCTCACTTGGTCAAGACCCTTTATTTGAAGCCTCACTCCGAACCCTTGACCTCATTTGGGTCCACTAGGTCTTCTTTGTGGTCCTGCAACCTTCTCACTCCAATTTCACAAGGATTGCTTAGAAACACTATTCTTCTAGGATTCTTAGTTCTAGGGCACTTCTTATCAAGATATACTCCTCAACACTAGGTCTAGGTCTCCTTCTAGCCCTTCTTGAAGAGTCATTCATCTTGCTTCTAAAGCAAGCAATCCCTATCATTAGAGTCTCTCCTTTGAATAGGCTCTTGGAATCACTACCTTCACACCATTGATATATTTCTCTTAGTGAATTCCCTAATACCGGGACTCCTCCCATCAGTGGAAGTTTGTAAAGAGCAGGGATATTTAGCTGAGGTGACAGTGTGCTATTGCTCCATTGTTGCCACTTGACCTAGTAGTTGTTATATAGGAACCCCTCCTAGGATCCTTTCTAGATTGAGCGGTAACAAGGCCTTAGCCTCCTTCCCCAATAGCTCTCCCAACAACCTTGTTCTAAGACTTTCTTCGATAATTGAGGAGAAGGACTTCACCTTAGAATACGCATATAATTAAAATTAACAAAGATCTTGCATCTCACATAGGTAGATCTTGCATCATCATTTCGCATTTCAATTGGTTATCATGATTGGTATTGTGAGCTCATTTTTCACTTGTGAATCTTATATTGGTATACTTATCATTTTCAAGTTTATTATTTCTTGAACATCATCTTTACTCGAAGTACAAGTATCATTTATATTGCAAGCTTATCTCTTATTGCTCATATGTCCAATTGCTCTAATCTTTTGATATCTCGAACTAACCTTGTCTTGCAGCATTGCTTGTCTTGTAACTTAAGATGTAGTTCATTTTGTGCAAGTACTTTAATTTGTATTTGAGCATTGTTATTAAGGCACTGGTCTCTCACTCTCTATCATTTCAAGTGTCTCATTGATCTAATTGAATCTATTTTTAACACTTACATTGCTCATTAATAATCACACTTCCAATTAAATTTAAATCAAGTCATCTAGAGAAGTAATTGCCTTGCCCTTAGTCTCTTAGAACTTGTTGTTCCAACAAGTTTTCCTCTTTCATTCATCTTCAGGGACTACCACCCATAACTTGTCTAGGAGAGAGCTTAAACGGAGTGAGTAGGGAATAATTGACACCCCCTAGTCTAAGTGTTGTGCCTTAGGTGTACACTTTGGGCGAAAATAGGCATCAAAGAATGGCATACATTGGAGAGAAAAACTTCGAACCATGTAAAGCAAAAGTATGGTCGAAGGTTTGCCTGGTAACTCTCTAGAAGTTGATTTTTATGAACATTGTGTTTATGGGAAACAAAATTGTGTTAGGTTTCCATCTAGTGCTACAAGGGCAAAAGGAATTTTGGAGCTAATTCATAGTGATGTGTTTCGGCCAATACCAATGCAGTCACTACGTAACTCCATATATCATTTATCTTTCATTGATGATTTCTCCAGGATGACATGGTTATATTTCCAAGAGAAGAAACCAGAGGTTTCCAAGAGATTTCAGGAGTTCAGATCTCTTGTGGAAAACCTGACAGATAGGAAGATAATGGTTCTGAGAACTGACAATGGAGGTTAATTATGTGGTAAAGAGTATGAGTTGTCTTGCAAATAGCATGGGATAGTACATATAAGACTGCTCAATACACTCCTTAGCAGAATGGAGTTCCTAAAAGGATTATCATAATGTTAATGAATAAGGCAAGAAACGTGCTTAGCATGTCGGATTAGCACAAGAATTCTCGACGGAGGTAGTTAACACTGCATGTTACCATGTGAAGAGGCCTCCATCATCAGCGTCAATCAACAAAACTCCATATGAAGTACAGTTTGGTAAAAAACCATCACTAACACATCTCAGAGTCATTAGCTATGAGGTTTTTGTTCATATCCCAAACGAGAAAAGGACAAAGCTGGATAACAATGCAATCAAATATATTTTCATTGGCTACAAGGATGGAACGAAAGGATATAAGTTGTGGGATCCAGAGACAAGATGTTAAAATTGGCAACTAGGGCCAAATTCCACCTTGGGGCAATTCATTTGACGGAGATGATGATTGCATTAAATTCCTCTTTTCGAGAGGACCAAAATTGATCTAAAGATCATCTCATTCGAACAAGCAGAAGTGTGATCTTGAATTTATGCCCACACATGTACAAATTGTTCAGGTCGGCCTCAACTAAATGTAGGCTCGAGAAGCCCAATGGACGTGTCTCTTCACCCACAACGAATTGTATAAATAGAAGTGACCTTGCACCTCATTTGGCATCATCATCACTTACACATTCTTCTCTCTCTTCATCAGATTGGTTCGTACAACTATTGGGCAGCCTCTCTCCCTCACACGTGTGGCAAGGAGGATGAGTTTTTTTGGGACAGAATTGCAGAATTTCAAACTGTTTGACCAGCGTTGACCGAGGTGATTTTGACCAGTTTTGACTGCGGTGTTTGGAGCAGAATTCCAATTTCCTTAGGTCGCATTGATTGGCACAGAAATCGAGTTTTTTGGGTTGTTTGACCTGCATTGACCGTAGGCCTGTTTGATCGCAGGGTTGACCACAGGCTAGCCAAGTTTGGCCGCATCTTTTCTTATTGTTTTGGGTTGACTTTGACCGCTGCTAGAGGCCGAGTTTGACTACCTTTGACTGAGATTCAAACGAGGTGTTTGACTATTGTTTTGACTAGGGTTGAAGTTTGACTATAGTTTACTGTAGAATTTGAGAGTTGTTTTGACTTTGAATTGGGCAAGTCAATTTGACTTTTGTACTCTCTCTCTGCTGAACTTTTAAATAATAATAGGAAGAATTGATCAAAGGGTTTTCCCCACATTGGGGTTTTTCCCTGGCATCCGCCAAATCCGGTGTTCTCTTGTCTTGGTTTGTCTTCTACATTTTGTTTATGTTCTATCTGCATTTACTGTCAATGTGATTAATGGTTAATGTGATTGCTACTAGAAATAATTGGAAATTTTCAATGGGTCGCTAAAGGAACATTGAAGTAAATTGTGCTAAGCATAGAACAGACCATTGTTAACTAAATTTAACATGGTATCAGAGCACAGGTGAAGACAAAGCCCAAGCAAGAGAGAGAAAAGAAATCACCAAGAAAGATTTATTGGACAAGGACAAGCCTCAATGGCTTCTACATCTTACTTCAAAACTGAGGATAAGCTCAATGATAAATCTGATTATCATGCATGGAAGATGTCTTTGGACTCGACTTTGGAAGAAAACGATGTCATGGATTATGTGCAGGGAAATGTGGTGGAGCCTCCGTCAAATGCACCGGTTGCTACTAAGACAAAGTATAAGAAAGGTGAGGTCAAAGCTAAGAAGATCATCAGAGACTCCATTCAAAAACATTTGGTTGCTTGCATTTCTGATTTGGGAACATCTAAGGAGATGTATGACAAGCTGGTTGGGATGTTTAAAGCAAACAATGCAAACCAGATCCTCTTTCTCAAGAACAAGTTGAAGGACATCAATTTGGATAGAGGGGAGTCCAATCCTACTTCATGAGGATTACGGAAATCAAGAATGATCTTCTATCTATTGGAGAAGTTGTTTCTGACAGGGAGCTTACTCTTATTGCCCTTGGAAGTCTCCCACAAGCATGGGATGTGTTTAACACCATTATTCTTAACAATGACAGGATTCCTGGTTTCGACGAATTATTGACTAGACGCACTAAAGAAGAGATGAGGATGATGGAGAGGGACAAGCCTTCAAATGGAAATGAGCCCACTGCACTCTCCGCTCATGCTAAGAGGAAGAACAATGCTTGTCGAAAGAGACAAGGTCAAGGACTCAAGTAGGGATTCAAAGAAGGAAGAAAGCGAAGATGCTACAATTGTAACAGGTTTGGCCACTATGCTAGAGAGTGCCCTCATAAGAAGGATACTCCACGTGATGACGACAACAATAACAATCGCAACAATTTCACAAGCAATGGTAATCAAAGAAACAACAGATTCAACAACAAAGGAAAAAAGAATGCTCCCGCTGCTCGATATGGAAATGGTCGAACTTGCAAAAGGTCGAGAAACTCCAAGTATGAGGAAACTAATGTTGTAGAAAAACAAAACGAATTTTATCTTATTTATGCCCTCACTACTGCCTTTCCTCCGGACACTTTGGATAATTGGTTGATTGATAGTGGTGCCTCAAGGCACTTCACTGGGTACAAGGAGGCCCTCTCTAATTTGATTGAAAAGAAGACTAATTTGGAGATCATACTTGGAGACAATGCCGCCTACCCCGTGAAAGAGATAGGAACTGTCACTCTTCACTTGAATCAAGATCAAATCCTTCATCTACAAGAAGTATTGTACATACCTGATTTGAAAAAGAACCTGGTATCTATTTCTGCAATGGAAGATAAAGGCTTTAAGGTAACATTCGTTGATGGGAAGGTACGTGTTTGGCAAAGGAACCCGAAAGATACATTTACACTTGGGTTTAGGGTTGAAGGTCTCTATCAGGTTGGAGGAAGTCATTTAGGAGCCATGCTTGCGACACTACTCTTCAATCTTAATTATGGCACCAAAGATTTGCTCACCTTCATTACAAAGCCTTACCTGATGTAAGGAAGATGGTCACAAGTATGCCCGAATTCAACATAGATCATGATGGTATTTGTCAAGGTTGTGTAGCTGGAAAACATACAAGGGGACCATTTCCCTCAAGTGAAATTCAAACTACCAACATTCTTCAATTGGCCCATTCTGATCTATCTGGTATGTTGCCCGTAACATCACTGGGAGGATACTTGTACTATGCAATTTTTGTGGATGACTTCTCTCGCAAAACTTGGATCTATTTCTTGAAGAAGAAGGATGAAGTATTCAAATGGTTTTGTTCTTTCAAAGCCTTGGTCGAAAATCAAACAGAGAAGAAGATCAAAATATTGAGGACCAATAATGGGACCAAATATGAATCAAATGAATTCAATGACTATTGTAGAGAAGCTGGAATTAAGAGGAAGACCACTACTGCATATACTCCTGAGAAAAATGGAGTTGTCGAAAGGAAGAATTGAACCATCATAGAAGCTACCCGTGTTATGCTTCATGACCAAGGCCTACCAAAGTTCTCATGGGGAGAAGATGCTAACATTGCCGTATATGTTCAAAATAGGTACTTGCATCAAGCATTGGACTTCAAGACACCCGAAGAAGTTTTCACCAGTAAGAAACCTGATGTTTATCATTTTCAAATTTTTTGTTATCCCGTGTATTTCCAGGTGTTGAAAGAGAAAAGAAACAATCTAGATGCATCTGGGAAGAAAGGAACATTTGTGGGCTACAGTGAAACTTCAAAGGCATATAGAATCTATGTGCCTGGTCAAAGAGAAGTTGAAATAAGTCATGATGTCACCTTTGATGAAGATTTTTCCCTTGGGAAAGTCAGAGATCTTCCTATCCCAAGGAAGGACAATGATGATAATGCAGGAAAGCAGGATGAATCTCCAAAAGATGAATTGATGCCCGATGTTGAAGGCCCGATGGATCCCATTGATCCACCTCCTGGTGAGCCCTCTAGCTCAAGGAAAAGACCTTTGTGGCTCAGAGATGCTCTCGAAGATGTTGAAAGACATGTTGCACCAAGGGGGGAGTTCGTGAAAGCAAGAAGTCGAACAGGTACCAAGGGTACTTAGTTGCTACGTGTACCATTCTTCAATTTGAGCCATGTACGTTCGAAGAAGCCGTGAAGCACCAAGTATGGAAGGATGCGATGAATGATGAATATGAATCGATCATGAAGAATGATGTCTGAGATGTGGTTCCTAGACCCAAGGACAAGTCAGTGGTCACTTCTAAATGGCTTTACAAAATCAAACATGGAGTTGGTGGAAGTGTTGAAAAGTTCAAGGCCAGGTTCGTTGCTCGAGGCTTCTCTCAAAAGGAAGGAGTGGATTATGACGAGATATTTGGACCAGTTGCCCGATACACCACTATCCGATCTATCATTTCTCTTGCAGCCTCTCAGGATGGAGCCTACACCAAATGGATGTCAAAACTGCCTTGTTGCATGACTCGCTTAAGGAGGAAGTCTATGTAGAACAACCTGAGGGGTTTGAAGTTCAAGATCGAAAAACACATGTATGTCGGTTGAAGAAAGCCCTTTATGGGTAGAAGCAAGCCCCTAGGGCTTGATATGAAAGGATTGATAGCTATCTTATGAAGTTGGGAGTTACAAGGAGCGAAGCTAACCCGAACCTATACTTCAAGGTTGAAAAGGACAGGCCTATCATTCTGGTCCTTTATGTGGATGATCTCTTTCTAACAGGTGCAGACCCTCTCATGAGAGAAACATATGTAAATTTTCTTTTTATATTAATAAATTGCCTGACGTGGCCCCGTTGGCTCAGGCCATCGACCGTTTCCCTCTTTGAGGGTTTTAACCATGTGATATACTGGTGTATTGATTTGTGATCTGTTTGTGAGCGGTGACCTTTGGTGTTTGATCTAAGGAACTTACCCTGTAAATTACTACATGGTATCAGAGCCATTTTGAGGGCCGCATCCGTTGTTGATCCAAATCCGAAGCCGATTTGATTGTATGCGACTGCTGTTTTCCAGACCTACTATTTCTGACCATTTTCGAGACAGGAGAACTACTGTGTTGTGTTCGGAGCATTTATTACAGTGAGGAACCCCTTTCGTTTCATGCGAAAAGGTTTCTGGTTGCACGAGTTATGTCATTTTAGATCTGGAGGTATAAAGTATCTTTTTTGCAGTTATATTTGTTAATCGTTCTGCTTATTTCAGTTCCCTCTGTTTATTTCGGTTTATAGTTTGTGTTATTTGCCGGATCTATACCCTCTTCTCTGTGTATGTTCTTTACTTTGTGCTGTGTGCGATCTCAGCAAATCAGAAACAGGAATACGAGATTTTTTTTTGCTACATGTTCTCTTTCCCTGCGTCTTTGTTCGATCTCTGGAAATCAGAAATAGCGGAAAAAATGATAGTTGTCGGTAAGGCTAACCGAAAATCTAACGTTTTGTCCTAAGGCTTGCATTTCGTTTTTTTTGTGCACAGATTTTGTGTTTTTTTTTGCAGGAAAAAACACGCACATCGAATCGAAATAATATCAAAAAAAACAAAAATACCTCCCTTCCTCCTTTCAAACAATTACAGAATCCTTTTACTAGCTCACTTGGTGTAAAGTTAGTTTACGAGAATAAAGGTCTTGGGTTCAAGTCTCTCTCTCAAGCTTCTTTTTGTAAAAAGTTTTTTGTTAAGTTACTTTTTCTTATAAAGCCCTTTGGCAAGTTGCCAGTTTTAAAAAGAGGGTTTTATTTCAAAAGCACATGTAAAAGTAACATTGTAAAAGTGACTCTCACTTATTTATAAAAGTGGGTCACATAAAGTAGTTTTTTTTAAAAGTGAGCTTATTGTATTAAGTTTGAAAAGGGGGGGGGGGGGTTTTTTAAGTAGAACTTCATCATCAGCTTTCAACCTTTCACGTAACTATTCGGCATCTACAACGCATTTTTTTCAAAAAGGCATAACTTCTTCATCCGGAAGCCGTTTTCTGAGCCATTTTTTTTGAACCAGCCTAATTTTTCGAAATCTATACATTGGAGCAATTAGTTTCAGCCCTTTTCAGCTTCAGTTTTTTTTTTTTTAAATGGAAAGTGCATGCCCGGTTATTCTTAACAGCGCCAATTATTTCCAATGGCTATCCTACATGATAGACTTACTTAGAAGTAAAGAGCTTTATAGAATAGCCTCAGGACAAGAAACTAAACCTACCGATGGAGATAAAGCCGCTAAATGGGAAAATAAACAAGATCAAGCACAAGGGTTGATAGGAATGTCCATTGTTCAAGATCTTTGTTTTCATATCCAAGAAATTGACACCCCTGATGCAGCTATGAAAAAGCTAAATATTATTTTTGGCATTCAAAATGAAATCAGGGCCCACCAACTTGAAAATGAGTTGCTTACTTTGGACCCCAAGAATTTCTCCTCTATTGAAGATTTTTTGTCCAAATTCAAGACCCTTAGATTTCTTTTAGAAGGTTGTAAGATCAAAAAGGAAGATGGTAGCCTTATCTATTCCATTCTTGCTAAGCTTGGACCTACATACTCTGTATTTGTTTCCACCTTCCATTCCACTAAAGAAGCCCTCATTTCTTAAGGAACAGCCTACAAGTCCCCCTCTTTTGATGCCTTATGCGATTCTTTGATAAGAGAACAAGAAAAATTCTTACACCTTAATCTTATCAATACTGAAAACGCTTCTAAGAAAGCCTTAGCAACCCAACCGCAACCACATCAAAAGAATCCCAAGAAGCAGTATCCTAAAAAGTATGGTCCTAAACCAAACAAGGGTCTTAAGCAATTTCAGCCGCAAATTGAAAAAGCAACTCACCAAACTGATCAGGCAAATAAAAACAAAGGGAAGAAAACAAATAGACATTGCAACTTTTGTAATCGTGATGGTCATGTAGAGTCCAAATGTTTTAAGAAGATGGAAGCCTTGGAAGCAGCAATGAAGAAGCACCGCATAAATTTGGAGAACTCTTCAACTTCATCTTCAGGAATGGCACTTTCTGCTTGTGGTCGTCAAGCATTTGGTTATGCATTAAATGTATCTTCTTCTTCTCATTATCATGAGTGGCTCATTGATTCTGAAGCTTCTTACCACATGGCCAAAAATAAAGCCATGTTTTCTTCTTTAAATGATTGTAACACCAAACATATTTATGTTGGTGATGATAGATCTCTTAGTGTTGTAGGATTTGGAACCATTCATTTAGATAATGATCAGTTTAATGATGTACTATGTGTTCCTACCTTGTCATGCAACCTTCTATCTGTTTATCAAATAACTCATTCAGGTGAAGGTACAACAATAGAATTCTCACCTCATGATGTTGTAATCAAGGACCTCAAAGATCCTAGACATATTTTAGCTATTGGCATTGTTGATGATTCTACAAGGTTGTATAAGTTTGACAACTTTGGGCCATCATGTCCTCCCTCCATTTTTGTTGCTCATAATGATGAAGTGAGCAAACTTTGGCATGAGCGATTTGGTCACTTAAACTATCGCTCTTTTCAAACTATATGTAAAGAAAATATGGCGACAGGTCTTCCTATGGTATCTTGCTGAGATGGTGTTTGCCCCGGATGTGTACTCGGAAAACGTCATCGGGATAGTTTTGACAAACGTGCCTCTTGGCACGCTTCAGCCCCTTTGCAGCTTTTGCACAGTGATTTATGTGGTCCACTTCTCGTTGTTTCTTTCTCTGGTTGCAAGTACTTCTTAACTTTCATTGATGATTTCTCCAACCGCACTTGGGTATACTTCTTAAAAATCAAGAGTGAAGTTTTTAACATGTTCTTGGCCTTTAAGGCCTTTGTTGAGAAACAATCTGGACATCAAATGTTTAAGTTAAGATCAGAGAATGGAGGAGAATATGTTAACAACAAATTTATCAACTTTTGCACTAAGCATGGCATTCAATTGCAACATATTGTTCCATATACTGCACAACAAAGTGGTGTAGCTGAAAGGAAGAATCTCACCTTAAAAGAAATGGCTAATCGAAAGGACTTAGTCTTAATTTTTGGGTAGAAGAAATTAACTGTGCAAATTACATAGTAAATTACACTCCTACTAAGGTTTTAAGGAATATAACTCCAAAAGAAGCCTAGAGCTCAATCAAACCAGATGTAAGTCACTTTCATGTTTTTGGAAGTGATGCTTGGGGCCATATTCCAGATGCGAAACATAAAGCCTTAGAACCTAAGAGTGAAAAATGCATTTTTGTTGGATATTTTGAAGATGTCAAAGGATATAGACTTCTTCAACCAAAATCCAAAAATATAATCATTAGAAGAGATGTAAAATTTGATGAAAATATATCGACCTGCGAGCCTAGTTCGGCAGGTGTGTCGCCTTTGGCCTGCAAGCCTGATTCGGCATATTTGCACCTCTCTCTATCTCTTCTATTTTTGATAGCATTCCTTCTAGTTCAGATGATGACAGCGAGGATGACAATCCTCCTCCACCTCTTGAAGATATTCCTTCATCTCCACAGCTTCCAAGATGGGTCCGCTCTACTCGGGATGCAGCAGGTTCTCTTGCAGGTGACCCTGCAGATCGACAACATACACGTTCTCAGTTCGAAAGAGCCTCTTCCTTATTGGCTCAAGTTTCAGAAAATCCTGATCCAGACACCTTTGAAGAAGCTTCAAGTCATCCAGATTGGGATGAAGTTATGAATGAAGAACATCGTTCCTTATTGGCAAACGATACTTGGGATCTTGTTCCTCTTCCAAAAGGAAGAAAACTTGTCAGATGCAAATGGGTTTACAAAAAAAAGTTTGGACCAGACCGAAAAGTGGATAAACATACAGCTCGTCTTGTTGCTAAAGGATTTTCACAAGTTGAAGGCATTAACTATACTGAAACCTTCTCCCCTGTTGCCAAAATGAATTCTATCCGCCTTGTTCTTTCCCTTGTTGCCTCCTTTAAATAGGAAGTCCATCAGATGGATGTTAAATCTGCCTTCTTACATTTTGATTTGCATGAAGAAATCTACATGGAACAACTCCCTGGCTTTATCCAAAACAACTCTAGCCTTGTTTGTCGCCTTAGGAAGTCTCTCTATGGTCTCAAACAAGCTCCTCGGGCTTGGTACGCCAAAATGGATAGATTTCTATTAGATAATGGCTTTTCTAGGTATCATTCTGACAACACTGCCTACACCAAGAAAGTGGGTAAGTCCTTCACCATCCTTGTTCTTTATGTTGATGACCTTATCCTTACTGGTAGTGATCCCAACCATATAAACCATGTGAAGTCTAGCCTCAAAAAGAAGTTTGAAATGACAGACTTAGGACACTTGCATTATTTCCTTGGTCTTCAAGTCTTGCAACCCAAAGAAGGTATTACCCTTTCTCAATCCAAGTATGCCTGTGATCTTCTACGCCACTTTCACATGGAAGACTGTAAGCCAGCCCCTTCTCACTTTCAGTCTGGAGTCAAGCTTTCAATCACTTGTACTACCCCTGAAGTTGATGCTACCTTATACCGTCAACTTGTTGGTAAACTTATGTATCTAACCCATACCTGTCCTGACCTTTCCTTTGTCATTGCTCTTGTTGCTCGGTTTATGCACCAACCTCATGAAACTCACTGGAAACCAGCTAAAAGCAGTGAAACAAACATCGCGATTTTATCGCGAGTTTTTGGGGGGTCCGATTTTATCGGCGATTTTTTGAACGATTTTTTGAAAAAATCGTTATCGCGATTTTTTCGAAAAAATCGCGAGTCGACCGATAAAAATCGTGGCAGCCTCGGACAGCGACTTTATATTGCGATTTTTGGTTTTTTGTTTGTCATTTTTAGTTGGACAGACTTGCTTATGAGAGCCAAGGAGGGAAGGAGGAGAGCCAAGGAGGGAGATACGTGATTTACAAGCCCAAGATTGGACAAAAGTGAAGAATTTCTTGCAATCCAAGCGAACAAAAATCGAATTTGGACCAAGTGTTTCCGGCAAAACGTTTTTCCATGTATGGGCATCAAATTTGACCCTTTTTTTTTTGTTTTTTTCTTGTTCTTCCATGGGTTTCTATTACCCATGTATTTTTCATCATTTGTGATTGCATTTGGTTGTGTTTTTTTTTTTTTTATTGAGAGGAGAGGGTTTATTTTGGTCAAAAATGCAAAAAATTGTTTGTTAAATTTTGTTTTTTATATTTCTTCTTGTGCTCTTAGTTTCTTCCCATTATTTTTGCTTGTGTTTCAACATGTATTTTTTCCCATTATTTTTGGATTGAGTTGAGGGTTTTTTTTGTGAAAAAAATCAAAATGTTGTATGTAAAATTGTAATTTTTTTATTTTATTTTTTAACTGGCAATTTTTCTTGTGCCCTAGGTTCAAATTTCAACATTCAAACTTCAAACTTCAAAGTTTCCAACATGCCAAGGAAATTAGATCCTTTATGGGAATTTGGTGAATGTAATAACCCTGCACTGAGAGTTCTAGAATTTTTACCTATTTGAACTATTTGAACTTTTGTTTAAGTAAAACAGATCTTAATAAGACATTGAAAGGATATAAATTGAAATTTCAGCTTGCATAATTAACCTAACCTATATGTAGAAGAATACCTGAAAATCAGCACAAACTTACGAATCCTGAACTTGAAGCGGCTGAAGATTTGTTGGTGATGTACTGAACAGAACAGATTACTGGGGCAATCGAATCCTCCCAGCCAAATCCGGGACTAATCCCAGACCCAGAGGGTGTCCCCTCTGTCCCCCGTGCCCAGATTTCCAAGAACAAGAGACTCCTCCCCAAACACTGCAAGCCAGCATTTCCTTCCTTCTCCTTTCAGCAGAAACCATTTCTCCTCCTCCAAGAAAACCTTTTTCCCCCCTTCTCCTCCATACCACCTCCTTTAAATAATCTCCTTCCACCGCCTCTAACTTCCCGAAGTCTTATCCTCATTAATGATGATATTTTTATGTATTTATGGTGGTATCCTTTTCATTATGTTTGGATATGAATATAATGTAAACAATCTTTCTCCATCGCCTCAAACTTCCCGAGGCTTTACCCAACCTTAAGTTTATATTAAATGTTGTTATGGTGGGTGATCCCATTAATGTGCTTACGTATACATATTTATAAAGGTGGGATTTTATTTAAGTACCTTTAATATAAATCTTTAATATCGCATACTCATTTTAACTTAAAGATTCATTAACTTTATTACTTCATTTCCTTTATTACCTTGTTTCATAAAATTTTATACTTGGTTGAATTTGACATAAAGTATGAAATCTTAATATTAAGTCCCCAATCTTTGTAATCTTGATATTAGGTGGGCGTACTAGTGCGATGTGGACGGTATAGGCAGGTGTAGCTATCAAATGCCTATATCGTTCACACGCTAATATTGTTTTGGGTATAACAGGGGAATGGGTCGTTACAGTGAACCTGATGGGGGGTTTGACCGATCAAACTTGACTTGCAAATTATGTGGTCAACACATGACAGGGGGGATATACAGGTTGAAATACCACTTGGCACAAATTCCTGGGCATGAAGTAGGCCCTTGCAGAAACACTAGTGCAGAAATAATCAAAAGAGCCATGAACTCATTGGGACAAATAGAAACCACTAAACTCAGCAAAGCAGCTCTGAAAAGTCAAATATCAAGGTTTGGAGTTGACCGTGACAGTGGTAGTGGCTCTTCAGCATCAGCCTCTTCTACAGGCAGCCCCGTAGCTGCCTCCTCATTTTTTGTTCCTAGAACCACTCCCGGGGCACAGCCATCTATCTCCTCCTTTCTTAAAAGAAAGGAGAAGGAAGAAGCTGATAAGTTGTTAGGCAAATTGTTTCTTTGGAGTGATATTCCTTTCAATGTTGCCAGGAACAATCCATTTTATCAAGCTGCGATTGATGCTATCGCTGTTGTTGGCCCAGGATACAAAGCCCCTTCAGATAATGACCTTAAAAGGCGCATTCTGCAAAATGAGAAAGCTTACTGCACCAAGAGATTGGAAGAGTTAAGGGCATCATGGGAAGTCACAGGATGCACTGTGATGTCAGATGGTTGGACTGATCAAAGGGGTAGGACCCTTATTAACTTCTTGGTCAGTTGTCCCAAGGGGACAATGTTTATGAAATCTGTTGATGCATCCGCACATGTCAAAGATGCAAAATTATTATGTGATTTATTAGATGTGTTCATTATGGAGGTTGGGCCCCAAAATGTTGTCCAAATCATAACGGACAACGCTACAAACTATGTTTCTGCTGGCAAGATGCTTATGGAGAGGTATCCGAGCATATTTTGGACACCTTGTACTGCACATTGCCTTGATTTGATGTTGGAGGACATCGGAAAGCTTGATTTTGTCAAAGATATTGTAGAATCATCAAAGAGAATCACAAAATTTATATATAACCATGGATCCGTGCTTCATTTGATGAGGACATTCACCAACAATAAGGAGTTGGTGCGGCCTGCTATTACACGATTTGCCACTACTTTCATCTCTCTTCAATCCCTCTTGAATTCTAAGTGGGAATTGAAGAGAATGTTTGTTTCAGATGAGTGGCGTGTTTTGACTATCAGCCGCAAATTAGAGGGACAGGCCATCTGCAGGTTGGTGTCATATCAGGAAAGTTTTTGGGCTGGAGTGGAAGAGGTGTGCAGCATTAGTGAACCTTTGGTAAAGGTTCTTAGATTGGTGGATGGAGAGAAGCCCGCAATGGGCTACTTGTATGAGGCCATGGATAGGGCCAAAGAAGCTGTTCGCAGCTATTATGATGATAAGGGTGATGAGGGGTTTCAGAGACAACTCCTTATATGGGAAGTGATTGATGATCGATGGAACAACACACTCCATTGTCCCATCCATGCTGCAGGGCTCTTCCTGAACCCCGCATTTGCTTATTCATGTGGTTTTCTATTTGATGTTGAGGTCATGGATGGCTTTTTCACTTGTGTTCAGAAGATGGTGCCAAATCCATCAGAACGTACAGAGATATCCAAAGAGATGGAGGTATACAGAATGGCAGGTGGCACCTTGAGCTTCGACATGGCTGTCCATGATAGGACTACTAAAATGCCAGGTAAGATTTTCATTATTTTAAAAATTTTCTTATGTTTGTAACTTTATAAGTTTATCTTATTTGTTGTAACTTGTAACTTGTAGATGCATGGTGGAGGAGCTACGGTGGCAGATTACCAAAACTCCAAAAACTTGCCATTAGAATACTCAGCCAAACATGTAGCGCTTCAGGATGCGAGCGCAACTAGAGTGTATTTGAAAAAATACACACCAAAAAGCGCAACAGGTAAAAAACTTAACCTATTCCAATTTCCAACTGATTTTTTGAATTCATTAAATATTTTTTTTTAAATATTTAATTTATTATTTTATGACCCTTGTACAGGTTGGAGGGTCAGCGGCTCAATGACATGGTTTACGTCTACTACAATCTTAGATTGTGGGTGAGACAAATTGAGAGGACCCCTGATATGGAGGCCATCTCTTTAGATGCAATTGACACCACTGCTGAATGGAGGGTTGAGGCTGAGAGGCCTGTCATGGAGTCAGCCCCTGATTGGATAGAGCAGGAGGTAGTGGAGGGGGAGGACGAGGAGGAGGACGAGGAGGAGCAGCAGCAGGAGGAGGAGGAGGAGGAGCAGGAGGAGGAGGTGACACCACCTACCACTACTACCGGTAGAGGACGTGGTCTGCCTCCTTTAGCTCCTAGTGGTTCAGGTTCCCGTTCTGGTGCTTCATTTTTTACTTCTAGAGCACGAAAGAGCCCATTGCCAGCCCCGCCAACTTCTTCATCTAGAGAAAAAGGCAAAGCTGTTGTATTTTCTCGCAAGAGGGGCAGAGGAAATCAATAGTATAGGACCATAGGTTATATGGTGGCATGGTGCATTGACATTCCTTTGTATATGACATTATGACTCATGATATGAGATACATTATTATAATTTTTGTTGATATTTTGAGGCTGAGTTGACTCTTGAGACTCAGGACTTAGTATTCAGGACAGGATTCAGTTTTATGTATGATGTAGCACTAGACATGATATTACACATCTTATATATTAGTTTTTTTTCATATTTATGTGTCAATGCATTTATTTTATGCTGTAGATGCTTTAGATATTAAAAAAATTGAAAAAAAATGAATATTTTTGTATGTGCCGATTTTTTCCCGATTTTTACGATTTTTTCCCGATTTTTTCCGATTTTTTCCCCTCGGCGATTTTATCCCGATCGCGATGTTTGTAACATTGGCTAAAAGAATACTTCGATATATTCGAGGTACAGTTCAGTTCGGGATTCATTACAGTGCAGGAGCATCTCCATCGTTGATTGGTTTCACTGATTCTGATTGGGCTGGTGACCTTGATGATCGAAAGTCTACTGCAGGATATGTATTCACTCTTGGTTCAGGACCTATTACTTGGTCTTGTAAGAAACAAAGTGCCATCTCTCTTTCTTTGGCAGAAGCAGAGTATCGTGATGCAATTGAAGCCAGCAAGGAAGCCATGTGGCTTCGTCAGATCCTGTCTGAATTTGGTCTTCATCAGCAGCATCCAACTACACTTTGGTGTGATAATCAAAGTGCCATTCAGCTATGCAAAGATCCAGTTCAGCATCAGCGTATGAAACACATTGAGCATCATATACACTTCATTAGAAAGCTCATTCATGACCGTGTTTTGGAGGTACAGTATTGTTCAACCAATGATCAAGTTGTCGATATCTTTACAAAGGCTCTCACAGAAGCGAAGTTTACCAAACTTTGATCTATGCTTGGAGTTCAGGAAAGTTATCATTAAGGGGGGATAGGCTCTAATGCCTCCTTCCTTCTCCTATTGTGTCACCTTTGTAAATCCTTCAATCCTATCCCAAGTTGTTTTTAAGGGGGGATATTAGGATATTTTGACACACAGGAAATAGTCTCCTTTTGTGTCACCTTTGTAAATCCTTCAATCCTATCCTAAGTTGTTCTTAAGGGGGGATGTTAGGATATTCCGACACAGAGGAAATAGTTAAGTATAACTTGGTCTAGTGTGGAGTTAGGTAAAGTGTGTTTCTTTACTATGTACATTTGTAACTTATAATCCAACGGTCACGATATGTAGTGATCCGACGGTTCACTCTCTCCTCGGTATTACCGACACTTGATCCGTGGCTTAACACCCGATTGGTCCATGATCTCTATTTAAAGAGCATGGAGGGTCATTTGTCTGGTAACTGTTTATGAGAGAAACATATGTAAATTTTCTTTTTATATTAATAAATTGCCTGAAGTGGTCGCGTTGGCTCAGGCCGTGGACTGTTTCCCTCTTCGAGTGTTTTAACCACGTGATATACTGGTGTACTGATTTGTGATTTGTTTGTGAGCGGTGACCTTTGGTGTTTGATCTAAGGAACTTACCATGTAAATTCCTACATCATTTATCAATGCAAGAGGGAGTTGGCTTCCAAGTTCGAGATGAAGGACCTAGGTTTGATGAACTACTTCCTAGGGCTTGGAGGTCTGGCAAAATCCAGGTGATATTTTCCTTTCTCAAGGAAAATACATTGTGAAGCTGCTCGAGAGATGTGGGATGGTGGAATGCAAGTCTGTGTCTACTCCGATGGAACTCAAATTCAAGAAGCTATGTGGAAGTGTTGTTGGGCCCGAATTGGCAAATCCTTCCTAGTATCGACAACTTGTGGGGGGCCTGATGTTCTTGGTAAGCTCTCGTCCCAACATATGCTTCACTGTGAATACATTGAGTCAATTTATGGTCGAGCCTCATCACATACATTGGATTGTTGCCAAGAATCTCTTGAGATATCTCTAGGGCACAATCAACTATGGTTTGAGATATATTGCCGAGAATTTTAGGCTACATGGATTTACTGATGCTGACTGGGTTGGCAGTGTGGTGGATTGTAAGAGCACATCTGGATGTTTCTTCTCATTGGGGTTTGCTTCAATATCTTGGATGAGCAGGAAGCAGAAATCGGTTGCTTTAAGCACTGTCGAGGCCGAATACATTACTACTAGTATGGCCTGTTGTGAAGTTGTTTGGTTGAGGAAACCCTTTAGTGAGCTATTTGAGCACGTGCTAGATACCACTGTGATCTACTGTGACAACCAAAGTGGGATTCGCCTCTCAGAGAATCTCGTGTTCCACGACTGCTCCAAGCATATTGATATCGAGTACCACTTTATCCGGGATATGGTACAGCGGGGAGCAATAAGGCTCCAACACATCAGGACTAATGAGCACGTCGCAAACATTCTGACGAAGCCCTTAGGGAAGGCCAAATTCTTAGCCTTCAATGAGAGACTTGGAGTCGTGGAAAGATCCTCCTATGAGGGTCCCGCATGAGTTGGACACTGAGCTCTGGGAGCTCCTGGGGGCTTGTGGTACTTTTTGTAGCTATGAGCGACCATAGGGTGAGTGGTTCACCTTCCCCTAGTGGTGCGTTTAACGTTATGTACAGGGTCACTGGTTCACCTTCCCCTGCGATTGACATATGCATAGGATGAGCGGTTCACGTTCTCCTATGGCATATGAGCTAGATGAGTAGTTCACCTTCTCCTATTGATGCCCCAACACACATCCTACCCATGTAGTCTGAGACTCATGGGAAGTACCTCTCATATGGCCAATGTGTTGGGAAACGTGGATAGGGACCATAGCACTATCGATGGACGCAATTGTGCACTGTCATACTCCCTATGTCTAGGATGCATGGTGTTCAACAACTTGATCTGGGACCAAATGAGGTTATGGATTTTGTTAGTGGAGAGTGGTAAGGTCTTGTGACTCACTCTTGATCAATTCTTCTTCATTATTACTTCATGGTTCAGTAGAGCAGAGATGACAGTGATGAGACATGACAATAGATGGATTGGCAGGTGGAATTCTCCCTAGTTGAGAGGGAGTGTTAAAATTGGCAACTAGGGCCAAATTCCACCTTGGGACAGCTCATTTGATGGAGATGATGATTGCAATAAATTCCTCTTTTTGAGAGGACCAAAATTGATCTAAAGATCATCTCATTCAAACAAGCAGAAGTGTGATTTTGAATTTATGCCCACACATGTGCAAATTGTTCAAGTCGGCCTCAGCTAAATGTAGGCTCAAGAAGCCCAATGGATGTGTCTCTTCACCCACAACAAATTGTATAAATAGAAGTGACCTTACACCTCATTTGGCATCAACATCACTCACACATTCTTCTCTCTCTTCATCAGATTGGTTCGTACGACTACTGGGCAGCGTCTCTCTCTCACACGTGGCAAGGAGGACGAGTTTTTCTGGGACAGAATTGTAGAACCGAAATTACAGAATTTCAGACAGTTTGACCAGCGTTGACCAAGGTGATTTTGACCCGTTTTCACTGCAGTTTTTGGGGCAAATTTCCAAATTCCTTGGGCCGCACAGAAATCAAGGTTTTCTGGGTTGTTTGACTGCAATTTGACCAAGTTTGACCGCATATTTTGTGACTATTTTGGGTTGACTTTGACCGTTGTTGGAGGCCGACTTTGACTACCTTTGACCGAGCTTCAAAGGAGGTGTTTGATTGTTGTTTTGGCCAGCGTTGACTTTCTGGTTAGGGCTAAAGTTTGACTGCAAAATTTGGCAGGGTTGTTTTGACTTTGAATTGGGCAAGTCATTTTGACTTTTTGTACTCTCTCTGTTGAACTTTTGAATAATAATAAAAAGAATTGATCAAATGGTTTTCCCCACATTGGGGTTTTTCCCTGGCATCCGCCAAATCCAGTGTTCTCTTGTCTTGGCTTGTCTTCTTCATTTTGTTTATGTTCTATCTGCATTTACTATCAATGTGATTAATAGTTAATGTGATTGCTACTAGAAATAATTGGAAATTGTCATTGGGTTGCTAAAGGAACATTGAAGTAAATTGTGCTAAGCATAGAACATACCAATGTTAACTAAATTTAACACAAGGAAAACAGCTTATAATCAAAACGTGATCTTTATTGATTTATGTTGCTTGGGAGGTACTTCACAACCCTAGGTACTGGGTTTGTGTGAGTTTGCACCACAAAACGGCTTTTTGGGCGAAGTACCTGTTGGAAAGTGTAACTAGGTTCGGTCTTCATATTGACTATGTAATTATGTATTTATGTAATGAAGAAGACAAATATAATAAAATGTATTTTTGTTATGCTTGCTTCATGGGTTTCATGAGCAAGGTTTTTAATATAGGTCAAAAGACTTCTTCTTGATGTCTTTTAGGGATTTGTCATCTTGTCATAAATGTACTGATTAAGAGTCATGTATATGAAGAGTCTAGTCAAAGAAGTATGCTCAAGACCTTTTCATATAAGCTTTGAAGACATGGCTCAAAATGTGGTTCAAGATCAGCGATGAAGTGCCTCCTCAAGTCGGCCTATGTACAGTGAACAAGTCGGCTTCCATACCCCTGCTCAAGTCGGCCTTCACACAGATTGATAGGTCGGCCTAAATCTCAGAAAGAAGTATGCAATGTAAAGGATGGTTTGTGGTTCATTTTAAGAGATAACTTTGGATAAGTCTGAGGCAGAAATGCGAGGTAAAAGTCTGAGATTACAGTCATACATATCAGCAAGAAGTGCGAAGTAAGGACTGTGTTCTAGCATGAAGAAGGGAATATGGTAAGTGTGGATATAGGACTGCGTTCAAACGTGAAGAAGGGCGGTGTTACTGTGCGGGTATAGGACTGTGTTTAAGCATGTAGAAGGACTGTGTTAATGTGCGAAATTAACACAGGGTTTAGTGCGAAGAAAGGATTGTATAAAAGAGCAAGAACGGGACTGTATAAAAGAGCGAGAACAGGACTATGTTAAGTACAAGAACAGGATTGTGTAAGGGCATCACTATAGTATAGTGTGGACTGCTCATCGAAAGGAAAGTATGTACAATCAGTAAGGTTAAGTAAAGACAAAGGTAAGATAGTATATGACACGGTGCTGATATCACAAGCAAGGATCTCATACAGCCAAAGAAGGAAGAATACAAAGAGACCAAGCTCTCTATTCTTGGTGCAGAAAAGTGCAAAACGGTGCAGGAAAGAAGGATCAGCTCAAGGAATCAATGAAGAAGCAGTGACAAGGTCTTGGAGGCATACAAGGGTCAAGGGTTTGTGTCATGGTCATGGTACTTGTCATCTGAAAGTCTATAAGAAGAATTTCTTGTGGGTTTTCCTCTCCAAGAGGGAGAGGTTTTGGCCCTTGCTAGAAGAGCCTAAATTTGTCTCTTGCGTTTTGGTAATTGACTTGACGAAAGACATAATAAGCTAAGAAGAGAATACATAAGTAAGAGAAGTAAGATCACAAGTAATTATCAAGAAGATAATTTGAATTAAACCTATCCCTACCTAATTCTCAACAGTACCCAAGTAGTGGGTTTTGCACCCAAAGTTGTGGGCACGAAACCAAGTTTGATTTTGATGGTTTGACCATTGTTGCAAGTGGAGCACCCTTAGAGGAGCAAGGGGGTCCTAAGGTAACCATGGAGGCTTTGATCAAATGGAGAAAATAATTTTTATTTATATGAGATGGGCTAATTGACGAAATGTTCAAGTCAACTTGGCTTGAAAAATGCCCTTTGGAGGGCTAGTTGCTGCACCAAGGGAAGCATAGATATAAGAGAGGCAAGTCTTTTGATCAAACCACATCACAAATGCAAGCATCATAGGAGAAGGACTTCTAATCTAGCCGCAGCCTATAGGAGCAAATCCAAGAGATCAGAGGATGAGTTTCTTAGCATCTCTTTCTCTGTTTGGATAGGCCTAGGTAGCTTGTTGGCCGAGTTTGGAGAGACAAGTCCGGGCAGTTCTATGCACGTTTCGATGGCCTAATTCTATGTGACAGACCGAGGTTTATCTCTAATATTTTCAAGTAGGGTTGAGCCCCTATAGTGTTGTTGGACGGTGCTCCTATAACATGAGATTAGGGCAGTAGGCAAGGTCACATTGCTTGAAGTATAGCGCAGAAGATCAAGCCTAGAGGAGAAGGGTTTGCACAAGTATCAAGTGGTTTGGAGGTCGAGTTGTAGGGCCGATGTACAGCTGTATGGGTGCCCTAACTAGGGCCGAAAAATTTAGATTTGATGCATGCACAGAGCCGACTATTGAGGACAAAAGTGACGTCCTAGAGGTATGTTGTTTTTTCTTCTCAAGTTGATGTTTGCTATGTGATGTAGAGGGTTGTTTAATGTGTTTGAACTGTAGTAAAAAATCAGCCTATGTACGGTGAATTCAAGGCTTGTTAGCGGTTGATTGAAGTGCCCTAAGTACAATCCCTCGTGAAGGACAACAAGATTTTTAGTGGGCTGGTGGTTTTGGCTCTAGTTCATTGACCTCAATGGTGGAAGGTTGACGATAAGAGGGTTGTCATTTGAGCCCTAGTTCTGTAATTGACAGTGGGTTGGATCAATGATAAGAGGGCAGCCTCCAAGCCCTAAGTCTAGCCATCTTTGGAGTAGTAGAGAGGCAAGTAGTGGGCAGTGGTGAAGACCCTATGTGTTGGAGTCTTTGAAGGAAGAAAGAGCAGCTAGAGGGCAGATTGTGTTGACCCAAAGTTTATTGACACAAAAGGAGTCGTGATCATTGATAGTGGCATATTGTGGAGCTAAAAATGCAGTTGTAGTGATCAGCTAATTGGAAGGCAAAGGACCTGCCAGACGTGTTCAAGGTATGTGGACTGAAAGGGTTGTGGAGTGCTACATCAAGAAGTAGGTCAAGTGTACTTTGTTCAGGGTAAATTGGTCATCAAAGTTGTTGATACCAAGACCTAGTTATTGTCTTGTATCAAGGAAGATTGTAAGAGCCATGATCCCTTGTACGAGAGCGCCCTCAGATTGTTGTATTAAAGATTTGTAATATAACAAGTGTTGGGTTAAAGTTTTGTCTCGTGTACTAGTTAATTCACTGTTGTGTTTATTCCGTTGTGCAAAGTAAAAGTGTTGTGGCATTTGAGTGTGTTTGTGTTCGAGATTTTAGACTCAAACCATATTCTTGAGTGTCGTGGAAAAATCAACATGGTATCAAAGCTACTTCGAAGGGCCAGTGAATCAGAGTGTGCACAACGTACAACTCAAGAGGGAGTTGGTTCCATTGTTGTTGAAGGGCTAATAGCAATGGCGAAGTTGTCAGTTAGTATGCAATATGAGGACAGGTTGGATGGGTTATCTAACTATACTCCATGGAAGGAAAGGATCAAAATGAACAAGATCTATCATTTTTCCAACAAAGAGATCAAGAAGCCAACTGACCGTAAAAAGTTGGAAGCGCGTGAGGAGTTGGATACGAAGGCAAAGTTGATCATCCTAGATGGTGTCAAAGATCATTTGATGCCTCGTATGTCAGGGAAGAGCTCTGCCCATGAGATGTGGAAAGCTCTTCAAGATTTGTTCCAGAACAAGAAAGAGAACCAACTGTTGATACTGAATAATAAGTTGAAGAGCACCAAGATGTTGGATGGAGGAGTGGCCCCATTTTTGACAAGATTGTCTCAGGTCCAAGATGAACATGCTGCCATCGGTGAGACTGTTACAAATTTTGAGATGGTGAGGATTGCTTTAAAAGGGCTTACCGAAAATGGAAGCCCTTCATCAAAGGAATCGTCACTCGTGAGAAGTTTCCAGACTGAAACAGGTTGTGGGATGAATTCATTCCACAGGAACTGCAAGAACAGGACCTTCATAAGAAGAAGAATACTTCTGATGATAATGTGACTCTTGCAGGGAGAATGAAGGGCAAGGCAAAGAAGGACTTAAGAGCAAGTTGAAGTGTTTCAGTTGTGGTGAATATGGTTATTATTCGACGAAGTGTCTGAAGAAGAAGAAGGGAGACAATGAGAATAAGAAGAAGGAGATAGCAGGTGGTGCTACTTCTTTTGATCTGGATGACATCTCAATAAGGTTGGAGGACAAAGTGGTACCTAATATCAATATGCTTGGATCGATCGTGGAACACGGGATTCTCAGAAAGACGAATCCCACTTTGGTTGCCACAAAGGATCACGGTGGCATCGAGCACATGCCCCAACAGCTCACCGGAGAGCTTTCTCAACCAAACAGATTCACAATAGGCCATACTTGCTGCAATATATTCGGCCTCGGCAGTGCTCAAAGCAACCGATTTCTACGTCCTGCTCATCCAGGAGATCAAAGCAAAACCTAGGGTGAAGCAACATCCAAATGTGCTTTTACAATCCACCACATTGCCTTCCCAATCGGCATCTGTATATCCATGGAGCCTCATACTCCCGACAGTGTATCTCAACCCATGATTGATTGAGCCCCGAAGATATCTCAAGAGATTCTTGGCACCAATCTAGTGAATGTGATGAGGCTCGACCATGTATTGACTCACGTGTTCACTGCAAAACATAAGTTCGGACGTGACTTCACTAAGAACATCAAGGCCCCCACAAGTTGACGATACTCGGTGGGATTTGCCAACTTGGGCCCAGCAGCACTTCCACACAACTTCTTAAAGTTGAGTTCCATCGGAGTAGTCACGAACTTGCAGTCCACCATCCCAAATATCTCTAGCAACTTCACAACATATTTTCCTTGAGAAAGGAAAATCTCGCCTGGCTTTTGCCAGACCTCCAAGCCTAGGAAATAGTGCATCAATCCTAGGTCCTTCATCTCGAACTCAGAAGCTAGCTCCCTCTTACATTGATGAAAGAGAGGGTAAGCACCTATCAGGAAGAGATCGTCCACATAGAGAACCAGAATGAGAGGCTTGTCCTTATCAACCTTAAAATAAAGGTTTGGATAAGCATCACTTCAAGTAAAGCCCAACTTCATCAAGTAGCTATCGATCCTCTCATACCAAGCCCTGGGGGCTTGCATCAACCCATAGAGGGCTTTCTTCAACCTACATACATGAGTGTCTCAATCTCAAACTTTGAACCCCAAAGGTTGTTCCACATAGACCTCTTCCTTGATTGAGCCATGTAAGAAGGCAGTGTTCACATCCATTTGATGTAGACTCCATCCTTGCGATGCAGCAAGAGCAATGATCGATCGGATGGTGGTGTAGCGGGCAACAGGTGCAAATATTTCATCATAATATGCCTTCCCTTTAAGAGAAGCCTTGGGCAACAAATCTTGCCTTGAACTTTTCAGCACTTCCATCGGCTCCATGCTTGATCTTGTAGAGCCATTTTGAGGTGACAACAGATTTGTCCTTCGGTCTAGGGACCACATCCCAGACATTATTCTTCATGACTGACTCATATTCCTCGTGCATAGCATCCTTCCAAACTTGATGCTTCATGGCTTCTTCAAACGTTCCAGGCTCAGATTGTACGATAGTGCTCATCGTTGCTAGATACGCTGAGTACCTATTTGGCTTCTTACTTTCACGGAATGTTCCCCTTGGAGCAATATGTCTCTCAGCATCTTCGAGAGTGTCTCTAAGCCATGAGGGTGTTCTTTTATTTCAAGAAGGTGGATCTATAGGATCCATCAGACCTTCAACTTCGTGCATCGGTTCATCCTTCGGTTCTTCCTATCTTCAAGCTTCTTCTTCTTCTTTGTCTTCCTTTGAGATAAGAAGATTTCTAACCTTCTTAAGGGCAGCATCTTCGTCGAAGGTGACATCATGACATATCTCCACTTCTCTTTGACAAGGCATATAGATTTTATATGCCTTCCAGGTTTCACTGTAGCCCACAAACATTTCCTTCTTTCCAGAAGCATCCAACTTGCATCTCTTTCCTTTCGACACATGAAAATATACGAGACTTCCAAAAACTCTAAAATGAGAGACATTAAGCTTCTTACCAGAGAAGACTTCTTCATGAATTTTGGAGTCCAACGCAGAATGTGGGCATCTATTTTGAACATACAAAGTGGTGTTGGTAGCTTCTTTGTAATCTTTTGTAGATGTTCTATGCTTGATGCAACTTTACTTTTTCTTCAATATCAGATAGAAATCACATAAACAATAAAGTAAAATGTTGATAGAACATACGAGTAGATCGACAGAAGACAAGCCAGAAATATATAAGTGTGTTGGTGTGTTACGGCGGTCAACGGGATGCTTCAACCAGCAAAGTCTCAATATGGTCAGCCAACAAACAATGTCACACAACCCTCCAAGACAACCAAACGGTCAACCCAAAAGTCAACGTTGTTAGTCAACGGTCAATACACATAGCAACAGCAGCTAGGTCAATGTTGAAAATTCAAAGTCAACATCTTGCCTCGGGAATAGTGCCAAAAAATGCAGATTAGGAAAATCAAACTTTTGGGAGAGTTTCAGGTCCTTTTGACCTTGCGTTGACCAAAGTCAACGCTGGTCAATGTTTGCTGCAGAAACCCTAGACCGAAATCAGAAATGTGTTGTTGCTGGAATTTTCCCACGTGTGGAGAGAAGAGCCACCAAGGTCATCGAACCAATCAGATGAGGAGAGAGAAATGTGTGAGGATGAGATGAGTGAAAATGTCCTCCAACGTTGACCAATATATATCCATCAATGAGGGTGTGTGATACAACTGCTGGGGCACAAAACCTTAAGGCTGACCTAGACATATCTTGAATAAATTCAAAATAAATGTTCTACTCATCAGATCAAGATGATCTTTAGATCGATCTTGCACCTCTCCGAAAGAAGAATTCAATAAAAAATATTGGTATCTTCATCTAAGCATCACAACATGGAGTTTGGACCTAGTTGACCAAAATTAACACTCCCTCTCAACTAGGGAGAACTCCATCCACCTATGCAATCCAAACATCATGCGTCATCCCACTATAACTTGCTTTGTTGGCTTCGTTATTTCAGAACAGAAGTGGGTTAGTCACAAAGACATCATTCCTGGCTGACAGATTCAGCCCAGAGGTCCGAAACCTCTATAGGACTCACAAAGAGTCTCATACCAACCTGAAGTTGGTTTACCTGACCCGAAGTCAGTTGGAGGTCTGAAACCTCACTATACTTGATCCCAGATCAAGTGGTTGGACTGCACCATCCTAGATAGAGAGTACGGAAATCTCTGATGCGTCCATCAGTCTTTGCTACTAGTCTCTAACTTTTCCCACCTCACTAGCCAAATGAGAGGTACTTCCCATGAGCCCTGAACTCAATGGGTAGGATGCATACGGGGCATAGATAATGAGAGGTGAACCAACGCAATCATCACAACGGTGGGGCAGAAGCACACCAACAAGGTTCGGCAAGCCTAGCCCTGTGGTTGCTTAAAGCTCCGAAAAGCTATCCCCAAATCCCCCCAGAGCTCCCAGAGCTCATCGTCCAACAGGACCCTCAGCATAGGGTCGTTCCACGATACCAAGACGCTCACGGAAGGTTAGGAACTTGACCTTCCCCAGGGGCTTAGTGAGAATATCCGCAACCTGCTCATTAGTTCCTATATGATCGAGCCCTACGGCGCCTCGCTGTACCATATCCCGGATAAAGTGGTACCTAATATCAATATGCTTGGATCGATTGTGGAACACGAGATTCTCGAACAACTGAATCCCACTCTGGCTATCACAGAGTATCACAGTGGTATCTAGCACATGCTCGAACAGCTCACTGAAGAGCTTTCGCAACCAGACTGCTTCACAACAGGCCATACTCGCTGCAATGTATTCAGCCTCCACAGTGCTCAAATCCACCGACTTCTGCTTCCTGCTCATCCATGATATCGAAGCAGATCAAAGTGTGAAGCGGCATCCCGATGTGCTTTTACGATCCACGACACTGCCAGCCCAATCGACATCAGTATACCCAAGGAGTGCCATGCTCCCGGCAGTGTATCTCAAGCCATGGTTTATCGTGCCCAGAAGATATCTCAGAAGATTCTTGGCACCAACCCAGTGAGTGTGATGAGGCTCAACCATATGTTGACTCAAAGTGTTCACTGCAAAACATCAAGGCCCCTACGAGTTGACGATACTCAGTAGGATTTTCTAACACGGGCCCAGCAGCGCTGCCACTCAACTTCGTAAAGTTGAGCTCCATCGGTGTCGACACGTACTTACAGTCCACCATACCAAATCTTTCCAAAAGCTTCACAGCGTATTTTCCTTGAGAAAGGAAAATCTCGCCAGGTCTCTGCTAGACCTCCAGGCCTAGGAAGTAATGCATCAGTCCTAGGTTCTTCATCTCGAACTCAGCAGCGACCTCCCTCTTGCACTGATGAATGAGAGGGTCAGCACCTATCAGGAAGAGGTCGTCCACATACAGCACTAGAATGAGAGGCTTCTCTCTATCAACCTTGAAGTAAAGGTTCGGATCAGCATTACTACGAGTGAAGCCCAGTTTCATCAAGTAGCTATCTATCCTCTCGTACCAAGCTCTAGGTGCTTGCTTCAACCCATAGAGGGCTTTCGAGGCTTCTCTCTATCAACCTTGAAGTAAAGGTTCGGATCAGCATTACTACGAGTGAAGCCCAGTTTCATCAAGTAGCTATCTATCCTCTCGTACCAAGCTCTAGGTGCTTGCTTCAACCCATAGAGGGCTTTCTTCATCCTTCAGACATGGGTGTCCCGATCCTGGACTTCGAACCCCAGAGGTTGTTCCACATACACCTCTTCCTTTATCACACCATGCAGAAATGCGGTCTTCACATCCATCTGATGAAGACTCCATCCTTGCGTAGCAGCAAAGGCCATGATAGATCAGATGATGGTATATCGGGCCATAGGTGAAAATATGTCATCATAGTTTATGCCTTCCTTTTGAGAGAAGCCACGGGCAACGAATATTGCCTTGAACTTTTCGGCACTTCCATCAAATCCATGCTTGATCTTGGAGAGCCGTTTCGAGGTGACAACTGCTTTGTCCTCTAGTCTTGGAACCACATCCCAGACATCATTCTTCAATATGGACTCATACTCTTCGTTCATAGCATCCTTCTAGACTTGATGCTTTACGGCTTCCTCAAAAGATCCAGGCTCAGATTGTACAATAGTACTCATGGCTGCTAGATACCCTTGGTATCTATTCGGCTTCTTGCTTTCACGGAATGTCCCCCTTGGGGCCATATGTCCCTCGGCATCCTCGAGAGTGTCCCTGAGCCATGATGGTCTCTTCCCCAGTGAAGGAGGTGGATCAATCGGGTCCATCGGTCCTTCAGCATCGGGCATTGTCTCATCCTTCAGTTCTTCTTGATTTCCAGGCCTTGCTTCATGATCTTCTTCAGATCTCAGAAGATTGACTACTTTCCTCAGGGAAGCATCTTCGTCAAAGGTGACATCGAGGCATATCTCCACTTCCCTTTGACCAGGCACATAGACTCTATAGGCCTTCAAAGTTTCGTTGTAGCCCACAAACATTCCTTTTTTCCCAGAAGCATCCAGCTTGCTCCTCTTCTCTTTCGGCACATGAAAATAAACAGGACATCCAAAAACTCTAAAATCTAAGACGTCAGGTTTCTTACCAGTGAAAACCTCTTCGGGAATTTTGGAGTCCAGAGCGGAATGCGAGCATCGGTTTTATATGTACACGGCAGTGTTCGCAGCTTCTCCCCACAGAAACTTCAGTAGACCCTGGTCACATAGCATGGCACGGGCAACTTCCACAATGGTTCCATTCTTTCGTTCAGCAACGCCATTCTGCTCAGGAGTATAGATAGTTGTGGTCTCCCTCTTGATGCCATCTTCTCTGCAAAAGTTCTTGAACGCGTTCGTCTGATATTCAGTGCCATTATCGGTCCTCAATATCTTGATCTTGTTCCCTATCAGATTTTCCACCAAGGCTTTGAAGTTACGGAACCACATGAAAGCCTCATCCTTCTTCTTCAAGAAGTATATCCAAGTTTTGCGAGAGAAATCATCTATGAATGTCATATAATCAGAACATCCTCCCAAGGATGTCACGGGCAGCATCCCAGACAGATCAGAGTGTATCAATTGCAAGACATCAGATGTCTTTGTGACACTTGAGGGGAAAGGTCCCCTTGTATGCTTTCCTTCGGCACAACCCTGACATACACCTTCATGATTATTAGAAAACTCGAGCATCCCTGTCACCACCTTCCTTGCTTCAGGAAGGGCCTTGTAGTGAAGGTGTCCAAACCTTCGGTGCCATAGTTCTGTCTGTCGAATAGTATCACACGTCATCGCTCCCAGTGGACTTCCTCCAACTTGGTAGAGTGTATCAACTCTAAACCCAATCGTGATAGCTTCCTTGAAGCTCTTCTTCTAGATGCACACCTTCCCATCAATGAATGCCACATTGAAACCTTTGTCTTCCATGGCCGATATAGACACAAGGTTCTTCTTCAAATTAAGTACATAGAGTACATCCTGCAAGCGGAGGACTTGACCTTGAGACAAGTGGAGGGTCACAGTCCCTGTCCCTTTCACGGGATATGTGGCATTATCTCCAAGGATAATTTCCATATTAGTATCCTTCTCAACCATATCAGAAAGTGCTTCCTTGAACCCAGTGATGTGCCTTGAGGCACCACTATCTATCAACCACACATCCATAGTGTCGGGTGGAGATGCAGCAAAGAGGGCAGATACAAGAATGAATTCATTTCTTTTATCAACAACATTTGATTCCTCATACCTAGAGTTTCTTGACCTTTTGAAAGGTTGACCATTTCCGCCGGAGGGAGCCTTCCTCTTCCCCTTGAACCTGTTGTTCCTTTGATTGCCATTCCTCCGGTTGTTGTTGTCATCATCATCAGGAGAATCCTTCTTGAAAGGGAATTCTCTAGCATAGTGACCTGGCCTATGACAAGTGTAACACTTGCCCTTCTTTCCTTGGGCCCCTGCTCTTCCTTTGCTCTTTGGACCACCAAAGTTCTTCTTTCATACATGCCATTCGGATGAGAGACCTCCAAGTGCGGTGAGAACTATCTCTCGATCAGCTATTGTCTCCCCAATAGCCAGCAGATTGTTCCTGATCTCGGTCAGCTTTAGAAAGTATGATTGAACAGACTCATCCTTGCCTTTCTTCAGATTCTTCAATTGATTCTTGAAGAATAAGACTTGATTCGCATTGTTGGCCTTGAACATGTGGACCAACTTATCATACATTTCTTTGGATGTGCCCAGCTCAGAGATGTAGGCAACCAGACTCTTGTGAATTGAGTCCCGGATCATCAGCTTTGCTTTGATCTCCCCCTTCTTATACTTTGTTTTGGCAGCAACAGTTGCAGTGGACGGAGGCTCTTGGATTTTACCCTGCACATAGTTCATGACATCTTGGTCTTCCAAGTTAAGATCCAATGTCATCTTCCAAGCATGGAAGTCATCCTTCCCAGTCAATTTGTCATCAACCTTAAAGCCATTGTAGTTTGAGGAACCCATCCTCTTCTTCGGTGATTGCTACAAATTAGGGCTTTGTCTTCACCTCAGCTCTGATACCATGCAAATTTTTGTAGATTTTCTATGCTTGATGCAACTTTATTTTTTCTTCAATATCAAACAGCAATCACATAAACAATAAAGTAAAATGTTGATAGAACATACGAGTAGATCGACAGAAGACAAGCCAGAAATATATAAGTGTGTTGGTGCGTTACGGCGGTCAACAGAATGCTTCAACCAGCAAAGTCTCAATATGGTCAGCCAACCAACAATGTCACACAACCCTCCAGGACAGTGAAACGGTCAACTCAAAAGTCAACCCAAAAGTCAACATTGTCAGTCAACGGTCAACAGACACAACAGCGGCTAGGTCAACGCTGAAAAGTCAAAGTCAACATCTTACCTCAAGAATAGTGCCAGAAAATGCAGATTAGGAAAATCGAACTTTTGGGAGAGTTTCAGGTCCTTTTGACCTTGCGTTGACCAAAGTCAACGCTAGTCAAAATTTGCTGCAGAAACCCTAGACCGAAATCAGAAATGTGTTGCTGCTGGAATTTTCCCATGTGTGGAGAGAAGAGCCACCAAGGTCATTGAACCAATCAGATGAGGAGAGAGAAATGTGTGAGGATGAGATGAGTGAAAATGTCTTCCAACGTTGACCAATATATATCCATTAGTGAGGGTGTGTGACACAACTGCTGGGGCACAAAACCTTAAGGCCGACCTGCACATATCTTGAATAAATTCAAAATAAATGTTCTGCTCATTGGATCAAGACGATCTTTAGATCGATCTTGCACCTCTCCGAAAGAGGAATCCAATAAAAATATTGGTATCTTCATCTGAGCATCACAACATGGATTTTGGACCTAGTTGTCCAAAATTAACATTCTCCCCATAGGAACTTCGGAAGACCTTGGTCATAAAGCATGGCACGGGCAGCTTCCAAAATGGTTCTATTCTTCCTTTCAGCAACACCATTTTGTTCAGGAGTATACACAGTAGTGGTCTCCCTCTTAATGCCAGCTTCCCTACAATAGTCATTGAATTCATTTGACTCATATTCGGTTCCATTATCGGTCCTCAAAATTTTGATCTTCTTCCCAGTTTGATTTTCAACCAAGGCCTTGAACGTGTGGAATCACTTGAATGCTTCATCATTTTTCTTCAAAAAGTATATCCAAGTTTTGCGGGAGAAGTCATCTATAAAAGTGATATAATATAAGCATCCTCCCAAGGATGTTATGGGCAGCATACCAGATAGATCAGAATGAATCAATTGTAAAATATCAGATGTCTTTGTGACACTCGAGGGGAATGGTCCCCTTGTATGTTTTCCTTCGGCACAACCCTGACATACACCTTCATGATCATCTTTGAAATCGGGCATACATGTCACCACATTCCTTGCTTCAGGAAGGGCTTTATAATGAAGGTGTGCAAACCTCCGGTGCCATAACTCGGATTGAAGAGTTGTGTTGCATGTCATGGCCCCCAACGGACTTCCTCTAACCTAATAGAGTGTATCAACCCTGAAATCAAGAGTGAATGCTTCTTTGAAGTTCCTTTTCCAAATGCGCACCTTTCCATCGATGAATGCCACCTTGAATCCTTTGTCTTCCATTGCCAAGATAGACACTAGATTCTTCTTCAAGTCAGGTACGTACAACACATCTTGCAAATGGAGGACTTGACCTTGATTTAAATGAAGGGTCACAGTCCCTGTCCCTTTCACGGGATAGGTGGCATTGTCTCCAAGGATAATTTCCAAAATAGTATCATTTTCAACCAAATCAGAGAGGGCCACTTTATATCCAGTGAAGTGCCTTGAGGCACCACTATCAATCAACCAGTTATCCAGGGGGTCGAAAGGAGATGCAGCAGAGAGGGCAGATATAAGAATATATCCATTTCTCTTATTATCAACAATATTGGATTCATCATACCTGGAGTTCCTTGACTTCTTGAAGGATTGACCATTTCCATTTCTATTTTGATCAGAGGGAGCCTTCCTCTTTCCTTTGAACTTCTTGTTCCTTTGATCATTCCCCCTGAAGTTGTTGTTGTTGTAGTCATCATCTTGGGGAGAGTCCCTTTTATTGGGGCACTCTCTTGCATAATGACCAAACTTGTTACAATTGTAACATCTTCCCTTCCTTCCTTTGGGACCCGCTCTTCCATGATTTTGATTTCTCGGACTAGCATTGTTCCTCTTCTTTGCATGAGCAGTGAAGGCAATGTAAAAATTTCTGAATATTACTTTATGCAGAAACCCTACTGTTAGATCTGGTTATACTTCTCCTACTTAATCAAGTTATTAATCTTGAAAATTCAAATTAACATCGAAGTAAACACATAACAAACTTCCACCGATTCAGATCTAAGCAAAGGATACATGCACACAGACAAAGTGACACACAATATTTTCTGTACAACTGTCCCCGAAAAAACCCAATGCGGGAAAACCGATCTTCTGGCTACTGAAGGGTTTATATTATTAAGTAGTTTCTGAATACAGCAAATCTAGGCATCTTACTGGTTAACCCGACAAAGAAAAACAGATCTGCAGCTAACATGTTGTTTTGGAGACTGAAAACTTGATTGATCCACACCCTCAAACGGGATTTACAAGACTCTGCCACTTTCTGCCTCTAGAAACCCTAGCGCTGCCATTGAAGCCCCTGCGTCAGCCCTGCTAGCCTCTTTGTGCCTTTGCGTTGGCCTGGAGAGGGCTGTGTAACCCCAGACTGGGTGACGCAATCCATACGCTGCCTTTGATGGCCTCTACGTAACCCTGGAGGTCTCCTGTTGGCTTAGCGCTACCCTTTCAGGGCCTGCGTAGCGGCTGAATCCCTCTGCATTGCACAGTTGCTGCTGTTGCCCCTGCTTCTCTGCGCTGCTCCTGGTTGTTGCTTCTCTGTCTCTTGCTGATTCTTGGCACTGGGATCAAATCATCCCCTTAGCCAATACTACCCCTCGTTGCAACTGAAACACTTCTGAAAATTCTTAGCAAACCCGCCCTAGAATTTCAACTTAGTCTCAATGCTCTGCCTCCGTGTGTGGGTCCTCCAACTGACCCCAAGCCTTTCCTTTATGCTTTCTCGTTGGGAAACCAACGGCCATGATCTAATCTTGAATCGATGGCTAAGATTAAAAGAAAGCTTGATCCGTGTGACTTGAGTCATTTCCATCACATGTTTTAATTAATTACCTTTAATATTTTAATTTTCCTATGTTAGACTTAGGGTCCTTAATTAAAAATATTAATTAATTAATTATCTCCCAAACTGGATGTGATTTCCCAAATCCCTTTTTGGGTCTTGGAGATCTCATGTACTCTAGTCCCTCCACAAATTTTGGGAGCTAGAGCACATCCGATGCTACCCCTACACTCAAAAAACTCAACAGGCAGTAGGATCACTTCCATTCCCATTTGAGGGATGGTCTCTCTCCATCATCCTTGCCTCCTCTTGAATGCATCTCGTCAACAATTCATCAAAATCAGAAATTATATTATTATTGAGAATAGTGGTATTAAATACATACCATGGTCGGGGAAGTCCTCCAAGAGCAATGAGGGTGAGCTCTCGGTCAGCTATAGCCTCTCCAATAGCTAAGAGATCATTCTTGATTTCGGTGATCCTCATGAAGTAGGATTGGATGGACTCTCCCTTGTCCATCTTAATGTTCTTCAACTTGTTCTTCAAAAAGAGAATTTGATTAGCATTGCTTACCCTGAACATGCAAATCAACTTATCATACATCTCCTTAGATGTGCCCAGCTCGGAGATATAAGTAACCAACTGCTTATGAAAAGAATCCCTGATGATCTTCTTTGCCTTGTTTTCCCCTTTCTTGTACTTTGTTTTAGTGGCAGTCGGTGCATTTGATGGAGGCTCGGTGATCTTTCCCTACACATCATCCATAACATCTTGATCCTCCAATGTCAAATCCAAGGACATTTTCCAAACATTATAATCAGACTTATCATTCAGCTTGTCATCAGATTTGAAGAATGAGGAAGTCGTTGTCTCAGGTCCTTATCTATTCAACTTCAGTGATTGCTCTTCTCACTCTTTTGGGCTTTGTCTTCACCTTAGCTCTGATACCATGTTAATTTTAGATAACCATGGTAAGTTCTATGCTTAGAGCAGTTTACTTCAATCTTTCTTATTAGCCCAATTCAATTTGCAATCACATAACCATTGACAGTAAATGTTGATGGAACATAAATAAATCGACAGAAGACAAGCCACGACAAGAGACACAAATATTCTTGTAATTCTTCTTATTCAGTAGAGAGAGAAAATATCTTTTACAGTAGTCAACAGGATGCCCTAGCCAGCAAAGTCTTTGCTGGTCAAACCAGCAATTCAGTCTCCAAACAAACTCAGTCAAACTCAGCCAAACTCGGCCTTCGTTCAAAGTCAAACACAACCCAAAACAATCCACAATTCTGGTCAACGCAGATGTCAAAGTCTGTGGTCAAAATAGCACTCAACGCTGCGGTCAATTGCTGTCAAAGTCAATGTTTGACCTTGGTTTTTGTGCCTCCAGCTGCGGCATCTTCAAATCGGATTTCACACGTGTGGAGGAGAGAGAAGCCTCTAAGGCTGTAAGAACCAATCAGATGAGAGAGAGATGTGTGAGATGAATGAATGATGAAATGAGCATCATGTCTCTCCTTTTTATATCCATGACTGTGGGTGTGTGAGACAACTTTTGGGGCTTGTGAGCCTACATTACAATTCTGGCCGACCTTGACAAATTGCACATGAGTGGAAAAATAAATTCAAAATACAAGTTTTGCTCATCCAAACAAGATGATCTTTAGATCAATCTTGCACCTCTCCGAACAAGGAATCCAACAAAAATATCATCTACATCATATGAGCAGTGCAACATGGAGTTTGGCCCTAGTTGCCAAATTTAACAGGGTGTTGATTTATGTAGCTTGGGAGATACTCCACAACCCTGGATATTGAGTTTGTGCGAGTTTGCACCATAAAAGAGATTTGTGGGTGAAGTACCCAAGCAGTGGGTTTTGCACCCAAAGTTGTGGACACGAAACCAAGTTTGATTTTGATGGTTTGACCATTGTTGCAAGTGGAGCACCTGTAAAGGAGCAAGGGGGTCCTAAGGCAACCATGGAGGCCTTGATCAAATGAAAAATATATTTTTTATTTATATGACATGGGCTAATTGACAAAATGTTCAAGTCGAATAGGCTTGAAAAGTTCCCTTTGGAGGGTTAGTCGTTGCACCAAGGGAAACATATAACTAAGAGAGACAAGTCATTTGATCAAACCACATCACAAGTGCAAGCATCATAGGAGAAGGACTTTTGATTTGTCCTCAACCTATAGGAGCAAATCCAAGGGAGGAAAGGACAAGTTTCTTGGCATCTCTTTCTGTGTTTGGATAGGCCGAGTTTGGAGAGACAAGTCTGGGCAGTTTTGTGCAAGTTTTGATGGCCTAATTCTCTATGATAGTCCAAGGTTTATCTCGGAGATTTTTAGGTAGGGTCGAGCCCCTATAGCGTTGTTGGACGGTGCTCCTATAACGTGAGATTAAGGCAGTAATCAAGGTTGCACACGAGATCAGGCCTAGAGGAGAAGGGTTTAAGCAAGTATTGAAGTGCTTTGGAGGTCGAGTTGTAGGGATAGCATATAGTTGTACAGATGCCCTAACCAAGGCCGAAAAATTCAGATTTGATGCATGCACAAAGCTGAGTATTGAGGACATAAGTGATGTCCTAGAGGTATGATTTTTGTTCTTCTCAAGTTGACGTTTGCTACGTGATGTAGAGGGTTGTTTAATGTGTTTGAACAGCAGTAAGAAATCAGCCTATGTACAGTGAATGGGAGGCCTGTTAGTGGCTAATTGAAGTGCCCTAAGTACAGTCCCTTGTGAAGGACAACGGGATTGTTAGTGGGCAAGTGGTTTTGGCTCTAGTTCATTGACCTCAAGGGTAGAAGGTTGATGATTACAGGATTGTCATTTGAGCCCTAGTTCTATAATTGACATTCGGTTGGATTGATTATAAGAGGGAAGCCTCCAAACCCTAAGTTTGGCCATCTTTGGAGCAGCAGAGAGGCAAGTAGTGGGCAGTGGTGAAGACCCTATGTGTTGGAGACTTTGAAGGAAGAAAGAGCAGTTAGAGGGCAAGTTGTGTTGGGCCAAAGTTCATTGACACAAAAGGAGTCATTTGTTGATTTTTGTAGCATCAAAAAGTGATCTAAGTCTCAACTTTGGTGAGGAGGCTTACACACTAGTAATCCAAAGAACCAAAAAACCGTTTGTGGAAATTCCACTCGGCTCATGTTTTATTAAAATAATTAATTATTTTAATGGAGACCCTAAATCTAAACTTAGGGAAAGTAAATAATTAATGGGTATTAATAAAACAGAGTGTACTAAGAGGGAATTGGAATCGCGCGCTTGACCTAGGCCGCCGCTCTGCAACAAGCTCGTGCCCTCCATTGCTTGTGGCCTCTGGCCCTGTCATGGCCCCTCTGGATGTTACATCGGAGGTGGCCGATGCTCAATCTGCCTTCTCCGCACTGGTAAAATCATTGATGTCCTAGGCACTGGTCTATGGAAACTCTAGACTGTCTTGTAGGGAGACGATAATTGTCGACAATGCCGCAGTCAATGTGGGATGCCCTGTTGCCAGGGCGGTGTCCATTACCGCCCCAGCGCCCTCGACTTGCTCTAACGAAGTTTGTTAAGAAATTAGATGGACTGCAAGAAGTAGAACTTCCTCCTACTCTTCCACGAATGGTTGCACTCTCTCTTGCTGAACGGGGCCTCATCGGGCAATTCACTGGCTTATGGCCATCCCCGAAAACAGTTCAAAGATGGATCGAGCGAAACTGGGCAGATAAAGTAAGCAGTAAAATCTCCATACATTTCTGTGGGAAAGGATATTATACCTTTCATTTTGAATCAAGAGCAGACAAGGATTTAATCTTTAGAAATGGACCATATTTTATGGACTCCAGAGGATTGTATCTGAACAAGTGGACTCTAGACTTCGATCACGAACTGGATATCCCTAGTGTTGTCCCGGTCTGGGTCCGGCTTGCGCATCTCCCGCTCCACTGTTGGGGATATGATTCGGTTCGAGCCATCGGCAATGCTGTTGGGAAGTATATTGATCGGAGCGAGCCTAAGGACAATATGCAAGTTTGTGTGCGTATCTGTGTTGAAGTTGATCTCGACAAGGTTCTTCCGGAGGCAATCAAGCTCAAAGTGGATGACTGGACACACATTCAGCAACTAGACTACGAGCAAATCCCATTTAAATGCAAGGTATGTCATGAATACGGCCATTTTGCCAATCGCTGCTCTAAACTAGTTAATGTTGAAAATGCTCCGCCAAATGAGCAATGGGAAACTGTAAAAAAAAGAAGACTGCTGCTGCCCCGAAGGCAAACTCTGAAGCTGCCCCTCCCAAAAATACCCCCTCAGCCCCTCCCTCCTCCTCCCTGGATCCTCCCATCAATCTTGTCTCCGGCCCTATCTCTGAAAAACCCTTGGAATCTTCTAATCCCTTTGGCGCCCTCTCCCTCCCTGAAAATGACCTCCCGATCTCCCTTGAAAATGACCCCCCCATCCCCAATACCCTTTCCCAAACCTCCCCCTCCCCTCCTCATGATCCCCCCCCTTCTCGATCAACCAGGAGCTCCTCGAAAGAGCATGGTGTCAATATGGAAGCGCAAAAAAAAGGACCTAGTAGGAAAACTATAAAGCAGCAAAGGGATGAAAATGCCCAAAAAGATATAACCATGGGAACTCAAAATCCTATAGAAACTTATATTTTGGGTCAAAGCAACAAAGAAGCAACACACAAGGAACATGGAGGACGAGCATCTCTCCGTATACCCCATGCTCAATGATGAAAGTAATATCTTGGAACAGCAAGGGACTAGGGCACCCCTCAAAAATTGCTGCCCTGAAAGACCTGATAGACCATGAGAAGCCAAGAATCCTAATGATCCAAGAAACTAAACAAAGATTTCAAGAGATGAAAGGAATCATAGATCAGCTCAGACAGTATGATGGACACATGTGAATCAAGAGGAGCCTCCGGTGGAATCACCACTATTTGGAACAAAAACATATGGACATGCATATCCAATACAATCAGTCAGTATTGGATCAAAGTCACATTAGAGAATCAAGCAGATCACGCACAAATTGTCATCTACAATATATATGCACCAAACCATTTCAGAGATAAAGAGCAATGTTGGGCCACTCTTCAAGCAGACATAGACGCTGAAGATAATAGCAATGTCATTCTCGGTGGAGATCTCAATCTTATACTACACTCCAATGAGAAAAGAGGAGGTATCTTTGCCCATGACCCCTACAGATCAAAGCTGGAAGAAATCATGCAGGAGCACAACTTAGTCGATGTCATTCCAAAAAACCGGAGATACACTTGGAATAATCGTAGGCTGGGCAAAGATAACATAATGGAGCGGCTTGATAGAATTCTGATAAATACCACTCTCCTTTCTGTGTACTCCACAGCTTATGCTGTAATTCTTCCATATTTGGCATCCGACCACTATCCCACAAGCCTTGTTCTTGAGGCCCACTGCCCATTGGGGCCGATACCCTTTATATACAGCTCCTTATGGCGCAGCAATCCTACCGTGGACCAGATTGTCAAACTAACATGGCAGCAACACATAGAAGGGTCGTCGGGCTACATTTGGGAATGCAAACTGAAAAAGACCAAACGTGCCTTGAAGGACTGGGTGAAGCAATATTACAAAGAACCAGAAAAGGCCAAAACTGAAATAAAAAATAAATTCGAAGCAGTCCACAGAAAGATAGAGGAGCATGGACTCTCCCAAGAGGATAAAGCACTAGAAGGCGAATTGTACTTTCAGCTTTATAGTGTCAATAGAGATGAAGAGCATAACTGGAGAATAAAGTCAAGACAGCTTTGGCTTCAAGGAGGGGATAAAAATTCTGCCTTCTTCCATAAGCAAGCCACTGTTAGGAAAGTCGGGAATAATGTCACCATGATCAACGATGAGGAAGGCCGCCCTCAAAAAACCCAAGACACTATCAAACAAACTGCCTCAGATTACTATAGCTCTCTCTTAACAGAGACAAAAGAAGCAGAAGATTACTCAGATCTCTTTCAGCACTTGCCCAAGGGAATCAGTGAGGATATCAATGCAAATTTGACCAAAGAAATTGATGAAGAAGAAATTCGAAATGCCATCTGGGCGCTTCAGCCAGACAAAGCCCCTGGTCCAGATGGCTTCCCCATCTGTTTTTACAGAACATATTGGGGAACAATTAAAAAAGATCTTATCAAAATGATAAGATGGGCTTAGCGCAAATGCAAAATAGGAGGCTTCACAAATGCCACCCATCTTGCCCTTATTCCTAAGGAAAATCGACCTTTATCCTTCTCTCGTTTTCGCCCATCTCATCGTGCAACTCCTCTTACAAAATCCTGACCAAAATCTTGGCCACACGCCTTAAACCTCTCCTCCCTTCTCTCATTTCAGAAAATCAAGGAGGTTTTTTGGCCAATAGACAAATCTCAGACTCCATCCTTCTTGTCCAAGAGGCCATTCATTCCAGCCAAGCAAGAAATGAGAAAGGGTTCATCTTAAAATTAGACTTAGCCAATGCCTTTGACCGAGTCAGGCACTCCTTTTTATTTGTTGTTTTAGAAAAAATGGGATTCGCCACACCCTTTATCGACCTTGTTAAACCTGCATCTCTGGTCCTTGGATCTCCCCTCTCATTAATGGTAGACTAGGACCTTCCTTCCAATCGACCCGAGGACTAAGACAAGGTTGTCCGCTCTCGCCTTATCTTTTCATATTGATGGTTGAATCCTTCAGCAGAGCCCTGGACTACAATCATCGTATGGGTCTAATTACTGGGATTAAATTTGGAAATGGAGCCAAGAACATCAACCATTCTCAGTTTGCTGACGATACTCTTTTAATGGGGGGAGCCTCAAACATCATAGCCTGTCATTTCAAAACTCTCCTAGACAAATACATGAGCTATTCAGGAGGTTTGATCAACTACCACAAGAGCTGTATCTATGGCTGGAACACTTCTGCCCAAACTCTTCATAGCATTGCCAATACTTGTGGAGTCCCTTGTAAGTTGGACTGGGAGCATTTTTCTTATCTGGGGCATGCCAGTGAGTGCTGGCAATCTGAAAGCATCAGCGTGGGACATTATTATTGATAAGATGAAAAGGAAGGTGCAGCAATTGGGCACCTCTTGGCTTAATCCAGCAGGGCGCCTAATACTTCTTAAAGCAGGTCTTTCCTCCTTACCCTTGTACTGTTTTTCACTCCTGCAAGCCCCAGCCAGCTTTCATAACAAAGTGGACGCACTCCTTCGTCACTTTCTATGGCAAGGGGGGAAAAATGAAAGAAAGAAATATAATCTAATAAGTTGGAGGCAGGTCATTCAACCGCAGGAGAAAGGAGGGCTTGGAATCAGATCCTCAAAACTTCTAAACCTTGCCTTTGCTGGCAAGCTTGTTTGGAGATTCATAACTGGCAAGAATGCTTGGTGGAAGAAAGTATTAGAAAACAAATATCTCAACTTCCCAAGGCAACAGCTTTTGGACCATGAGATCCCTAACAGAGCGTGCTCAAAAATCTAGAGGATGTGTAAGAGAGCAATACCACTTCTTGCACAAAATATTTCCAAAGTACCCAAAGGTGGCAGTCACATTAGAATTGGGGCTGATAAGATAATGGGGCAACAACCCATTAGTAGCAGGCCTGGTACTCAACAAATCCTAACCTTTCTTACCAGTATAGGGATACAAACACTGGATCAGATTTCTCAGTGGGATGCCCACACTCAGACTTGGAAAGGATGGACCTTCCCACACATTCCTGTTGATATGGAAACTAGCCTCACTAATCTGCAAGCTCATCTCCATGGCATAGCGCCCTCCAAACGCTACAGCGCTGATGACTTTCGATGGGATCCTTCAGGCACCATCTACACTGTTAACGCTGCCTACCATCAGATTTGCAGCATCGACTTTCCCATGTCTGTTTGGGCGCAGTGGAGACTTGTCTGGAAAGCGGAGACTTCCAAAAATAAAAAAATTTATCTGGGTCCTCCTAAGAGAGAAAGTTCTCACCTCTGAGAATCTTAAAAAGCGAGGAATAACTGGCCCATCTCGCTGCCCAAATTGTCAATCAGATGAAGAAACCAGTCAACATCTTTTCATAGACTGCCCCTTTGCCATAGCTTGTTGGAAGGAAGCTTTTCGAAGCATCAATCTCCCGTGGGCACCCAGCACCAGCATATATGAAGTTTTGCAAATATGGAAAAAAGCTATCCCTAGCAGAAAAATAAATAAATAACATTGCTCGAAGAGTCTGGAATGCTTTGCCATGTTCTCTCCTATGGAACATCTGGTTGGCAAGAAACCACATGATCTTTAAAGATAAAGAAACCAGCGTTAGAAAGCTTTACAACAAGGCATGGAGCCTCACTCTGGAAGCATTGTCCACGAAATGTCAAGGGAAACTAGACACGGTGGACCTTTATGTTGAGGAAAGAAACTACATAGGGTATTTACTGGACAGAAACAACATGGCCCTCAGTAGTAGCAATGCCAATAGCAGTACCAACTCTCGGTATAGCTGGAAAATTAGAATGAAAGATGAGGAATTTTCACTATGGCTCAGGAACTGCAATACTCATTATCTTTTTTTTTATGGCGCTTCTAAATCTAATCCAGGAATGGCCGAGGTTGGAGGAATCATCTGTAATGGTAATGGGGATATCATAATTGCTTATGAATGAGGACTGGGTAATCTTTCCAACAATAGGGCCGAAGCATTAGCTCTTTACCAAGGTCTACTCCAACTACAAAAACATGGCATAAACACAGCAGTGATTATTGGAGACTCGGCTATTGTCATTAGCCTGATGGTCCACAACAGGAAAGCCTCCAACTTGATTCTACAGCAAACTATAAGACAATGCCAAACACTTGATCAACAGATGAAAGGAAATCGATTTTATCATGTACTCCGTTCCCTCAACAAGGAAGCGGATGCGCGGGCAAACAGAGCATGTCTTCATCATATTGGTACACTTCGTTGTAACGCCTCTGAACATCATTGTTATTTGCCATGATCAGAATTAAATACCCTCGTAGATTCATCGCACAGAGGAACAGCGCCATCGGATTCCTTAATTTCATGCCTATCTTCGTCTCTATGTCACATAATCTATCCACTAAACTCCCTGAAAAGGCTCCCTCTGATATAAAATCTGTAGTATCATTTTATTTCCTCTACAGCTTTCCCTTAATCCTCGCGCCCCTGCCATCTCATTACCTTTCCCGTGAACCAACCATCACTCTTCATGTGATCGAATCTTATCCTCTTTTAGATTGTTCAATCCTTGTGATCCTCAATAGCCCTTGCGGTCCTACAATTTCTGACAGTGTTTCCAACCTCACAGGCCTGTTTTCCTTTCATCCTTCAGCAACCAAGCCATGGATGCATCAAGTATCAGCTTAGCAAATGCTCGAAATGTAGAAGCGGAAGGCAATCCTGAAGAATTCATTGGGCGGCAAATCCTTCACATAAGCATAGACCGAACATGAAATGCAAATTTTGTTCTTTACTATTCCAATTTGTAAGAATCTACACTAGTTTAGTTTTTCTCATTGTGAAGAACGTTGGATGCAAAAGGGATTTTGACATCAATATTGTCCTCAATTGCTCCACTTCTCACCTACACTTCCATGTAACACTGGAGCTCAAATTCCCATATCCTTTTTGAATATAAAACAGCATTCGACTTTGTAAAAAAAAAAAAAACAGAGTGTGAATCTTCTAGAGAACGAAGATCAAGTCAAGTTTTAACCTTAGCCATTGATTAGACTTCTAATATGGGTCGTTGATTCATCATTGAGAAGATTATAAAAGAAGGCTTGAGGATCATTTGGAAAGTAAATCGGGCATACACTCAATAACCCGAAGGAAGTCGATTTCTAGTACAATTGATTCTTACTTTCCACTCTTGTCCATGATTCGTGATTAGATTTCTAGTACTCCTTGATCAACCAGCCTAGATCCATCTTAACTCCAGATCTATCAAGCGCCAAGAGGGATCAAATCTCTCTAGTTGCAAACCTCTTTTTTGAGTGCAAAACTTGAGGAGATGTTTGCACCTCGAGAGATTTGATCCCTCTCGGCGCTTGATAGATCCGAGTTAAGACGGATCTAGGCTGGTTTCAATTGTGTTCGGCCAAGGAAAATCTATCAGAGATATGATTAATTTTATCAATAATATGTAAATATATCTAATATTAATATAGTCATTTTAAATATGGTAAATATGTTTGAGATTAACCTAGTCATTTTAATTTTAAATTTGCATAGTTACCTTGGTTTTTTTGTGATGATAAATATTGTTAAAAACTTTAATGATGAAAAATGATTAAATAAAAATTTTGAATGCAAAGTGACAATGAGAGTGTTGAATGATAGAAAATGTGGATAATAAGAATGTAGTCAATTACAATGAGTCTTCATTGTGATCAATCTCAAACTATTTTTTTCTACTATTCTTATTGTCACCCTTGTTAGTTTTGTCATCTTTTCATATCGATTATGTGAAAATGACAATTGAAATCGTAAACCATTTAAATCTTTAGCTCGAGTTCTTGTAGTAAACATCATACCTTGTCTCTCTTGCTCTCCAATATTAGTAAGTTGAATTACTAAAACACAAGAATCAATGTACATTGTCAATAATTTTTTGTGCTTATACTGAAATCAATGCACACTGTTAATCGAGTCACTTTAAAATTAATGTGCCATCATACATCCAATTACATCAAATCAAAAATCAACATCTGCACTAAAATCAATGCATCTAATGCCAAAAATCAAATAAAATTAGAAAACAACTTCCACACTAAAATCAATGCATCTAATGCAAGCAATCAAATATGATTAGAAATCAACATCTAGACTCAAATCAATGCATCTAGTGCAAGTAAGAAAATAGGATTAGAAACCAACATCTACATTAAAATCAACGCATTTAGTGCAAGCAATCAAATAGGATTACAAATAACCATCTACACTGAAATCAATGCATTTAGTGCAAGAAATCAAATAGGATTAGAAATAATCTACATTGAAATCAATGCATTTAGTGCAATAAATCAAATATAATTAGAAATCAACATCTACATTGAAATAAATGCATCTGGTGCAAGCAATCAAATAGGATTAGAAATCACCATCTACACTGAAATCAATGCATTTAGTGTAAGAAATCAAATAGGATTAGAAATCGTCTACATTGAAATCAATGCATCTAGTGCAAGCAATCAAATAATATTAGAAATCAATATCTACACTAAAATAAATGCATCTAGTGAAAGCAATCAAATAGGATTAGAAATCACCATCTACACCGAAATAAATGCATCTAGTGCAAGAAATGTTCTTCCCTCTCTCCCCCTCCATATATATCTATGTCTCCCTCCATCTCTCCTTCTTTGTCTCTCTATCTCAACCCCCCCCCCAAACACATATGCTCTCTCACTCCATATCTATCAATCTCTCTCTCCCTCCCTCCCTCTCTCCATCTCTCTCTTCTTCCCTCTCTTCACCTTCCATATATATATTTATCTTCCCATTCTCTCCCTCTCCCCCACATCTATCTATCTTTCCTCCTGTTGTCCTATCTCCCTCTCTCTCCATCTTCCTTATCACTCCCTCTCTCTCTCACCACCTTTCTCTCTCTATGTCTCTCTTCTTACCTCCCTCTCTCTCGCCCTCCAAACCCATCTCTCTTTCCCTCCCTCTCTGCACTATCTCACATTCTCTCTCTTCCTTCCTCTCCCCCTTTCCCTCCAACCTTTCTCTCTTCCCCCTCCAACTCTGATACTATATCCCTACCTCTCTCTTTCTCTCCCCTCTTCTCTCCATCTCTCCTTATTTGTCTCTTTATCTCACCCCGAAACATACACACTCTCTCTCCATCTCTCCATGGTCACTCCCTTTATCTCTCCACTTCTCACTCTCTATGTCTTTCTTTTTCCCTCCCTCTCTCCCCCTTAAAATCCATATCTCTATCCATCCCTCTCTCCCTCTGTCACTCCTCCTCTCTCTCATGTCTCTCTCTCGTCCATCCCCTCTCTCCCTTTCTCTCCTACCTCCCTCTCTCTATCTCTCTCTTTTTTCCCTCCAATCCTCTCTCTTCCCCCATCACTCACTCTCTCTCTCTGACCTCCAATCCTATCTCTTCCACCATCACTCTCTCTCTCTCTCTCTCCCCCTCTCTCTCCCTCCCTGTTTGCCCTCCAATACTCTCTCTTCCCCCATCACTCTCTCTCTCTCTCTCTCTTTGCCCTCCAATCCTCTCTCTTCCCCCATCTCTCTCTCTCTCTCCAACTATGTTACTATATCCTTCCCTCTCTCCTTCTCCTTCTCTCCCCACTTCTCTCCATCTCTCCTTATTTGTCTCTTTATCTCACCCCTAAACATACACACTCTCTCTCCATCTCTCCCTAGTCACTCCCACTCTCTCCCCCTCCAACTCCATCTCTCTATCCCTCCCTCTCTCCTCGTCTCTCTCAAGTCCTCTCTCTCATCCTTCCTCTCTCTCCTTTTCTCTCCTACCTCCTTCTCTCTTCCCCCGTCTTTCTCTCTCTCTCTCTCTGCCCTCAAATCCTCTCACTATATCCCTCCCTCTCTCCTTCTTTTTGTCCCCCCCTCCATCTTTGTGTCTCCCTCTCCCTCTCTTACCCTTCTCTACCTCTCTCACTCCTCTCCCTCTCTCTTGCTTCATTCTTCCTCTCCCCTCTCCTTCAATTTATCTCCATCTCTCCCTTGTCATTCCCCCTATCTCTTCACCTCTATCACTCTATTTTTTTGTTCTTCCCTCCCATATATATCTAGATTTAATATATATCATGATATATTAATACATATTATAATATAACAAATTTAATATTGTATTAATCCAAAGTTATTAAATTTAATAATATTAATATGAATATTAGATTTAGTAATAATAATATTATTATTATTTTAATATGAATATTAGGGTTAATAATATTTTTTTCATGGTATTAATCATAATTTGGCCCATGGTGGCCCATAGGCTTCACCTAAAAACACCCTCTTTTTCAGTGTTCGTAAATATAAAGTATATTATGGAGTGAATATAAAAAGAGGTTTTATTTATTTACCATACCTCTCGTTTATTTATATTTATATTTATTTACCATACCTTTTTTATTTACTATGGTATTTGAGCCATAGGCTTCGTATATAATTATCTATTGATTTCTAATCCTATTTGATATATTTTTATTTATTTACCATACCTATTTATACCACATTTATATTTATTTATTTACCATACCTCTTTTATAAATATGGTATTTGGCCCATGGTATTAATAATAAATTTTCCCATGGTATTTGGCCGATTGGCTTCACTTAAATAAAACCGGAGATTTCCTAAATATAAAGACGTTTATGGAGTAAATATAAAAATATGTTTTATTTATTTACCATACCTCTAGTTTATTTATATTTTTATTTACCTCTGAAGTAAGTATAAAAATAGGTTTTATTTATTTACCATACCTCTGGTTTATTATATTTTTATTTATTTACCATATCTCTTTTTTGAGTGTTCGTAAATATAACTCTTCGTTAAGAGGCAGGAATAATTATTACAAATATATTGATTACAATTGAGCCGACATTACAAACGTTTACAAACTTTTTTACATTACATCTACACATGTGCCCTATACTGGGTTGTAGAGCGCCTCTCGGCGCAACTAGATAGATTGTTTATGTAAAATGCATGTTGTCCTTTCACGTTTTGTGTTGTTTGATCACTTGTGCAGGTAACTGAGCACTGGCAACAGCGGGGATTTAACTGAGAAGAGCAAAGGATCAAAAAGACTTGGGCAAGGAGCAGAATCGCAGCATCAGATCGAGGTAGGTCATCTCCATACGATCTGTGTTCATTTACAATCTAGGAAAGTAGGTGTTAAATTGTTCCCTTTGTTACTAGACCCATCCTAGGGCTATAAGGATCGTCTCTGTCCGCAGAGAGGATTTTCCTGCATAACAAATTGGCGACTCCACAGGGGACTCATTGCCTTTAGTCTCTTTCTTCACTCTTTGATTTTTCGTTTTTTCGTCGATCTTTTGTCAAGTGTCCATCTCCCTTTGTCTATGGCTTTTGTAACTGCTTACAGTCATTTATCTCTCTGTGGAAGTGATAACCCTGGTTCCATTTAAGCAAACCCTTTTGTTTTTTACCACTTCCCTTGACCGGCGTTGTTCTTTCTCTGATAGACACGCTGATCAGCGCTGAATGCTTTAACACAGTCGTGCTTTTCCTCTTCCAGCGCAGGGTGCAGCCTCACAGGCGCGCCGATTTCTATGTGTATGTTTTTAGGGTTTCTTTCTATTACTTGCTAGTGTCTTGTCCTTCTGAGTTTCTTTCTTTGTTCAAATAACTCTTGTTCTTCTCTATTCAACGACACCTTTGTCTTAATTTCTCTATCTTTGGTCTTCGCTCTTTCGAGTCATGCATCCTTATCACCCTAGTGTTTCTAGGTGTTTTTGAGTCATCCGAATGGTTGCATGCTTTGTTGATTTCCAGACCTGCGATTGAGTCAAATCTTGTCGTATATTTCAGGCTTTTTGTTTGATTGAGTTTTGTTTTTCGGTTGATTTTGCGATTAGGGCTTTAAAATGTTAACCCCGTGCGCATTAGAGTCTCTTTTCCGTCAACAAGCATAGATCACATTGCTTGCCTTCGACTGAAGCTTTCTCTGTGTGTTGATTAGTGTAAAAAATGAAGAGTGTCTTGTTTTGAGGAAATGACTTTGGGTTTCTCTTTGATATTCGGATCTTTGTATCTTGTAGCATTTTGAGAGATTTCATTAGTACTCAAAGCGAGTGATTTCTTTTGGATTGCGTTCTACATATTTTGCATTGTGCTCATAAAAAAAAAACAAAAAGATTTTTGCTTTCGTTTTGCTTTAAAAATGAAAAGTTTCATTTCAATTCGCTTCTAGTGCATTTAGTAAAGGTTAAGAAAGTGAAAAGAATTTTCATTTTGCTTTAGATTATGCACTTGGAGAAATAGTGAAATGTCCTTCCATGCATTTGTTTGCTTTCTGCGTTGATTGTGTGAACTTCTTCCCAATTAGCGTAGCTTTCATCGAAAGAAAAAGGAAATTGTGCATAGATTACAATTGCATAGTTTTCGAAAAAAAGAAAAAAAAAATTGCATAGATTACATTGATAGTATACATCTTTGAATATTTTGTTTTGGATTGGGAAGGTGTGAGTAGTCTAGTTTGGAAAAGTTTCGTTTGCTACATTGTTGATTGTTGCATCATTGTTTGAAACTCTTCCTTACACTAGATAGCATTCATCGAATTGAAAGAATCGTTCTCTCATGTTAGTTGCATTATAGATGTTCAGGTAACAATCGTTTTGAGCCTTGAAACTGAAACTTTAATCAAGATCAACTTAAAACGAACCAAAATTAACCTAAGGAGCATTTGGAACTTAACGAAAAGCATTTAGAGGTCTAGGCTAGAACCGTGTTCCGACGTCTTTAAACGTAGGAGTTGTTGCTAACAGTCTGCGTTACAACCCAGGGGTGATATCCCATCCCACATACGGAAGTATATTGACGTATGATAAGTATATTTGGGACGCTCTCATCGAACAGTTACGCATCAAACAGCACTACTACGGACTTGGACTCCCACGTACCGTCGAGTATATTTTGGGAGATACCATTAGGCTGCAAACCCGCCATAGGTAACCCAGTCTGTCGCCTTGTAAACGTGATACACCGAACACAACATTCGGGGAGATTGGTTGCCGTAAGTTAAGTCCTTGGTAAATTTATTTGCTAAGGTGTATATTTCAGTTCATGGATACTTGGTAAACCCTCTTGCCTAGTTTACCCCTTTTTTGTTTTGTTTTGTCTTTAATTTCTAAAATTTATTGTCCACGATAACATTTTACCCGTGCCCATCTCCTTAGTTGATCTTAGGTTGAGATTAATGGCAACAGTTCCTGAGTTTACCAACCAAGGAATCCCCTCATATGGGAATCCTGGTCCTTTTCCTTCTTTTGGAAATGTTGGAGCTCCTTATATGGCAACGTTGTCCCTTCCGGGATTAACCATTGGTCTGCCAATTTGGTTATTTTCGACCCCTGTGGTTTCAAACATCCAAACTGATTTTCAACCAAGTTCTTCTTCACCTGAACAATATCAACCCCATGTTGATCTTAAGGTTGACCCATCACCTTCTTCGCCCATTTCTTCACCTCGTTCTTCCTCTTCGCCTGGTGAAAGTCTGGATTCTAGTAACCAGGTGGCTAAGAAGAAGAAGAAGAAGGGTAATAAGCAAGGGGGCAAACCAGCAACCATCGCTACCCATGCGACAGATATTGAAAAACCTCCCACTCCATCCCGCAAGGTCAAATTCCCTTGCAAATTATGTGAGGGTGACCATCTTCTTAGAAATTTCCCTGATATTCCCAAGGTGTTAGAAGTGTGGTCCGTTGGCCCAAATCAACCTTTGTCATCAGCCTTTGGAGATCATGCTAGTGATGAACCTTCAGCTAGAGATTATACGACTCATAAGAAACAGGGTAAGATCAAATTTCCTTGTAGGTTATGTGAAGGGAGCCATCCCATCCACCTCTGTCCTTGTATGGATGAAGCCTCTAAAGTGTTGGATACCCTTACGGCTTCTGAGTCCTGTCTTCCAGTTGGTTACCGGACATTTTCTTCGAGTCCTCCGCTAATTGATCAAGTAATTGATCGAGATTCATCTCTGGTCAATTCTGCTCTCTCCGAAATTCAGTCTCATGAGTCCATTCCTGACCAATCATTGGTCGAGAAAACGGTCGTCTTGATTCCGACTACAGTTCATCAGGTCTTTTGCGTAGAGAGTGGATCTCATACCACTCAAGTTCTCTTTTTTTCCTCGGATTCCCCGAGATCGGGAGATCCTCCCGTTCCCACGGTCCAGGAGGGTGATCCTCCGGTTCCCGTTCCCGCAGTCCAGGAGGGTGATCCTCCTACTCCCGTAATGCAAGAGGATAGTTTTCCCATTCCTGTGGCACCCCCTCCATGTAGTTTGGTCGCTTCCTTTGATTGGAGTCGACTGGTAGGATATCGTCTTCCTTCTTACGTGCCTTTTGAGATTACGGTACAAAACTATAATGTGGCCGTACCAAGCACGATTATAGATAAAGGTGCATCTGTTAGTATTCTGTCCTCAACTACTTGGCAAGCTTTCGATTCTCCGCAGCTTGTGCCCGTTACTTAGAATCTGTTGGCTTTTAACAAAGGAACCAGTCAACCATTAGGGATCCTTCCGAAGTTGCCTATTACTTTGGGGGGAAAGGTTGTCTATATAGACATGATGGTTGTCCAAGGCCCCTTGGATTTTAACTTACTCCTAGGGTGCGACAATACTTCTGTCATGGGAGCGTTTGTCTCTTCCCTCTTTCGTGTGCTCTGCTTTCCACATGAAGGTCGAATTGTGACCATTGATCAACTTTCATTCATTGGTCCTAATATGACACCTAGTCTACCATCATCCTTTAATGGTTCTTATATGTCGGTGGTATCTTCCCCGCCATAGGTTAATTATGTGGCCACATGTTCCATGCCCACATCCCTTGATGGTTCCGTCGGAAATGTCGTGTATCATGTTCTGGGGGCATTGGAACCCGATTTCCAGAGTGTCGTTCTCCCATCAGATGAGAACCTCTTGGAAGTCATGACCTCTTATATGTCATGATCAGGTTTCAGAGCATAGTTCCTTTTCTTGTGCCGAGCTCCTTAAAACATGAAACAAGCTCTTCTGAGCAAAGTTCTTTTCTTGTGTCAAACTCTTTAACAAATGAAACAAGGTGTTATGAGGATAGTTCTTTTACTATGTCAACCTCGTTAAAAAATGAAACAAGGTGTCGTGAGGATAGTTCTTTTACTATGTCAACCTCGTTAAAAAATGAAGTAGGTCTCTATGAGGATAGTTCTTTTACTGTGTCAACCTCGTTAAAAAATGAAACAAGTTCCCTTTCAATTCGAGCTTTTAATTAGATCTCGTAAAATCCCAGTCGAGTCTTTTACTTGATCTTGTAATTGAACCTTCACTCCATTCGCCTGTTAGTACCCAGCAGTCTACCCAGGCGAATGAACTAAAGCTTGGGGGCATGTACCACGATTTGAGTCATCATGCTGGGGGCATGCAAACCAGTGTCAAGCATAGTTTATCTTTGTTTCAAGCTTGTGTATAATGAAACCAATTCCAAGCATAGTTTTCCATGTTTTCAAGCTTGTGTAAAAATGAAACCATTCTCATTCTACCTCTCGTGATTGCCATTTTATCAGCTTGTTTTGCCAGATGAACCTTGGTTTTCTCATCCCATCGTCATCATCTGCTTGGTCGATCATACGCCGTCACTTGGTTGTTTTACCCATTCCTGAGGAACCGCTGCAATGAGTGGTCTTGTTAAGCCAGCCTCCTGACCTTTACTTGTTCTGAGCAGTTCCACCATAACCGGAACCAGTTGCTATCCTTTATACCACTCGTTCCTTCAAGTGGAGTCACCTTTAAGCTCTTTTCTGACTCTTGAAACATGAAAAGATTGTTGAGTACTTGTCATTTTGAACTCGTTAAAGAAACGAAATGTCATTTACCCAATATACGTTTACCCCTTTTTCGGGCAGGGATAAATTATTTACGAAAAAGGAATACCTTAGTCAATCGCGGCTAAGAGGCTCTCTCGAACTTTGTTTTCTACCTTTTCGGATTCGACGGACTATTTACGAAAAGGGTTATCTCAAGTTTTCTTTTCGCCTCTTTTCAAACTCTCTAAACATTAAAAGACGTCGAGTTTCACCTTTGTCAGACTCGTTAAAATTTAACGACATTGGAATCGTCACCATGACGCTACCGAGTTCCTCCTTCCTAGGGCTCGTAAAATGTACTAGGATGGATTTGTCCGAAGCAAAAACTTATATGACAAGCATACGCTATCCCCTTCAAGCTTGTATTCAAAAATAATTAGGGTACTCGCCAGAAATGGTGGGGGAAAATGGAAGTATTTATCAGTGGTGTCGACAGTATGTCGCTCTTGAACATGACGCATCCTTTGTTTCGTGTCGGGTTGGGAACATCCTACATTCGTCACTTTGCCTCCATGGGTTTGGGGAATCTATTTGTCTCTCATTCAATTACCAATTTTGTCAACATGACCACTGATTCCATTTGAGTCAATTACTACCAAACTCCGGAGTCGTGTCATCCATATGTTCAAGAGAAGTTCCTTCTGCAGTTTATTCATTACCCGGTTCTCTGTTCAGTCTTGATTCATCATTATCTTATTTCCTCTATCTCGTGTCGATGATGTGGGATACATCATGGCCCTCCTTCGACGAATCGCTTCTTGTCGACTTCAACTCATTATCCAGGAAGTTGATCTAGAGATCCCTTTTCAGTACCTTAAAGCCTGCATGCCCTAATGGCAGGTTGTTCGCATTCTATGACAGGTTCGCATCATTGGCCATCGATCGAGTGATTTCATGAGTGTTCGACTTCAGTTCCTTATTCACATCTCATGGATTGTACTGTTGGTACCTTGAGGGCCATTGTCATTATTGGTGGTCTCTCTCGCGCCTGTTAACAGTTTACATCATTGATTGGTAATCAGGCGATTTTCTTGCATGTTCGACTTCAACTCACTCATTCACATGCCTGAATTTGTACTTGATCGGGTTGTGACGAAGCGCAAGACCCTAGATTTTGTCTGATAATGTCCAGGTTGCGAGGCGATATGTATTGTTCATGATTGTACACATGACTCTTCTATTCGGATGGCTACGACCATACCTGAGTCCATATTCGTGACCCTCTTTATTACTAGATGGTCGTGTCTATACCACGAGTCCTGTTACATGATCTTTTTATGGATGGTTGCGTCCATACATTATGTCATGTGTTTATCTCAGAGATTTCAGTTATGTATATATGTGCTTAATTTCGCAAGTTTTCCGACGACGGTGTCTTGGTCCTGGCATGTACTCGTAAAGCATTTCATCCCTCACTCTCGTTCGGCCTTCATGCTTTAGGGGGCATCTGTTACACAGCTTTTGGTCACTATCCCTGTACTCCCTGTTCCCAAATCCTGGAGGACCTTAACAGTGATCCCTGTCTCTTTTCCATCATGAAAATATGCCATTACATCCCTTACAGTATGCAGAACAAACTCTCTATTAATCATTCCTGGAGTAGCTCCTTAAAAACATGCATATTTGGAGCAGCGCGGCCCTTATTTGTCTCACCCACGCCGATGGCTCATCTTAAGCCTGTGAGCAGCGCCTATCAGCGCTAGTATGTAGATCACACCCCAAGGAGATAAGCCATTTCCCCACCTTAAGTGGATCCATGTTCCCTCTCCCATCACTATAAAATGGACATCCTCCCATACCTCTGCTAGTTAGAACAGAGATAGAAGAATAAAAGAGAGAGAATTGTTGCTATAGACATTGAAGGAGAGTTGAGACATTTGGCCTTCTCGTACCGAGTTGAAACGAGTGCTTTAGAGACGTACCTGGATCTGGACCCGTTGAAGGAGAGTTTCGACATCAAGGCGCAGGTTGTAACTCCTCCTCTTATATTAATATGATACAATTGATTCTTACTTTCCACTCTTGTCCATGATTCGTGATTAGATTTCTAGTACTCCCTGATCAACTAGATAGATTGTTTATGTAAAATGCATGTTGACATTTCACGTTCTGTGTTGTTTGATCACTTGTGTAGGTAACTGAGTATTGGCGACAGCAGGGATTTAACTAAGAAGAGCAAAGGATCAAAAAGACTTGGGCAAGGAGAAGCATCGCAGCATCAGATTGAGGTAGGTCATCTCCATACGATCTGTGTTCATTTACAATCTAGGAAAGTAGGCGTTAGATTGTTCCTTTGTTACTAGACCCATCCTAGGGCTAAAGGGATCGTCTTTGTCTGCAGAGAGGATTTTCCTGCATAACACCATCACAAAGGTAATTTTGATTTAAGTGTTCATTTCTTATTTTGAACAATATCTAGATGGGCTTATGCAGGGCTACCAAAGGGAAGTGTATGTCTTCCACCATTGATAACCATATAGTAGGACGAAAGATCCTTGGAAGAAATCTGGTATGAAAATAGCAGCATGACATGAAGCTAGGCCAGATGAGAAGACTGATGGATCACTCTCTGATGGAATGACGACATAACTCATGGATGAAAGTGATGAATGGTTGCCCTAAGTAGAAGCTACAAAAGATGAAGACTCCTGGACAAAGAAGTTGATGACATCTAAGGAAGGAGTTCTTCAAAGCAGTTGGTTATCTCCACCTAAGTAGCTGTTGTAAGTCCCTGATTAAGAGGGAGCTTGGGTACATTCCTTTATGGAATGGATTGGTCATCCCTAGTTAAGAGGGAGTGACATTTGTGGTTCTCTATCTCATGTGTCATGCACTAGACCATGATTAAGAGCCGTAAGTCTTAGTGAAGGCCATAAGGAGAGATAGACACATCATTCTGGTCTTCAACTGGGAAGACGGAAAGGAGGATTGGGTAATCATCTGGCATCCAATACTCTTTGAGAATGAGAAAGGGAATTCAAGAAAAGAGTAGTCGTGGACCGATATTCTTTGAGGAGTAGCTACCCAAGATAAGAATAGTCCAAAGAAGGTCATAGTCTGTGAACACCCGAGTGCGGTATGCACCTTGAGAGACTATAATGATGATTAGAAGTCATTAGTCTCGCCAGCATTGTGCTCTAATCTTGTGGAGAGATAGAATTGTTAGTCAAGGCCTTGCTATGTGACAATGTTCGCTGATATGATGCTATACAGATGGATTACCAATCTGATTCTTCTTATGAGAAATTCTTCAGATTAAGAATGACCAAGTACCATTATGAATACCTCCCTAGTTAAGAGGGAGTGTTGAAAAGTGTAACTAGGTTCGGTCTTCATAATGACATGTAATTATGATTTTATGGGTTTCATGAGCAATAATTTTATTTATAGGTCAAAGACTTCTTCTTGATGTCTTTAGGATTTTGTCATCTTGCCATAAGGATAATTAGAGTCATGTAAATGAAGTCGCGTTACACTTAGAAGATGTCTAGAAAGCCCTCCAAGACAAGCACGGTTCTCCTCTTGATGTCGGCCTCAAAGATGCACATCATATTCATGTCGGCTCAGCTTAAATAAGGACACATATATTCATCCTTGACAGGTCAGCTTATTTATATGAACCAACAACTATAAATAGGTGTGAAGGGTCACCGCAGAAGGACAGTCAAGTTCGGATCACATTCTTTGAGCTTTTTGAATGGCAATAACAGAATTACAGTGCGGGTAATCACAGTTCAGATGGCACAACAGAGATCAGGATTCTTTGAGTTTTCGAAAGGCATTACAGGATGACTAACACAGTCATAATTTTGTTGATTTGTGGTAGCATCGGATGTGCTCTAAGTCTCAAACTTTGTGGAGAGGCTTAGACACATGCATTCCAGATAACCCAAGAATCGTTTTGTGAAATTCCACCCGGAGACGGTTTTATTCAATAAATTAATTATTTTTAATGAGACCGGAACTCTAAACTTAGGAAATTAAAATAATTAATGGGTATTAATCTAACTGTGGGTGTAACTTCTAGAAGAAGACGAGGATCAAGTCAAAATGATCTTAGCCATTGATTAGCTTCTAATCTGGGTTGTTGAATGTCAACAAGAAGATTATTTAAAGAAGCTTGAGGGTCATTTGCAAAACACACCAAGGCAGATACTCAGTTACCAAAGAAGATCGATTTTCTCACTGGCTGAAGTTCGACACGACAAATCGATTCATACGGAGAGTTGCAGGGTGGAGAGGGAGAGGGGATCAGCAGGAGCTAAGAGAACAGAATCTAACCGGAAGATGCAGCGCAGAGGAGGGACAGAGTGACACAGTGACAAAGATAGCGCAGAGACTGCAACGCTGAGACTGCGCAAAAGCTGACGCAGAGAGGCTCAAGGGCTCTCCAGGGTCAGAAATTCACTGAGAAGCATGTGGAAAAATTGTTTGTAAATTTCTCAAAGAAACTCCTCTTCTATTATGCTGGTTATTTTTTGTACAAGAGATTTTGTTGAAGAATAATAAAACCCTCATCTGTTGCACCGGTTTTCTCGCATTGGGTTTTTTTAGGGGAAAATTGTCCAAAAACAATTGTCATTCTTGTGCTTGTATTTCTTTATATCTTGCTCAGTATTTTATGTGTGAAGGTTGCAGTAGAATTTATTTTGATGTTTACTGAAGTAATTTCTGTAAATAACTTAATGTTGAATAATAAGTAGAAGAAATAATATCAGAAACTGCAGTAAGATTTCCTGTTAGGAATTTTCACATGGTATCGGAGCTAAGTTGAGCAAGGGCACAGAAGAATCTGCGTTGAAAGGAATTCGTGGTGCTGCATTGACAACAAATCGAACCCCAAAGGGATTACGCAGTTTTCTGCAGAGACTGCCAGAGAAAAAGCACGATGGAAGATCATGACATCTCAGAGTTATCTTCCATATTGGAAGAGGAATTTGCTTATTTATCGACTTCTGCGTCAGCTGATGATTGGTACATTGATAGCGGGGCTTCAGCTCATATGACTGGAGTTCGAGAATATTTCTCGAGCTATCAAGAAGAACAAATGAACTTCCAGATTACTATGGGAAACAAAACGAAGTATACCCCAGTAGGAAGAGGAACCATAGCATTTCAGACAGAAGAAAGGAAAAAACCTCCGAGCCACGAATGTGCTGCATGTGCCAAGATTGGGAATGAATTTACTTTCAGTGTCCCAGTTGTGGGACAAGGGATATGATGTGTACTTCATTGGAAGGAAAGTATACGTTAAACATCCAAGCTGGAAGAAAAAGGCCCAGATTGGAACTCGAAGCAACAAACTATACAAGTTGCAGCTCGAGTCTCCAATGGCACTGGTAGGCAGCGATCTCAATGGAGAAAAGGACATGAATGAGCTATGGCACAGACGAATGGGGCAACTACACCATGGAGCTCTGAGAATACTCAGAGAAACTATTATGGGAGTTCCAGCCTTGAGTACCAAGCATGATGACGTATGCAAAGGATGTGTACTAGGGAAGTATGCTAAAGCATCATATTCCAGAAGCAACAATAGGGCTCCAAGTGTATTAGGACTAATACACTCAGATATTTGTGGACCAATGTCTACCAGAGCTCTTAGCGGTGGCAAATATTTCGTCACCTTTATTGATGACTACTCCAGGAAAACTTGGATCTACTTCTTAAAGACCAAGGATGAGGTATTTCATCGGTTCAGAGAATTCAAAGCTCTGGTTGAAAACCTGACAAGGAAGAATATAAAAGTATTGTGATCAGATAATGGTGGAAAGTACACTGACAAGGACTTCACTGAATTCTGCGCAAGAGAGGGCATCAAAAGAGAATGGACAGCTCCATACAATCTGGAGCAGAATGGGGTTGCAGAGCGGAAGAACAAGACTATTGTTGGGGCAGCAAAAGCAATGTTGTATGACCAGGATCTGCCTAAATTCCTATGGGCAGAAGCATGCAGCACAACTGTATATATCCAGAATAGGACTCCTCATAAGGCCTTGGGCAAGAGAATGCCTGAGAGTATCTTCACGGGGAAGAAGCCAGAAGTGAGTCATTTCAGGATATTTGGAATTGTGGCATATTGTCACATTCCAGATGAAAAACGAAGCAAATTAGATTAGAGTACAGAGAACAGGTATCTCGTAGGATACAGCGAGACCTCGAAGACATACAAAATCTACATTCCAGACAACAGGAAGGTTGTAGTCAAAAGGGATGTAAAGTTCATGGAAGACAGAGCTTTCAAGAAATCCCAAGAGATGCCTCCTGGAGAAAAGTCTGAGGATGTTCCTCTTGTCCAGCAGCAGCAGGGGGAAGAACCAGCTAGTGGACAGACATCTGGATCAAGTACCGTAACCAGCACCAGTATTTCTTCAGGTGAGGAAAGCCTAGATAATACACAGCAGATAGGGTAGCAGGAAGAGGAACTAGTTGATCCACCCACCACCAGTGGCATAATTAGCAGAGAACTACAACAGACACTGAGGGACGCAGAGGAGTTTGTTGGGGCTCCTAGAACCGAGAAAAAGCAACGTAGACAACCTGATAGATACCAAGCCTTGGTAGCACAGGTTGAAGAACCCTCTAGCTTTCTGAAGGTCGTAGAGCATCAGGTCTGGGTGGATGCCATGGTAGAGGAGTATAGCTCTATCATGACTAATGATGTCTGGGAAGTTATGCCTAGATCAGAGAACGGATCAGTTGTAGGTTCGAGATGGATCTACAAGATCAAGGATGCTGCAGATGGCAGCATAGAGAAATACAAGGCTAGGTTCGTGGCCAAGGGGTATGCACAGAAGGAAGGAATTGATTATGAGGAGACCTTCGCCCCTGTTTCCAGATACACCTCCCTCAGATTTGTTGTGTCCTTAGCAGCGCAGATGGGATGGGAAATTCACCAAATGGATGTCAAGACAGCGTTCTTGAATGGGGTGATAGAAGAGGAGGTGTACATTGAACAGCCTGAGGGCTTTGATACCCATGAGAAGAAATCGCATGTATGCAGACTTAAGAAAGCCCTATATGGGCTCAAGTAGGCACCCAGAGCATGGTACAGTCAGATTGACAAATACTTGCAGCAGTTGGGATTTGTCAAGAGTGATGCAGATCCCAATCTTTATTATTTGATGGTAGAGAATAAGCCACTTATATTGTTACTGTATGTAGATGATTTGTTCCTTACAGGGTCATCTAGGCTCATTAAGGACTGCAAGAAGAACTTGGAAGTTGAATTCGACATGAAGGACTTGGGGCTCATGCATTACTTTATATGGTTGGAGGCATGGCAGAAGAATGGAGAAATATTCCTAGGACAAAGAAGATATGCTTCAGAAATTATGAAGAGATTCAAGATGCATGATTGTCGGCCGATGGCAACGCCCATGATAACCAATTGGAAGAAAATAGAAGCATCAGAAGATAAGGAAGTGGACCCCACCTTGTACAGACAACTCATTGGGTCACTTATGTATCTGGTCAACACCAGGCCAGACATTTGCTTTGCTGTCAACACCCTCAGTTAGTTCATGGTAGAACCGAAGTGGGTACATTGGGCAGCAGCACAGCACATTCTCAGATATGTGCGGGGAACAGTCGGATACGGGTTGGAATAAACCCGCGGAGATGATGTCAGATTGAACAATTTCACAGACGCAAATTGGGCAGGCAATTCAGTAGATCAGAAAAGTACCACAGGGTATTGCTTCAGCGTTGGATCAGGGATGACCTCATGGTGCAGTAGGAAGAAGAAATATGTAGCACTGAGCTCAACAGAGGCAGAATATATGGCAGTAATCACAGCTACGTGTGAAGCCATATCGCTCAGAAAATTGCTAGTGAACTTCTTCAAAGAAAGATGGAAGTGACCAGTATCTACTATGATAATCAGAGTTGTATCAAACTCTCTGAGAATCCAATATTTCAGGGTCGGTCAAAGCACATCGACATCATGTGTCATTTCATTAGAAATTGTGTTCAGCGAGGGGCAGTACAGTTGCAGTACGTCCCCACAAGGGATCAGGTGTCAGACATACTCACTAAAGCTCTTGGAAGAGCCAAGTTTGTTCACTTCAGGGAGCAAATGGGTATGTTAGAGAATTTGTTTCAGTAGCAGAAACAGGTGGTATCTCAGCCACAGATGCAGCGTTTAGAGGGAGTTGCAGTACAGATGCAATGTTGATCGTGGCAAGGTCAGTAGCAACAGCGCAGTAGTTGATGGGCAGCATGTCAAACCTCAGCAGCGCAGAGGGAGATGCTTCAGAGTCAGAGCAGTGTGCAGCAGGACATATTTGCTAGAGCACATTCATTGCTAAGAGGGAGTGTTGATTTGTGGTAGCATCGGATGTGCTCTAAGTCTCATACTTTATGGAGAGACTTAGACACATGCATTCCAGATAACCCATAAATCGTTTTGTAAAATTCCACCTGGAGACAGTTTATTCAATAAATTAATTATTTTAATGAGACCCTGAGTCTAAACTTAGGAAATTAAAATAATTAATGGTCATTAATCTAACTGTGGGTGTAACTTCTATAAGAAGAAGAGGATCAAGTCAAAATTTTCTTAGCCATTGATTAGCTTCTAATCTGGGCCATTGAATGTCAACTAGAAGATTATTTAAGGAAGCTTGAGGATCATTTGGAAAACACACCAAGGCAAATACTCAATTACCCAAGAAGATCGATTTTCTCACTGGCTGAAGTTCAGCATGAGAAATCAATTCAGAAAGTGATTTGCAAGGTGGAGAGAGAGAGGGGATCAGCAGGAGTTGAGAGAACAGAATCCGACCGGAAGAGGCAGCGCAGAGGAGGGACAGAGTGACATAGTGACAGAGATAGCGCAAAGGCTGCAACGCTGGGACTACACAGTCATTGCGCAAAAGCTGACGCAGTGAGACGTAGAGAAGCTCAAGGGCTCTCAAGGGTCAAAAATTCACTGAGAAGCACGTGAGAAAATTGTTTGTAAATTTCTCACAAAAACTCCTCTTCTATTCTGCCGGTTATTTTCTGTACAAGAGATTTTGTTAAATAATAATAAAACCCTCATTTGTTGCACCAGTTTTCCCACATTGGGTTTTTCCTGGGACAATTGTCCAAAAACAATTGTGTCATTCCTGTGCTTGTATTTCTTTATATCTTGCTCAATATTTTATGTGTGAAGGCTGCAGTAGAATTTATTTTGATGTTCACTGAAGTAATTTCTGTAAATAACTTATTGTTGAATAATAAGTAGAAGAAATAATATCAGAAACTGCAATAGGATTTCGTTTTAGGAATTTTCACAAATTTTGGATACCTCTCACTGTAAAGATTACAGTCTCGGGCCAATCACAGCATGCGATTTCTTCTGTAGAAATCACATTCATGATCTCGGTGGTAGTAAGATGGTACAATGTCATGAAAAGGTGTTGTGTCTACTTGGTGCTATCACAGTCAAAGTTGAGGACGCAAAGATCTCGACACTGTGCCTTGGTGTCAACTTAATGGTCTCGGTGATGCAGCAATGATCTCAGTGATACATTAGTGATAAATGGTCTCGGTATGGATTCAGTATCATCTCAGAGTTAAGGACTCCATGAAGGGATAGCATTTTCAAGGCAATGATGTAGATCTCGGTATCAAAGCGATGATGAAGATCTCGGTGAAAGAAGAGGATTTATGTCTTGGTCTTGGAGTGGCAAAATAGGTCAAGGGTCATCGTCTTAGTATTCGTCAATTGGAATCTCTATAAGAAGAATTTGGTGCAGGTTTTCCTCTCAAATAGTGAGATGTTTTTATCCTGGCTCATAGCCTACATGCTGTGCCTCTTGTCTATTTTACGTTCATGCATTGGTTATTGTATTGATGAAGAAGAACATCCTAATCTAAAGAAGTAAAAACACTCACAAACAATAACTAATCTAAGAGAAATCTCCTAATACTAATGCCCTAGAATTCTCAACATAGAGAAGAAATGGATTCTTTATACAAGAATGAGACATGGGATTTGGTCAAATTACCTAATGGAAGGAAGCTTGTTGGTTGCAAGTGTGCATTCAAGAAAAAGTTGAATATCACAGGTCAAATTGAGAAGTACAAGGCTCGACTAGTGGCAAAAGGTTATTCCCAAGTCAAGGGAATCGATTTCAATGAGATATTTTCTCCTATTGCAAAATTAATTTCCATTAGAGTATTGATGTCTCTAGGTACAACGATTGATCTAGAAATGGAACAAATGGATATAATATTATAAAGACAACATTTCTGCATGGTGATTTGGAAGAAGAAATCTACATGATATAGCCTGAAGGTTTTGTAGTAAAGGGAACGGAAAAGTTGTTCCGCAAGCTAAAGAAGTCCCTTTATGGTTTAAAGTAATCACCTAGGATGTGGTACCAAAAGTTTAACACATACATCGTTGAATTTTTGTAGCATCGGGAGGTATTCATGCATGCAAAAAGGCCTCTCTAGTCAGCCTGAGAAATTATTATATTTTTTGTGCTTCATGTAGACCCCAAAGTGTCAAGTTGACCCCGCAAATGAATGGGTGTGACTCTTGGTCAAAACCCACCATTTGACAAATATAAATACACAAAGAGACTACCTCATTTCGACCACACAACAACATATCTTCTGAGCAGCCACAGAAAGGAGCAAATTAGAGGACAACTTGACCAAGTTTGACCATATGTGAAGTTTGACTAGAGTTGACCATTGACCTGTTGTTAAATCGAGTTGACTTGCTATAGTTGACCGATATTTCTGGCTGACTTTGACCAGAGAAAAGAGGTTGTGTTTGACTACAATAAAGGACAGTTTGACCATAGGTTTGACTGCAAAAAGTCAACCACGGGTCCGAGTTGACTGTAGGGGTCAACCATAGGTCCAAAGTTGACTGCAGGAGATAAGTTGAATAGGCCAAAAGTTGACCAAAAGTAACTATTTTTGGGGGTTTGACCAGCATTGACTAAGCTGGAATTTGACCAGGTTTGACTGCTATCTTGGACTTGGATTTATCATTTTAGCACAAATTTTCAGAATATTTTTGAATTGTATATTTTTGAAGAACAATTTCTCCTACGAAGAAAAAATTGTTGGGTTTTTCCCAAGGTTGGGTTTTCCAAGGGTAAATTTGTCATCTCTATTGAGCATGGCTGTCTCTTTTGATCCTACTGTTTTCACCACATTATTGTTGAGATTTTTGTGTAACTGCTTAATGATATATATGACATAAGATAACTTGATTGGAAATCATTGGAAAGTAATTATCAAATCACAAGATCAGTTTCTACTGTGTACTATTGTAGAAAATTCAACAACATCCTGAGATTGGGATTTGTGAGAAGCCAAGTTGATCACTATATATACCTCAAGTCGAAAGGAAAGTGGTTTATAACTTTATATATGTAGAGCTATATGTGAATGACATGTTGATTGGAAACAACATGAGTGTAATCAAGGAGGTGAAGATGCAGCTATCCTTCAAATTCAACATGAAACATCTCAGTGTCGCACATTTTATTCTTGGAATAAAGATTAGAGGAGATTGTGCAGTTAGGAAACTCTGGATAAATCAGAAAGGTACATTGAAACAATTTTGAAGTGTTTCAACCTGTGGGATTGTAAACTGGTGAAGGTGCCAATTCCTGTTGGGGCAAGCCTAACTGTTGAACAGTGTCAAAAGACACAGGAGGAAATAGAGAACATGGCTCATGTTCCATATGCAAGTGTTGTAGGGAGTTTGATGTATGCAAATGGTCTACTCTCAACTAGATATAGCTCATGCAATGGGAGTATTGAGCAGATACATGACAACACTGGAAAAGACATTGGTTTGTTGTCAAAAGAGTATTCATGTACCTGCATGGCACAAGTGATCATGTGATCTACTACCATAAAGAACCTGAGGATGATAGCTAAGCAACTATACAAGGATTTCTCAATGCAAATTGGGCTGGAAATCTAGAAAAAAAACAGGTCAACTAGCGGATATGTATTCAAGATGTTTAACAAAGCTAATAGATGGATAAGTGAGTGACAGTCAGTCAGGGCACTATTGACGATGGAGGTTGAATACATGGAAACCACTCATGCAAGCAAGGAAGCAATCTAGTTGCGCAGCTGTGTTCAGAGATTGGATTTGCTCAACAAGCAATAAGGATAGGTTGTGACATTTGAACTGCAATCATCCTGGCAAAGAACCAAATTTATCATTCAAGGACAAAACATATTGAAGTACATTACTGTTTCACTAGAGACATGATGGAAAGCAAGAAGGTGTGGGTGGTAAAAGTAGACACGGTGAAGAATGTTGTAGACTTTCTAATAAAGTCGGTGAGTGCTGGTAAGTTCTCTTGGTGCAAAGAGGAATTGGGCCTGGGAGCCACAGTTCACTAAAAACATAGGATTAACAACTCATGCAAAGAAGATAACAAGTGGGAGAATATTGAGGTGTTTACTATTTGCAGCTAATATTATTCGACTAGAGTTCAGTTAGTCGATGGTCTGGCCGGGAACAATCGACTAGGAATAACAAGTCGATGGGTTGATGGTCAAGTCAAACTGTATTCACCTCAATCGAAGTTGATGGGCAGTCGAGCAGCTGACAGAAGTTGATAGTCGACTGGAACAGTAGAAGGAATTACAGTCAAGCATACGTGCATGGTCAACTTAGACTAGAGGTCGACTAATAGTTGAAAGGGAATCAACTACAGTCAAAAAACGGTTATGAATCTTGATATTCCCAGGATCTTATCCAGTAATCATTAACCACCTGTATCTATTCAAGATGCTTCGAATTAGGGTTTTCTATGCCTTTAAATAGAGTATAATGTAAGGTTGAAAGAGATGATGAAATGAAAAAGATTCATGATCAATATAGATCGTGTGCAATATGAAAATATTAGTCGCAGGTGTGGAATAAGGTCGACATTCATTGTAACTGGCTGTAATATTTAGTTCAGAATATAAGAAAATTGGAGATCAAAGGTTGGTTTGCTTTCACAGTTAAGGATTTCCAGGGCAAAATCTCTGTGTTGAAATTCTTTGTAGTGTGTCATTTTTTATTTTCCAATCTTTAAGTGCTTTCATGATCTTTAAAGGTTTATATTATTGAGCTTGTAGTCTGGTTTATATGTCTAGTCAACTGTATATGGACTTTTTGCATGTGAAGTGTAAATCAGATGCCTTAAGCCCAATAGATAAGTGGGTTCTAAGGACTCATTTAACAACTCCCAACCCCTAGATCTTTGATCGAGGAGTACTTTGGCACTCATTCAGTGGCTAATTTGGGCCTAATAGATTGTTGTTTATGTGTTCTATGCAGACTTTTACAGTCTCATTTTACATGACAGGAAGTTGTTTTGATCCACAAGTCCAAAACCAACAGTCTAAACAGAAAACAAATAACATGTTTGGTTAGGATAATTTCCGAACAACAAAACTAGTCACATCTTATACTTTATGTTATTTGGTGTCTTTTAATCTGTTGCTTAGTTTTCTACTGCACAGTTATACCCAAAGACAGCTAGACAGTCCCGGAAGTTAACACCACCTCACTTTGACGTCATCTAAGGCACTGATCTTATTTCGAATTGATTGAGGTTTCAATTGGGACTCTTCCCTCGACCATTTAGGAGGTTGTTGGCCCTTGGGTCTAAAGAGAGGGGACTTAGGCCGAAGTTACAGTGGGTCCCTGCCTTGTGTATGCCCATCCAGCAGGTTTGCTAAGGCCTTTGCAACCCTGCTAATCAGATCGGTAACAGGAATCTTCTACATGTTTTAAAAATATTCACACTACCTACATAGAGAATCCATGGGTGAAACAATGTTCAGTGTTTGTATGGAAGTAATCATGGGAATCAATTACAACTACAAAGTAGAAAATGAACGATGTTAAGTATGTGCATGAATTCTAAGCAATCACATACTTGCGTTTTACCAATTCCTGCTGGACCAACAACCTCTGTCACTGCACCAAAAGGGATGCCTCCACATAATGCCTCATCTAGACCAATTAAACGTGTTTGCAAATGACCATGCAATTGCCCATTTACAATTCGCTCCCTCATGAGTGAAAATGCCTGGTAAAAAGATAACAATCAATATCATTACTTCTAAGTAAACAAAGATCAGCATTAATATCTGCCTTTATTTGTATCTTGTTTCATGTTCATTAGATAGCATCAATAACCAGTTACGATCCCAGAATGAATGAAACAGGCCTTTTCCTTATCTTCTATATGATGAAGTACATTTAACAGCGAGTATCCTCTACAAAAGGCATGGTTATGAGTGTACATCATTAGATCCTTTGTCTTATGAATTTTTATGAATAAGGAAAAATGCAATGCCATTATGATACTGTGCATGCAAATGAACAGCCGCACCTCTTCTCCTGACATAGTGGAAGTGTTATTAGAGACTCAACCATAAAATTCATTGTGTACTGAACCTTACTGTGCGGCAAGGTGGAGATGCATGTTGACTAATGTGCACTACAGCTGCAGATACTGCATCTAGTGACACATCCAATAGCTCCATTAGTTCCAACTCCGTTCTACACAGGGCATCCTGCATCGTTGACATATTATAATCAGTTTTCTTCTTCATAAACCAGTGAGATTGAAGTTTTGAACTGCTCAAGGAGGTAGCAGAGACTAATTAATCAACCTAAGATGTTCTGTTTAGCCAACATCTTTTTCATATAAGAAAATTGAAATCTCAGTATGGTTAGAAGTAGAACTTAACTTCCATCAAAGCACAAAAATTTATCAAGATTTATGTCATATTTCCTTAAGTAAAGCAATTAATGTTTGACAATTGGGATCTATGCATTAGAAATTTGAAGTTTTAACCAAAAAAATTGAAACCTCAAGAAATGTTTTCTAAAACCCCATTAAAAGTAAGTGATGCAACCTCCTGGTCATTTGTGGACATTAACAAAATTATCTTATCTATGTGATAGAATTTATGACACAGGCCTAGAATCTAGGAAGGCAAACCATCATATATAAACAAGAAACAGTATATATGAGAGATCTATAACTGTACTCTTAATGATAATAAAGAACCCACTGCATCAATGTATAAAAATAAAAATGAAACCATATATTTATATCTATCCCATGATATAAGTGATGGGAACACCAAGTTATACACATAAGGCAGGCTCGTAATATTAAAATATGCATCATCGATTTCTTAAAACACTTAGAACCCCATGAACCACACTTGGATCCCCACTAAGAGTGCATTAGGCTCCAAATAACCTTCATCGCCAAAATCACTTACCCCACAAAGTTTATCCAGGGTGAGAAGATCACAGCATCTGAAATACCCATTAAGTTTCAAGTTCTTTCAACTACCCCCTCCCCCCTCTTAATGTCTAATCTCTTTCATCACCAAAATATTATGAACCTTCATGAACATCTTCACTTGGGCACTTGGTAAAGATATCAGCAATCTGCTCGTCATTCCTGCAGTGCTTCAGTTTGACTTGTCTTCCTTGCATCTTCTCCCTCACATACTGACGAATTTCAATAAGTTTTGACCTTTCATGGAAAACTCAATTCTTTGCCAATACAATAGTGCTTTGATAGTCACAATAGAGCATAGTAGCATCATTTGCAAGCAAATTCAATTCAGCAAGTAAACGTCTTAGCCACATTGCTTCCTGAGCAGCTACTGTAATGCCTTTGTATTTAGCCTCAATAGAAGATAATGCAATAGAAGATGATTTCTTATTGTACCAAGAAATCAGACCTGCACAACAATAAAATAGATAGCCAAAAGTATACTATCTATCACTATCTCCTTCCCAACTGGAGTTACTGTAGCCAACCAAAGAAGGATTACCATTTAATGAAGAATGTTCAATGCCATGGTGAATAGTGTTTTTAACATATATTCAGATTCTTTTTGCAACTTTGTGATGTTCCTTCTGAGGTTTGGACATAAATCTTGAAACCAAACCAACTGCAAAATTTAAAATTGGGCCTAGTAGTGCATAAATAGAGAATATATACAACCAATTGTCTACAAAGAGTTCAATCAAACTCTTCAGAATTAGACTTAGAACTCAATTTCAATCCACTGTCAAAGGGTGTATAAAAAGGCTTGCAATTTTGCATATTAAACCTTTTTAAGAGGTCAAAAGCATAATTGGGTTGAGGGATACAAGTTTTATCATATTTTTGCCACACTTGTATGCCAAGGAAGTTACCCAACATTCCCAGATCAGTGACATCAAAGGTTTTACTTGAATTTTCTTTGAAGACTGCAATCAAATCCACATCATTGCTAGTAATAATCGTGTCCTTCATAGATTGTATGTTAAGGTCCTCAGCCTTGGGCCATTACTGTTGAGAAATTAGGGCGTTTAATTCAATTTCTCTTCTTGATAATTACTTGTGAACTTGTTATGCTTCTCTTACTTATATCTTATCTTCATTAACTTATTATGTCTTTTATCAAGCCAATTATCAAAACACAAGAGACACAAAGTTTAGGCTCTTCAAAGTTCAAGCCAGGGCCAAAACCTCTCCCTCTTGGAGAGGAAAACCCGAAAGTAATCCTTCTTATAGATCTTCAATTGACGAGTACCATGACCATGATACAGACCCTTGACACGAGTATGCCTCCAAGACCCTTGTCACTGATTTTCTCGGCTTCTCTAGCTGATCTCTCCTTTCTGCACTGCTTTGCACCAAGGCTAGGAAATCTAGGTTTCCTAGCCCTCAACAGTGACCTCCTTTTCTGCACTTCTAGCTTCGGCCTCCTTGACAAAGATCTTCCTTCTAGCTGCAATGTATATCTTGATCCTTCTAAGGTATCTGAGATCCCTTGCACACCTTGCAACCTTCTTAGTTACCCTCTTTCGAACTGTATTGCAGACTGATGCAATCCTCGGTACTATGGGAGATGTCCTCAATTCAGAGGCTAGCACTGCCTCTCCTCTGAATTGCTCACAGTCTCCTTCACGCACTAGATTGCAGACTATGTAGACCGAGATCTTAACCTTCTGTTGTAACCGTTTTCTTCTGCGGTATATGTCTCCACTTCTCGCATGGTAGCTCAGATTTATCTCACAGACTTACACCCAAAACAGAGATCTTCTTATGCCTTCGTTCTGCTACCTCTATTCCTAGCTGAACTGCCTTGCCACTTGGAACCAAATCACAGACCTCATCCTCGCACTTTATTGCAGAACTGATCCGAATTTGTGGTAATGTTATGAGGCCGCAGTCCTCTTATTTATAGATGTTACTTCACTGTCCTAGGCCGACATGTTTTGTTGAGGGTGAGCTGACTTCTCCAAGGGTGTAGGCCGACTTCTTCAAGGAGATCTTTCAATCATATTTGAGCCGACTTTGTGGAGCATATTGACAAGGTCTTGGAGTATACTTTTACATCAATAAATTGTCTTGTGCAAGTGTAACAACACTTCATATACATGACTTTAAATTACATATTTATGACAAGATGACAAACCCCTAAAGACATCAAGAAGAAGTCTTTGACCTATAATAAAAACTCCTTGCTCATGAAACCCATGAAGCAAGCTTTTACAAAATACATTTTACTATCTTTGTCTACTTCATTACATAAATTCATAATTAAAAGTCATTATGAAGACCGAACCTAGTTACACTTTTCAACACTCCCTCTTAACTAGGGAGGTATTCATAATGGTACATGGTCACTCTCAATCTGAAGAATCTCATAAGAAGAATCTGATTGGTAATCCCATTTGGATAGCATCATATCAACCATCATTGTCATAGTGCAAGGCCTTGACTAACAGCTCCATCTCTCCACGAGATCTTTGAGCTACAATGTTGGCGAGACCAATGATGAGTAGACACCCTCATCATTGTCTCTCTTGGATCATATCCCACCCCGGTTCATTCAGGATATGTCCACCAGAACTATTACTATTGTTGGATTCCCAGTCCTTAAAGAATATTTGTCCTTCCACGACTACTCTTTTCTTGGATGCCTTAATACATCTCAAAAGAGTATCGAATGCCAGATGATTACCCAATCCTTCATTCTGTTTTCCCAATTGAAGACCAGAATGACGTGTATATCTCTCCCTCTTAACTAAGGAGGACATATTCCACAAATGAATGTACTCATTCCTATACAAGGAATGTACCTAAGCTCCCTCTTGGCTTAGAAATTACCAAGTTTCTTCCAAGTAAGAAACTTATTACCAAGCTCCCTCTTAATCAGGGACCTGCAACAGCAATGATGAAAACACCCAGCCGCTCATGAGGAACTCCTTTCTTCGATGTCATGAATTTCTTTGTTGAGGAGTTTTCATCTTTGGGATCTCTCCATAGGGCACAGATCATCCATCACTTTCATCCAAGGGTCATGTCTTCTATTAGAAAGTGATCCATTAATCTTCTCATCTGGTCTAGCTTCATGCCATGTTGCTTTCCTTCGAACCATTCTTCTTCCAAGGATCTTTCATCCTGCCATATGGTTGTCAACCTGTGGAAGAGATATACTTCCCTTTGGAAACCCTGCATAAGCTCATCAGATATTAGTTAATTACGAATATAAAATTTTAAATCAAAAGTTACCTTAGTGATGATCTCATGACATCTTCTTGTAGGCATCGGCATCCTTCGTTACAGATTGACACATCTCCTAAAGATACGTATTGTCAAGGGTCTCTATTTTTTCCAGACTTCTACCAGAGTCTACATATCTTCCCAGGAGATCTCCTGGTCAAATCTTCTTGGCGTCCTTGGAGGTTGACTGCTTCTTTCCATGGTTGTACTTCTCACGATCTCTTCCTCCACACAATTTATTTCATTCCCAAGAACTTCCATTGAGCAGTTCCTTGATAATGTACAATCACCTCATATTCCATATGAGGTCATATTATGTTGATTTCATCTAGTGTAGATCATGCCTTTTGGCAGCCAGTGCATCAGAAGAGTTTATGCTTTCTATTTTGATCATACTTCTAAAGATAGAGGTATACTACCTGCAACCATATGACATGACTTCATAGAATCCAGTGTCAGCATATCTATACATGTACCTCATCATTTTTCCTTTTGATTCATCTTGCAGCAATTTTCCTTAGAATGAAAAGTTTCATTCTCTTGACCTACTTCATCAATATGTTATCATATCCTAATCCCAGAATTCTGCAAGTTAGAATTCTCAATGAAACCTTTTGCTTTCTTTCTAACCAATGAATCCAAAAAGGATTCCATTAGAAAATGTTAGCACTTGTTTCCATATTGATTATTGAATGATGATCCTTGATTTAGATGATTGCCTTTTATAAATATTATTTTCAGTGAGGTTCCCAGGAGACACTTATCTCATAGCATAGTTGTCACATAAATGTGTTACAGACATCCTCCTATGACAAGTGCTCCTCCTTCAATGCTTCCATCATGATGCCAATTCTAAAGTGGTGCATCTATCTAATATACAATGCTTCCTAACACACTATTTTACAATCGACAGATACCTCTTAAAGAGTAAGATGATCTCAATCATAATAGAGATCTTTCACTTCTTCTTTCTTAGGTTTCTTTGAATCCAGTTCTTCTATTTCTTCAGCGACATGGGCTTCTTCCTCTTTCCTCTTGTCCTCATTAGGTTTGGGACAATCCTTCTTATAGTGCCCAAGTTCATTATATCCATAGCATCGTATCTTATCCAAGTTTCTTCTTTTCTTCCGAGGACCAAACTTACCAAATCTTCCTTTCTTCTTGACATGGCAACATAGGCTTGATTCTCTTCATTTGATCCTATATCAATTTTAGTTTTTAGCCTCGTCTCTTCTATCTTACATAGAGACCATAGATCCTGGAATGGTGTTGCTTCTTTCTTCCCATAGATACTTGAAGTGAAGTTTCCCTATCCCTTTGGTAGAGCATTCAGCACCACTGTAGTCATTTCTCTATCAGACAATACTTCTCCCAATTCCTGCAGTTGATCTCGCATTTCAGAAACTTTCATAAAATATGAAGTGATTCCTTCCTCTCTTGACATCTTCAACTTGTATAGTTCTTGTCTCGAAGATATTACTTCCCCTGCAGTACTCACCGAGGACAGCTCCACCAATTTGTCATATATTTCTTTTGAAGATTATAGTTTTGATACATAGGGGATGAGAGAGTCCTTTATGGATTCTTTAAGAATCTTTTGGGCTCTTATGTCTCCCTTCATGTATTTGGCATGTGCTTGAGTATATTCTTTCGAAGATCTAGTTGCTAACCCTTTGATATAGTCCATGACTTCATTCTCAATAAGATTTAGATCTGTCCTTTTCTTCCATGCAAGAAAGTTTGAAACCCCAACCAGTTTGATGCTTTCTTTGCAAAAAGATATTTTGACAGATTCAGATAAAGTCATAAATATACTTACTTGAGTAGATGCTTTTCTTCTTCTATTAGCTTCCTTGTCGATGACGATGTAGATAGCAATAGGAGCTCCCTCTTAGATAAACTTCTTCAAGAGTGGTGTCAAGCGGTAGATCACCTTGGATCCTTGATGATGATGATGATCAAGGATGGCTTTGATGATGACTTCAGCAAAATGATGATTTGATGAAGTTTCCAATAGTGTTGACTTGGCTTCAATCACGAGATAGCTTTAGATTCCTTGAAGATAAAGCTTATCTCCTTGCTCTTGCTTTTCCCTTTGAAAGGACCTTGATGTATAAGTCCTTTGAGTAAGGTCTTTGATGGCTTGAGGGTTTTTCTAACTTCCTACAAACTGCTCCTTCTTGAATGAATGAAGATCTTCTTAGATCTAAAGTAGATCCCTTTCTTTGCCTTGATGTCTTCTTGAAAACTGATCCTTGATCTCTTGATACTTGTGTGTCTTCTTGCCAAATAGCCCTTTCTTGTCTTCAGCACCTTAGCTCTGATACCATGTTGAGAAATTAGGGCATTTAATTCAATTTATCTTCTTGATAATTACTTGTGAACTTGTTATGCTTCTCTTACCTATATCTTATCTTCGTTAACTTATTATGTCTTTCATCAAGTCGATTATCAAAACACAAGAGACACAAAGTTTAGGCTCTTCAAGCCAGGGCCAAAACCTCTCCCTCTTGGAGAGGAAAATCCGAAATTAATCCTTCTTATAGGTCTTCAATTGACGAGTACCATGACCATGACACAAACCCTTGACACTAGTATGCCTCCAAGACCCTTGTCATTGCTTTCCTCGGCTTCTCTAGTTGATCTCTCCTTTCTGCACTGCTTTACACCAACGCTAGGAAAGCTCGGTTCCTAGCACTAAACAGTGACCTCCTTTTCTGCACTTCTAGCTTCGGCCTCCTTAACAAAGATCTTCCTTCTAGCTATAATGTATATCTTGATCCTTCTAAGGTATCTGACATCCCTTGCACACCTTACAACCTTCTTAGTCACCCTCTTCCGAACTATATTGCAAACTGATGCAGTCCTCGGCACTATGGGAGATGTCCTCAATTCAGAGGCTAGCACTGCCTCTCCTCTGAATTGATCACAGTCTCCTTCACACACTAGATTGCAGACTATGTAGACCGAGATCTTAACTTTTTGTTGTAACCTTTTTGTTGTGCGGTATATGTCTCCTCTTCTCGCACTGTAGCTCGGACTTATCTCACAGACTTATAGCCAAAACAGAGATCTTCTTATGCCTTCGTTGTGCTGCCTCTATTCCTTGCTAAACTGCCTTGCCACTTCGCACCAAATCACAGACCTCATCCTCGCACTTGATTGAAGAATTGATCCGAACTTGTGGTAATGTTATGAGGCCGAATTCCTCTTATTTATAGAGGTTACTTCACTGTCCTAGGCCGACATGTTTTGCTCAGGGTGAGCCGACTTCTGCAAGGGTTTAGGCCAACTTCTTCAAGGAGATCTTTCCATCATATTTGAGCCGACTTTGTGAAGCATATTGACAAGGTCTTGGAGTATACTTTTACATCAATAAATTGTCTTTTGCAAGTGTAACAAGTTCAACACTTCATATACATGACTCTAAATTACATATTTATGACAAGATGACAAACCCCTAAAGACAGCAAGAAGAAGTCTTTGACCTATAATAAAAACTCCTTGCTCATGAAACCCATGAAGCAAGCTTTTACAAAATACATTTTATTATCTTTGTCTACTTCATTACATCAATTCATAATTACAAATCATTATGAAGACCGAACCTAGTTACACTTTTCAACAATTACATTGTAATTATTAAATTATTGTCATCATTCTGTCGGCTCATTTTTTGTAATTGTACCCTTTGTCTCCTATATATGAATATATAACCCTAACCAGTGAGTCTACGAAAATATAACCCTAACTAGTAATTTAGTTCTCATCTAATTAGGCAAATGAATATAAATAGGACAACAAAATACATGAAAGAATGATACCTATGGCTTCTCACCATTAAAGGCTTCTTCGGGTTTCTTATCCTTCATTGCCTTGTGAGGACATCGACTGACAATGTAGACAGTGACAGTTGTATTACACACCTCTACCCAAAGACACATGAACAAATCCAAATCATGGATCATAGCCTTGGTTGTCTCTATGATGGACGGGGACTAATTCTCCCTCTCCACAAGCCAATTTTGTTGCAAGTTGTAAGGCATTGTTAACTCCCTCTTAATTCTTGCGTCCCTGCAAAATGCATCAAAGTCCTTGGAGGTGCACTCTCCCCCATCGCCAAACCTCAAAACTTTATACTTTTGGCCTATTTGATTCTCCAAAAGAAATTTAAACTCTTGAAACTCACTAAAGACATCATCCTTGGTCTTCATAGAGAAGATCTTGATCTTTCTAAAGGAATCATCAATAAATAAAACATATTATATGTTACTTATAAAAGAAGATCATGGCATAGGTCCATATACATTTGAATAAATTAGATCAGCAATCTCTCTTGATCTATGCTCACTACCTGAAAAGCAATCTTGGTATGTTTGTCAATGGAACAACCCTTGCACACCTCTAGCTTCTGGTTCTTAAAGTTCAACAATCCATGCATTATGTCCTTCAAGAGTAGCAGTTCTTCAAAGTGTGAGTGACCAAATCTCTTGTACCAAAGCTCACATAGCATGTCACAATCATGCACTAAAGCACCACGTTTCATTGGATTTGCAAGCAACCTGTAGAGGCCACCTTCTCGCACACTTTTAACCAACACTCGACCATCCTTTTAGTTCTGAATCCTGATCTATTATGATGATTTTCTTCTCAACAAACTCAGTTACATACTTAAGGTCTATCATGGCTGAAATTGACATAAATATGATTCAATTCAATAAGACCACCTGAGGCATGTGGAAAGCGTTGATTTTTGGTAGCATCGGAAGTGTTGTAAGTCTCAAAATTTGAGGAGAGGCTTAGGCACTGGTATTCCAAAGAACCCAGAAACCATTTGTGAAAATTCCACTCGGAATATGTTTTATTGTAAAAATTAATTATTTTAATAGGGACCCTAAGTCTAAACTTAGGGAAATTAAATAATTAAGGGTATTAATAAAACAGAGTGAGTATGATCTAGAAAAAGCGAAGATCAAGTCAAGTTATAATCTTAGCCATTGATTAGAGATCTAATCTCGATCGTTGATGTCTCAACGAGAATACTATAAAGGAAGGCTTGAGGGTCATTTGGAAAGACACACTGAGTGAATCTAGTGATCGAATTCTCTTGACGGAGCAGTACTCAAACGAAGATCAAATCCAAGTGATTCCAACGCAGTGAGGGGCAGAAGTAGCTTCCTGAGAGAGAATTTCCTCAATCGAAGAATCATCAACAAAGAGACGTCCAACATAGCCAGCGCAGAGTCAAACAGGCTGACGCATAGCCAACCTAGAGCCACGCAGAGCTACGTAGAAGTTGTGCAGTGGCTGAGAGGGTTTCCGAGATTTTACTGTCGGATGCAATATTCCTAATTAGCAGCAGCTAATTGGAATATTCGATTTTTGTATAGTTTTGCCGACTATAGTCTATTAATAAATAAAAAGTGAGAGGAGGGGTCTAACTCACTTAAATAAAATAAAGTGTTTCCATAGTAGCACAACGTTATAACTTATGGGGAGCCATGGGGGTCCAACACCACGCAGAGGAGGGGGCCCACGTAGCCTCTAGGAGCTTCTGCGCAGTTTGATGAGGAGCACGTGGAGGAGAGGGAGACCACGTTAGGGTTTTCGAGAGGGGCCAGCGTTATAAAAGGTGGGAGAGCCTTCTCATTTGACATTCTTGTTGTTGATGATATTTGAGCTAGACTATTGTCTTCTTGAGCACGCTAGCTGTTTAGCCTATCTGCAGCACTGTTTAGTGCGTTGAGTGTCTCCGGTCGGAGATCTCACCCTTAGCCCCGGGGGACTTCGAGTGCCTGCTCGGGTAAGGTCATTTCTTCAGTCTTTAGCGGGAGGTTTGGTTGGTTGTTTTGCTGAGGAGCTGGGCTTCTCTTGTGACTGCGCAGTCCCTGGGAGAGAGGACGCAGTTCTACTTGGAGGTGTTCCGGTGCGGGGTTTTCTGCAGGAGTTTTAGTTGATATCCAGAGGAGAGGATCAGTCTTTGCCAGTAGGAGGTTTCCTGAGGAGTTCGTGGCACAGTTTTAGCTATTATCATTTGGCATCTGCGCTGAGCCTTGCAGAGGCAGCGTAATTCCTCGAGGAGGGTTTCTTTTGTGATTTTCGGAGGCTGACCATTTTTGATATGGTTTCTGGGTTTTGTCCGGGGTGGTGAGTACAGGTGGTCTGCAGATTTTCAGCTCATTCCGGCAAGGGGATCAGCCCCTAGTTTCAGTCCATTCCAGCAGCAGCAGTTTTACGGCAGTTTTCCAGCAGCTAGGACGCAGTTTCTTATAGCAGCCATTTCCTGTCTTTCTGAGAGAGTTCTCCACTTGCCTTGAGCAAGAATAGGTGCTATCATTCTGAACATCTATTGTATTTCATTATATTCTCAGATTAATAAAATGGCTTAGCATTCCCGGCATTTTTATGAGTATTTGCTTTATGTTCTATTTCTGGCATTTTCTATATTATCGTATGCTTGTATTGCTGTCTATTTCCCTTTCGAGATATTACAGTGGTATCAGAGCATAGATCTGGCTCAGCCTGTGGAGCTAGCAGTCTATGACACCGAAGGATAAACCCTACATCTGTTACAGAGGTAGGAAATACAGAGACATTGAGCGTAGGTTGGAGAACACCTACGGAGAGGGAGACTGTGTTCGAGTGGTGGACACGGATCAGGAGCAGCCTGTGACAGATACAGAGCAGGAGCAGCCTGTGGTGGATGCAAAGCAGCAGGGTCCTATGGCAGGGGACGATGATGATGCGAGGAGATATAGGGAAATGCTCCTCAAATCAGTACAGGATCTGTCGAGACAGATGGAGACGATGGGGCAAAGATTTGCTACCATTGAGGCTAGATAGCGTGAAACCCCAAGGGGTTTTCAGATTGGTGAGGGATCGGGCACATCCCACCATATGCCGGAGCGCGAGACTACCCCCCTTATGGCATCGCATGCACCCACGCAATCCACTATGCCCACCTTCCTAGGAGGGGACACTGGGGCAAGGGCATAGCAGGAGCCAGAGCCTGGCCACATGGGTGACTATTTTGCAGAATACCAGGCATACAGGCAGGAATTCAAAGATGTTATCTCGTTCAGAGACTATGTTCAGCTCCAGCGGGACAAAAAACCCCGCAATCATCACCGAGAGCACCGGCATCATCATGATGGAGACAGTCACTGCACAGCTAGCAGATTTCATTTGCCCATGTTTGATGGTTCATCAAGCAGTTCGGCAAAGTCTTGGGTGGAGAAGCTGGACATCTATTTCCAGCTTAACCAGATGTCGGAGACAGAGGCCATTAAGGTGGCGACATTACATTTGGATGGTGAGGCCCAGGACTGGTGGTTCCACGGGATGACGACACTCGGGCATTCCACAGTGACGACATATGCCGAGTTTACCAGGAGGGCGATAGAGCGTTTTGACCGGAGGGATCCAGAACAGCACTTTGTTGAGCTGACAAGGCTCAAGCAGACTGGGAGCCCAGAGACTTACATTGCGGATTTCTTGAGGGTTTCAGTGATGGTGCCAGATCTATCCACAGCTCGGATGATCTACATGTATGTGGAGGGATTAGCAGAGCCACTTCGTGGCCTAGTCAGGTCGACTAGACCAGCTACACTTCAGGATGCTATCAGCAGGACCCGAGATTTACAGGATGTCTTACCCAGGACTCGGACGCCTTATCCCCAGAGACAGGCTTTCCAGCCTAAGGGGAAGGACATGAGGATTCCGCCTCCCAAGGGGAATCCCGGACGGATGTAGGTTGATGATGAGGCCAGGAGGGAGCTGAAGAAGAAGCGGTTGTGCTTCACCTGCCAGGAGCCATGGGCACCAGGACATAGATGTGCTGCTGGGAAAGCACATTTCATTGAGGTTTTCTCCGAGAGCAGCGGGGAAGAGGATGAGGAGGATGATGTGGAGGCAGGAGATTGTCATGCAGTGCAAGATACTTTGCCACCTCCACCACTAGCAGCAGGTGGTACGTCATTTGCACCTACTGGAGGAGCCCTTGCAGCATTGCGGGGAGTTCCCAAGTATTTGACGCTGCGCGTACGGGGGACAGTGCATGGCCAGCGAGTATCAGTCTTGGTCGATAGTGGGGCAACCCACAACTTCATCGATGCGCAGATGGTTGAGCGGAGAGGTATACAAACTGAGAGCTTCGATGGATTTTCAGTTTTGGTCCCAGGAGATCAGACCATGGTGTGTGCTCGATATGTTCCCGAGTTATCAGTGACGATGGGCACCTATACATTGACAAATCACTTTTTTGTGGTCGATATTCCGGACACCAACATGATACTGGGTGTTCAGTGGCTTATCACTCTAGGGAAGGTCACGACGGACTGGAAGGCCCTAGAGATGGAGTGGGATGATGCCAAGACAGGGAGGCATGAGAAGATACGGGTACAGCACACATATCCGCCTCAAACTGTTTCGGCTCATCGAATGGAGGCAACCTTCCGTAAGGGAGACATAGAGTGGGCAGTAGAGCTGCGGGCATCAGAGGCAGCGACTACAGGACAGGCAGTGCACCCAGAGGTACAGACCATTCTTGACAGGTATGCTACGGTATTCGGGGATATTCTGCCAGGGCAGCCACCGGATCGGGGGTTTGAGCATACCATTGAGCTGGAGCAAGGTATACAGGCAGTGATCACCACACCCTATAGGCATCCCAAGGCCTATCGGGATGAGATTGAGCGAGCTATTCAGGAGTTGCTGGCCCTTGGGCACATTCGGCCGAGCACGAGTCCTTTTGCTTCTTCTGTGGTGTTGGTGAAGAAGAAGGACGGCACATTGCTGATGTGCATTGACTACAGGGCTCTGAACAAGAAGACCCTGAAGAACAGGTACCCCATTCCCAGGATCGATGAGTTGATGGACGAGTTGAGAGGAGCACAGTTCTTCTCAAAGATTGATTTGAGATCTGGGTACCATCAAATTCGCGTGAGGGAACAGGACATTCCCAAGACCGCCTTCAAGTGTCATTATGGGCACTTCAAGTTTCTGGTTATGCCTTTTGGGCTGACCAATGCACCCGCCACCTTTCAGTCATGCATGAACCATATCTTCCGCAGTCATCTGAGGAAGTTTGTTCTGGTCTTCTTTGATGACATACTCATATATAGTAGGACTTGGGAGGAGCATCTCCAACATATTGAGACAGTATTACGCATCCTGGAGGAGCAGCAGTTCTATGCCAAGCTCTCCAAATGTGAGTTTGGGTTGACGGAGACGTTGTACTTGGGACATATCATAGGAGTGGACGGAGTGAGAGTCCACAAGGAGAAGATCCGGGCCATTAGAGATTGGCCAGAGCCGAGGAACGTGACCGAGCTTCGGGGATTCATTGGCATTTGCACATATTACAGGAAGTTCGTCAAGGGTTTCTCACAGCTCGCTGCACCCCTCACAGATTTGACAAAGAAGGGGGCATTCAGTTGGTCAGATACAGCACAGCGAGCCTTTGATAGGCTCAAGGAGGTGATGAGTAGCTGCCCCGTGCTTGCATTGCCGGATTTCACGCAGCCATTTGTCTTGGAGTGCGATGCGTCGGGAGAGGGGATCGGCGCAGTATTGATGCAGGGTGGTCACCCCATAGCCTTTAAGAGTCAGAAGCTCCTTCCGCATGACAGGTTGTATTCCATATACGACAAGGAGACGTTGGCCATCATGCATGCATTGGCCAAGTACCGGCAGTATTTAGTGGGCAATAGATTCAAGGTGAGGTCGGATCACAACAGCCTCAGGTTCTTTCTGGAGCAGAAGCAGTTGCAGGAGAGGCAGCAGAAGTGGATCAGTAAGATCCAAGCCTATGACTTTGACATTGAGTACGTCAAAGGCAAGAATAACGTGGTAGCAGATGCCCTTTCACGTAGACCGGCCACGTTATCTCTTATGAGCTTGGACACAGATCGGAGGGCTCAACTGTTGGTGGAGTACTCCAAGGACAGGTTTGCATGTGAGGTGCTGGATGGACAGGTAGCAGATGACAGGTACAGGGTGGTCGATGAGATCATCTATTACAGGGACAGGATCTTCTTGACTGAGGGATCTCAGCTTAAGAAGAAGATACTCCATGCATCACATGATTCCCCATTGACTGGCCACCAGGGGTTTACCAAAACCTACAGGGCCATTAGAGAGAGGTTCTCATGGAAGGGTGTAAATTTATGTAGATGTTCTATGCTTGATGCAACTTTACTTTTATTACAACAATCACCCAAACAGTTAAGTAAAATGCTGATAGAACATACCAGTGGATCTATAGAAGACAAACCAGAAATAGGAGAATGTGAAGGTGCGTTACGGCGGTCAATAGGATGCTTCAACCAGCAAAGTCTCCTTGATTAGCCAACCCAGAATGTGTCACAACAATCCTCAAATCAGTCACCCAGTCAACTCAAGTCAACTCCAGAAAAGTCAATGCAGGGTAGCAACATCAAAGTCAACGCAGCTCCAACTTTGGGCAACCTTTTGACCTCGGTTCTTGTGCCAATGTGTACGGCCTCCCAAAATCGAAGTCTCCAATAAATTTCAGCCTCTTTGGACCATGTGTTGACCAAAGTCAACGCTGGTCAAACCTTTGTGGAAACCCTAGTTGCAGCAATTTCGTCCTTCTCCTTGGCTGTAGTAATTCGTCGTTCTTCCCACGTGTGGATCGAAATTGTCCTCCAAGTAGCTCGTACTAGATCAGAAGAGAAGAAGATGATGTGATGATTGAGAGTGAGAAATGCTCTCCAAAGTTGATTGTATTTATATACATCATTGAGGTGTGTGACACATCTGCTGGGGGTGTAAAACCTTAAGGCCGACCTGCACATATAATTTATTATAAATAATAAATTCAAAATAAATGTTCTGCTCATCGGATTAAGATAAATTTTATATGGATCTTACACCTCTCCAAAAGAGGAATCCAATAAAAATATCAGAATCTTCATCTGAGCATCACAACATGGAGTTTAGACCTAGTTGTCCAATTTTAACACTCCCTCTCAACTAGGGAGAACTCCATCCATCAGTGCAATCAAACATCGTGCGTCATCCCGCCGTAACTTGCTTTGCTGGCCTCTTTATTTCAGAACAGAAGTGGGTCAGTCACAAAGACATCATCCCCTGACTGACATAATCAGTCCAGAGGTTTGAAACCTCTATCAGACTCACAAAGAGTCTCCAACCAACCCGAAGTTGGTTCATCTGACCCGAAGTCAGGCAGAGGTCCCAGACCTCACTAAACTTGATCCCAGATCAAGTGGTTGGACCATGCCATCCTAGATAGAGAGTACGGCAATCTCTGATGCGTCCATCAGTATTTGCTACTAGTCTCTAGCTTTTCCCACCTCATTGGCCAAATGAGAGGTACTTCCCATGAGCCCTGAACTCAATGGGTAGGATGCATACGGGAAATAGAAAAATGAGAGGTGAACCAACTCAATAATCACAACGGTGGGGCAGAAGCACCACAAGGTTCAGCAAGCCTAGCCCCGTGAGTGCTTATAGCTCCGAGAAGCTATCCCCAAAGCCCCCTAGAGCTCCCAAAGCTCATCGTCCAACGGGACCCACATCATAGGGTCGTTCCACGATACCAAGATTCTCACGGAAGGTTAGGAACTTGACCTTCCCCAGGGGCTTTGTGAGAATATCCGCGACCTGCTCATCAGTTCCTATATGATCGAGCCTTACGGCGCCTCACTGTACCATATCCCGGATAAAGTGGTACCTGATATCAATATGCTTGGATCGGTCGTGGAACACAGGATTCTCAGTCATGCGAATCCCACTCTGGTTATCACAGAGTATCACGGTGGTATCTAGCACATGTCCAAACATCTCACTAAAGAGCTTTCGCAACCAAACTGCTTCACAACAGGCCATACTTGCTGCAATGTATTCAGCCTCTGCGGTGCTCAAAGCCACCGACTTCTGCTTCCTACTCATCCATGAAATCGAAGCAGAACCAAGATTGAAGCAGCATCCCGATGTGCTCTTACGATCCACCACACTGCCAACCCAGTCAGCATCAGTATATCCACGGAGTGTCATGCTCCCAGCAGTGTATCTCAGCCCATGGTTTATCGTGCCCCGAAGGTATCTCAGAAGATTCCTGGCACCAACCCAGTGAAAGTGATGAGGCTCAACCATCTGTTGACTCAAAGTGTTCACTGCAAAACATATATCTGGACAGGTGTTCACTAAGAACATTAGAGCCCCTACAAGTTGACGATACTCAGTAGGATTTGCCAATACAGGCCCAGCAGCGCTGCCACTCAACTTCTTGAAGTTGAGTTCCATTGGTGTTGACACGGTCTTGCAGTCCACCATACCAAATATTTCCAGAAGTTTCACAATGTATTTTCCTTGAGAAAGGAAAATCTCTCCAGGTCTCTGCCAGACCTCCAGGCCTAGGAAGTAGTGCATCAGTCCTAGGTCCTTCATCTCGAACTCAGCAGCGAGCTCCCTCTTACATTGATGAATGAGAGGGTCAACACCTGTCAGGAAGAGGTCATCCACATATAACACTAGAATGAGAGGCTTCCCCTATACAACCTTGAAGTAAAGGTTCGGATCAGCATTACTTCGAGTGAAGCCCAGCTTCATCAAGTAACTATCCATCCTCTCGTACCAAGCTCTGGGTGCTTGCTTTAACCCATAGAGGGCTTTCTTCAACCTGCAGACATGAGTGTCTCGATCGTGAACTTCAAATCCCAGAGGTTGTTCTACATACACCTCTTCTTTTATTGTACCATGCAGAAAGGTGGTCTTGACATCCATCTGATGAAGACTCCATCCTTGCGTAGCAGCAAGGGCTATGATTGATCGAATGGTGGTATATCGTGCCACAGGTGCAAATATGTCATCATAATCTACTCCTTCCTTTTGAGAGAAGCCACGGGCAACAAATCTTGCCTTGAACTTTTTAGCACTTCCATCAGAACCATGCTTGATCTTGTAGAGCCATTTCGTTGTGACAACTGATTTGTCCTTAGGTCTTGGAACCACATCCCAGACATCATTCTTCATTATGGACTCATATTCTTCGTGCATAGCATCCTTCCAGACTTGATGCTTTACGGCTTCCTCAAAAGATCCGGGTTCATTTTGTACAATGGTACTCATGGCAGCTAGATACCCTTGGTATCTACACGGCTTCTTGCTTTCTCGGAATGTCCCCCTTGGGGCAGCATGTCCCTCAGCATCTTCGAGGGTGTCCCTGAGCCATGATGGTCTCTTTCCCAGTGAAGGAGATGGATCAATAGGGTCCATTGGTCCTTCAACATTAGGCATTGTCTCATCTTGCGGTTCTTCTTGATTTCCAGGCCTTGCTTTATGATTTTCCTCAGATCTTGGAAGATCTACTACTTTCTTCAGGGAAGCATCTTCGTCAAAAGTGACATCATAGCATATCTCTACTTCCCTTTGACAAGGTACATAGACTCTATAGGCCTTAGAAGTTTCGCTGTAGCCCACAAACATTCCTTTCTTCCCAGAAGCATCCAGCTTACTTCTCTTTTCTTTTGGCACATGAAAATAAACAGGACATCCAAAAACAATTCTAAATGTGAGACATCGTGTTTTTACCTAAGGAAACTCTTCTGAGTTTTCAGAGTCCAGCTAATGAGGCATCGCTTTTGAATGGATACGCAACAAGATTCGCAGCCTTCTCCCTACGTAAACTGCTGCAACCTTGGTCACATAGCATGGCACCTACAGCTCACAATGGTCCTCGTTCTTTCGCTCAAGAACGCGATTCTGGGCCGTAGAGTATAAAGCGTGAGTAGCCTCTTAATGCCAATTTTCCTCTCAAGAAAAATCCTGAACTCATTTGACTCATATCTGCCATCGGCTTGGCCTTCAAAATCTGTCTTTCTTCATTGCCATAAGTTTTATGCCATAAGTTTTCCACCAAGGCTTTGAAGGTACTTTAATCATGAAAGCCTCATCCTTCTTCTTCAAGAAGTATATCCAAGTTTTGTGGGAGAAGTCATCAATGAATGTCATATAGTAAGAACATCCTCCCAGGGATGTCACAGGTAGCATACCAGATAGATCAGAATGGACCAGTTGCAAAACATCAGATGTCTTTATGACACTTGCGGGGAAAGGTCCCCTTGTATGCTTTCCTTCTGCACAACCCTTACATACACCTTCATGATTATTTCCAAAGTCGGGCATCCCTGTCACCACCTTCCTTGCTTCGGGAAGGGCCTTGTAATGAAGGTGTCCAAACCTTCAGTGCCATAGTTCAGTTTGTCGCATAGTATCACATGTCATAGCTCCTAGTGGACTTTCTTCAACTTGGTAGAGTGTTCCAACTCTAAAACCAATCAAGATAGCTTCCTTGAGGTTCTTCTTCCACATGCGCACTTTTCCATCAATGAATGCCACATTGAAGCCTTTGTCTTCAATCGCTGATATAGACACAAGGTTCTTCTTCAATTTTGGTACATAGAGTACATCTTGCAAATGTAGGACTTGTCCTTGAGACAAGTGGAGGGTCACAGTCCCTGTCCCTTTTATGGGATATGTGGCATTAACTCTAAGGATAATTTCCAGATTAGTATCCTTCTCAACCATGTCAGAGAGTGCTTCCTTGAACCCAGTGATGTGTCTTGAGGCACCACTATCTATCAGCCAGACATCCATAGTGTCGGGCGGGGATGCAGCAGAGAGAGCAGATACAAGAATGTATTCATTTCTTTTATCAACAACATTTGACTCTTCATATCTGGAGTTTTTAGACCTTTTGAAAGGTTGATTGTTTCCATCAGAGGGAGCCTTCCTCTTTCTTTTGGACCTGTTGTTTCTTTGATTTCCATTCCTCCGGTTATTGTTGTTGTCATCACTATCGGGAGAATCCTTTTTGAAAGGACATTCTCTGGCATAGTGACCAGGCCTATGACAAGTGAAACACTTGGCCTTCTTTCCTTGGGCCCTTGTTCTTCCTTTGTTCTTAGAGCCACCAGAGTTCTTCTTTCTAGAATGAGCAGCATAGGCAGCATTTCTGTCATTTTCATATTCCTTCATTCTTGTCTCTTCTTGCATGCATCTGGACAGTAGCTCGTCAAAGTTAGGAATTGTACTATCATTGAGAATGGTAGTGTTGAATACTTGCCATTCATATGGGAGTCCTCCAAGTGCGGTGAGTACCATCTCACGATCGGCTATTGTCTCCCCAATAGCTAGCAGATTGTTCCTAATCTTGGTCAATTTCAAAAAGTATGTTTGGACAGACTCATCCCTGCCTTTCTTTAGATTCTTCAATTGATTCTTGAAGAATAGCACTTGGTTTACATTGTTTACCTTGAACATTAGGATCAATTTATCATACATCTCTTTAGATGTACCCAACTCAGAGATGTAGGCCACCAGGCTTTTATGAATGGATTCCCTGATCATCAGCTTTGCTTTGATCTCTCCCTTCTTATACTTGGTTTTAGCAGTAGCAGTGGCATTGGATGGAGGTTCTTGTATCTTACCCAGTACATGGTCCATGAGATCATGGTCTTCCAATTTGAGATCTAATATCATCTTCCAGGCATGGAAGTCATCCCTTCCAGTCAGCTTGTCATTCTCCTTGAAGCCATAACTTGTGGAACCCATTTTTCTTAGATGGTGATTGCTATAAGTTAGGGCTTGTCTTCACCTCACCTCTGATACCATGTAAATTTTTGTAGATGTTCTATGCTTGATGCAACTTTACTTTTATTACAACAATCACCCAAACAGTTAAGTAAAATGCTGATAGAACATACTAGTGGATCTATAGAAGACAAACCAGAAACAGGAGAATGTGAAGGTGCGTTACGGCGGTCAACAGGATGCTTCAACCAGCAAAGTCTCCTTGATCAGCCAACCCAGAATGTGTCACAACAATCCTCAAATCAGTTACCCAGTCAACTTAAGTCAACTCCAGAAAAGTCAATGCTATCCAGAAAAGTCAACGCAGGGCAGCAACATCAAAGTCAACGCAGCTCCAACTTCGATCAACCTTTTGACCTCGGTTCTTGTGCTAATGTGTACGGCCTCCCAAAATCGAAGTCTCCAATAAATTTCAGCCTCTTTGGACCGTGCGTTGACCAAAGTCAACACTGGTCAAACCTTCTTGGAAACCCTAGCTGCAACAATTTCGCCCTTCTCCTTGGCTGTAGTAATTCGTCCTTCTTCCCACGTGTAGATCGAAATTGTCCTCCAAGTAGCTCGTACTAGATCAGAAGAGAAGAAGATGATGTGATGAGTGAGTGTGAAATGCTCTCCAAAGTTGACTGTATTTATATACATCATTGAGGTGTGTGACACATTTGCTGGGGGTGTAAAACCTTAAGGCCGACTACATATAATTTATTATAAATAATAAATTCAAATAATGTTCTCCGCTCATCTAGATTAAGAGCAAATTTTATATGGATCTTACACCCCTCTGAAAGAGGAATCCAATAAAAATATCAGTATCTTCATCTGAGCATCACAACATGGAGTTTGGACCTAGTTGTCCAATTTTAACAAAGGGCCTCAAGGAGGATGTACTCCAGCATGTCACGGAGTGCGATGTTTGTCAGAGGAACAAGGGAGAGATGAGCCATCCTGCAGGGTTGTTGCAGCCTCTTCCCATTCCAGAGGGGAAATAGGAGAGCATATCGATGGACTTCATCACAGGGTTGCCCTTGGTGCAGGGCAAGGATTGTATCTTTGTCGTCGTTGATCGACTGACGAAGTACGCGCACTTTTTCGCCATATCCGCGCATTACACAGCAGCACAGGTGGTCGAGCTGTTCTTCAGGGAGATTTTCAGACTGCATGGCCTTCCTAAGACCATTATCAGTGACAGGGACAGCCGCTTCATGGGCGGATTCTGGCAGGAGCTTTTCCGGCTAGTGGGGACAGAGTTGACACCGAGCACTAGTTATCACCCACAGACGGATGGACAGACGGAGATAGTTAACAAGTGGCTGGAAGGCTACTTGCGTAACTATGTCAGTGGGCAGCAGTGAGCATGGCTGAAGTGGCTGCATCTGGGGGAGTATTGCTACAACACGACGCATCACATGACCATTAGTATGTCATCGTTCTATGCTTTGTATGGGTATCATCCTTTATCTTTTGCGGACGTGATGTTTGGTGTTAGCAAGGCTCCGAGAGCCAAGATTTGGATCCAAGAGAGTCAGGACATCCTCCGAGTTCTCAAGGATAACATGGCCAAAGCGCAGAATCAGCAGAAGCTGTATGCTGATAGACATCGGATAGAGAGACAGTTTGAGGTAGGAGACTTAGTCTACCTACGATTACAGCCATATCGGCAGTCGTCACTTAAGCAGAAAGGGGCTGAGAAGCTGAAGCCCCGCTTTTATGGGCCATACAGGGTGATACGCAGGATTGGTCAGGTTGCATATGAGTTAGAGTTGCCCCAAGGCAGCAAGATTCATAACATTTTTCACGTATCATGCCTGAAAAAAGCATTGGGACAGCAAGTGACAGTCACGGATGAGCTACCACCCACGGATGATGAGGGGCATCTGGTGTTGCAACCAGAGGCTATTATTGATACCAGGGAGAGGCAGCTGCGAAGCAGGACGGTCCGAGAATTCTTGGTGAGGTGGAAGAATTTGTCGGATGAGGATGCCACTTGGGAGAATGAGAAGATACTGCAGCATCCATCACTTCAGTTGCTTGAGGTCAAGCAATGTTTTGCCAGGGGAGACTGTAATATTCCTAATTAGCCACAGCTAATTGGAATATTCGATTTTGTATAGTTTTGCTGACTATAGTTTATTAATAAATAAAAAGTGAGAGGAGGGGGTCTAACTCACCTAAATAAAATAAAGTGTTTCCCTAGTAGCACAACGTTATAACTTATGGGGAGCCATGGGGGTCCAACACCACGCAGAGGAGGGGGCCCACGTAGCCTCTAGGAGCTTCTGCGCAGTTTGATGAGGAGCACGTGGAGGAGAGGGAGACCACGTTAGGGTTTTAGAGAGGGGCCAACGTTATAAAAGGTGGGAGAGCCTTCTCATTTGGCATTCTTGTTGTTGATGATATTTGAGCTAGACTTTTGTCTTCTTGAGCACGCTGGCTGTTTAGCCTGTCTGCAGCATTGTTTAGTGCGTTGAGTGTCTCCGGTCGGAGATCTCACCCTTAGCCCTGGGGGACTTCGAGTGCCTGCTCGGGTAAGGTCATTTCTTCAGTCTTTAGCGGGAGGTTTGGTTGGTTGTTTTGCTGAGGAGCTGGGCTTCTCTTGTGACTGCGCAGTCCCTGGGAGAGAGGACGTAGTTCTACTTGGAGGTGTTCCGGTGCGGTGTTTTCTGCAGGAGTTTCAGTTGATATCCGGAGGAGAGGATCAGTCTTTGCCAGTAGGAGGTTTCCTGAGGAGTTTGTGGCACAGTTTCAGCTATTATCATTTGGCATCTGCGCTGAGCCTTGCAGAGGCAGCGTAATTCCTCGAGGAGGGTTTCTTTGGTGATTTTCGGAGGCTGACCATTTTTGATATGGTTTCTGGGTTTTGTCCGGGGTGGTGAGTATAGGTGGTCTGCAGATTTTCAGCTCATTCCGGCAAGGGGATCAGCCCCTAGTTTCAGTCCATTCCAGCAGCAGCAGTTTTATGGCAGTTTTCTAGCAGCTGGGACGCAGTTTCTTATAACAGCCATTTCCTGTCTTTCTGAGAGAGTTCTTCACTTGCCTTGAGCAAGAATAGGTGCTATCATTCTGATCATCTATTGTATTTCATTATATTCTCAGATTAATAAAATGGCTTAGCATTCTCGGCATTTTTATGAGTATTTGCTTTATGTTCTATTTCTGGCATTTTCTATATCGTCGTATGCATGTATTGTTGTCTATTTCCCTTTCGGAATATTACATCGGATCAGTTCCAGAAGCCGAGAGTTGGGCTGTGAGACCGGGGGGTTGAGATCTGAGATTCCGGGAGTCAAATCGATCCATAGCTGGGGTGATGCAGTGCCCAGAGAGGGTGACGCGGGACTGCGTAGAGCCTGCCAGGGACACCTCATCCAATGACCGGATCAGCCGGATTTTCCAGTGATGGAGTGAGGTAAAACTCACATTCTTTTTGCCAATATTTCTCTCTGTAACTGAATAACCCTTGAGGTATTCAGTGATGTATTCAGAAATTGCCACTGCTTAATAATACAAACCCTCAGATCTGTTGCACCAGTTTTCCCGCATTGGGTTTTTCCGGGGACTTAGTCCAAAATAAAGGTGTCCTATGTGTGATTTGTTCTTTGCTCAGTTTCCTTGTTTTACAATCATAAAGTATTAACTGTAGGCTGCTTCAGTAATTTACTGCAATAATTCATGAAGAAATCTGAATTAATTCTGTAATGTAATTTACAAAATAGGAGTAGTAATTCAGCTGGTTGCAGTGGGATTCCTGAGATTGTTAGATCTAGGAATTTTCACAGAAAAAGACAAATCTCATTCCGGTAACAAAATATATGGCATCATTGCCCAATTCCACTTGTATGTCGAGCTCTTAGTCTTGAATTCTACTGAAAGCCTTCATGTTGAAAGTCATGTGATTGGATGCTCCATTGTCCACATGCCATCCTACACCAAAGATGGAATGAGTGGAAAAGGTACAATACCATGGAAAAGGTGGTCTTGACTCTTAAGATTGAATGCAAACTCATCCACTCCAAAATCTTTTGCATTCCCTACAAATTGCTCTTCCTACTTGTTCTTGGCCTTCTTCTCAGGATATTGAGAAACATTGTGACCCATCTTGTAGCACTTGAAAGTCTTTGTTCCCATGCTCTAGTGAACATGAATGTTCCTTGTGACCTTCTTGGGTCCTCCCTTCTTTCCTCCTTTCCTCACCTTAACAATGAGGGATTGGTTTAGGATATCATTACTCCTAGCTATGATTATTGCTCTCCCTCTCCTCTTGGATGAAAGCATCTCAAAGTTGCTCAAATGTAGGAATGGGCTCATAGCCACAAACACTTTGCACAAAAAATTGTCAAGGCTCTGAGAATAGATTCATTGCAACAGCCACAACTCTTAATTCTCAGGATTCATCCCATTGGCTCCAAGTTGATCTTTGATTTGGGTAGTCTTCATCAAGTAACTAGAAAGTGTGTCTATGTCAATATTGTGTGTTTGAGTGAGTTGATTCTTCAGAAGCAATTTCTAGGACTAAAAAAAAACTTGCTCTTAGTATCAGTCATAGAGGACAGAGGATTTAAGGTCAGATTCAGAAATGGGCAGGTGTTCATTCATCCAAAGAAGTCTAGCCCAGACACAACAGTGGCCATCTGTTAGTCAAGGTTGTCATTGATGTCAATATAGCATTGTTGAAGATGGAAAATATACTCTCGTGATGTTTTGTTGTTGCCCTAATCTTTTGATGAAACCCTAACCCTAATATTGGATGCCCTAATTCTTCATGAAACTCCTTTAATGTTGACTCCCCTATATGCCATTTGTCACCATTAATATTCATATATATGCATAGCAATATGAAATCTGAAAAGGAGAGCTGGAAAATACAGATACACAGGGCATCACGCAGACAAAGAAAAAAGCGTAGAAGATTTGACACATCGCAGGACGGTGAAGAAATCTCGTGAAGTCAACGCGGCATCGAGTTACAAATCGGTGGAAGCTCAGAATTTGCTATAGACTAGGATCTGTACCTCGATTATTCTAAGCAATTCGGTTCAGAACATTCGAACTAGCAAGGTGGACAGACACACCCTCGAACTTCTCGTTGCAGAATTATTGAGGCTCGAACCTTAATTTCTGAAGCTCAGACTTATTTGAAATTGTTGTGGGTCGGACCTATCTGAATTTGTAGTGGCTCGAACCTACGTGATATTCCAGTGGCACAAACCTATTGCAATGGCTTGGGCTTGTAACCATTTTGTGGATTAAAATTGGTACAATCTTTGGCACAAACTTTCAATCTTAGATCGAACCTTCTATACTACAGCTCGGACCTGTTGATCTGTAAGTGAGTTGCACTCTTCTCGGAACCACAATGAACCAGTGAACATAACTCGGACCTAACCACAGTTTTAAGATTTCAGATCCATTGGAACAACCAACACTTCAGATTTGTGGTTGGTAGAGCTCGAATCACCTTCAACTGTGACACCTCTTCTCGAACCTGCACTTGTGAACTAAGCTCGGATTAGAACCTAAACTCGAGAAGGCAACAGACCTTGATACATTAACACTTTGAATCTGTAATAACTTACAAGAGCTCGGATTTGTGACAAGTTGCAGTGGAAGTCAACCACAAGCTCGAATTTGTTGGAGAACAGACTTCAGGCTAGGACCTGAGCACACTTGTGACAGTCATAGCCTCGCTACTCAGCATCAAAGGTATAACCTCAGACCTGTCCTCATTTACAAGCTCGGTGTGTGGACAGTCAGCTCAAATTGTGAGGCTCAGATATGAACTCGGTACAATTATCTCAGATTAGTCTCTTGTGAAGACCAATAAACATGTTACACGGTACACCTTGAAACAGTGGTAGACCTATCTGAGTGATAGTTTCAAGACTCGGACAGTGTCTACAGAATACAGTTATTTATACAAGTGACTCAGACTTTTGTGAAGGATTACCGCTTATAGGAAGATTGAAGCTTGGGTCTGAAGTTTATTGACCTGTGAAAAGAACAGTGACCTGGAACCTGTGATGTGTGGATGAGTAAGACTTGAAGAAGTCTTGTGAAGACATCTTGGCGCACCTAGTGAAGAACCTATGAAGAAATACCTTGTTGGGCAAGCAATGTGAAGACTCCCTTGAGAAGTCCCTTGAAGAGGCTTAGAGAAGGTGCAGAACTAGGGCTGCTCATTGAAGATTTGTGGAGATCATTGAAGACCATGATGACATCATGAGGTGACTTGGAGAATTTGCTTGGGTACAATGAAGAGCAATAGTGACACCTTCTAAGAGATCAAGGTTTTCATTGATGACGTGACGAGGAGACTAATTGAGGGGATAGCTGAAGATTGACAGGGCTCGTTGAAGAAGACTTTGGGAGCCGTGAAGAATAACCAAACATATTTTGACGACGTGAAGTTGAGGGTTGGAGCCTCATAGAGACAAGGTTGGTGCCTTGGAAGATAGGATTGGAGCCCTAGAGGATTGGAGTCCTCAAGAAACCAGGTCGGAGCCTGTACCAGAGATAGGGTTGGAGCCCTAGAGGTTGGTGCCTCAAATTGACAAGGTTGGAGCCTTGGAAAGACCAAGTCGGTGCTTGGCACAATATAGGTTGGAGCCTAGAAGATTGGAGTCTTCATCTAGGGTTGGAGCCCTATATCATTATTGTACTTTACTTATTGTAAAGAAGAAATTAATAAAAGTATCTATTCCATCATTGTTAATTTTTTGTTCTAAATATAAGTGATCTAACTGGTAAAATTAACAATTGAAAAGAAATATTGATTCACCCCCCTCTCAGTATTTCCAACACCATAAAGGTTAGAGAGCGCAGTTTATAGAGGTTCACAGACAAACTTGTTCAAACAATGACGGATGCTCACGAGCATGTGGAGGTTCCTAGGAGCATATTCAAGGAGAGCAAGCCTCCAAAGAAGGACAATGTGCCAGGACAGGAGGGGCAGCCAGTTTCAGGGGGCTCTTTTAGAAGTACCTCCCTCGCTAAGGAGTGTTGATGTTTGCAGCTCAAGCAAGTACTTTTGCAAAGGCCTAAGAGTCTAGACATGCATAAGTCACCTAATACACCATAAACCTTAGCACTTATTTTAGTAATTAAAGTAATTCCATTTTATAAGATAAAGTGAGATAATCTAATGAAATGCAATGGTTTTTGCATTAGTGAATTAGATAAATCTCAACCATCGATCTCAAGTGAGGTGAGATCTTATCTCAATCGTCAATCTCTTTGGAGATTAGGGTTGTGAATTTAGTCATAACTCAAGCCTATAAAGGAAAGGCTACGCCAAGGGAGAAGACACACAAGACATCTTGAGCACAAAACACAAAGATTGTGAAATCTCAATGGTTGGGTGGAGGACCTCCATTCAAGTGTGTTGGGTCCAAGGAAGGTGCAAGGAGCCGCAAGGGAGATCGAAATCAGCCAAGACAAGTCTAGGGCTTGATTAGCTGGATCAAATCCAAGTTCGTTGTTGTATATGTAATTTCTTCAGTGAACCATTTTCCCAATATGGGAGTCCAAGTAGGTTCTGAAGTTATTTTTAATGAAGAACTGTTGATTGGGTTGAATTTGTGTATGCTAATGTGTGATTGAGATTGGTTGATATAATTTGTTTCCACTGAATATTTTATTTATATTAAGATCCTAACAATTCTTTTATATAGTAGATTTGTGATAGATCTGCTAGGAAATAAACAGTCAAGTTACTAGGTTCAAAATTTTAACACTCCTAAGGAGGACTTGTGATGTAGGTTGCACTTGTTTCTTGGATGGATATTGGTGAAGCTTAGATGAATGCATGATAATCTAAGCTTACCTTTTTTAGTCTTGGTTATTGTTTATGGATGATGGTAATTAAATATTAAGCAAGTGGGCATGGTATTTTATTTTTAGTGTCCCTCTTAGACAACCCCTTCTTCCAAGTCTGTGAGGAGAAAGCAAGTGAGCTCCTTCTCTTATTTCATCCTTTAAGATTGAGAAGCCTTAGGTCAAATTTATTGGGATAATGAGTAGACTTAACCTAGTCTTATGAACCTAGATCTGCTCCAACCTCTTCAAGTGTGCTGATCTTGGACTCCATATGTCGTAGCCTTGTAGGTCAACATTACTCCATTTAAATTCATTTTCTTTTATGCTTAGGGTATTTTATGGTTGAATTACAGCGATATATTTCATTTCCATCATTACTTAACTCGAATGTCTTAGTTTTAGGTTTAGAAAGTGTTTTCAATATATCACAAAATACAAAGTGCCAAATTTAATGTATTTTTCAGCTACATTCTACGTTGGCATTTAGAGTTTATGATGTCGTTCTAAGTCACCTAACACGGGGACACGGGACACGATGGACACACGGATTCGAGTGTCAGATTCGGGACACGATGACCCCCGGAACAGGACACGTCTGGACACGTTATATATATATATATATATATATATATATATATATATATATATATATATATATTAAAAATTAGATACTTCTTACACAAATTCATTGATTCAAACATAGATTTTCATCTAGATGTAAGTTTTACAAAGATTTAAGATACATGATATATTGATACACATGGGGCCACGTGTCCCGAATACAGTGAAGACTTTTCTTCTGCTTAATGACGTGTAATTGGTATTCTAGTAACTCCAACCTCTGTCTATGTTTAAAAGACTAATAGTACTCTATTCAGAGGGTCTATTTTTCTCATTGAAAATAGAGACAACTGAATGTACTTTTGCAGGTGCAGATTCTCAAAGTGACACACCCCATGTGTGAGTGAGGTGTCGTATAGGTTGTGCCTTTGTTTTTAGTTCACACATTTCACTGATGCAAGTTTGAATTTTTTTTGTTGTAGATTTGTTAATGCATCTAGAGCATTTTTGTTCCCTGTTTATGGCCAAGCAGAGCTGCCTCAAGCATGCACAAAGTGAGAAATGAGAGGCCAAACGGCCTTTTTAAAAGCTGTGGAGGGCTTTTCTCTATCGGTTGTGTCCGCCAGATCGGGACACGATCGTGTCCGTACAGGACATGATCGGGACACGACGTGTCCTGTACAGACACGGTCGGACACGAATCCGACAGAATCGTGTCTGATTCGCTGGATTCGGGACACGATGGCCCGAACCAGCGAATCCGATTTCTTAGGTGTTGTTATATACTTTACAACTACATAAATTTGTTGTAATTTAATCCCTATTTTATTCTTATTATAGCCCTTCATTTTTCACTTTCTTATCATAGGTCATGGGGCTATTATTTACTGTTGTTGTAAACCAGTTCATTGCTGCAAATTTCTATTTTACAAGCTAGTTTGTTACAGTATTGTGTAATTTCTTTATTGCATGTGCTTGGGGACTTTATTTGAGTTCGTATTGGTACTTAAGCCATTAGAACAGCCATAAGACACTTTGAACTCAAATATAGAAATTACCTTTAAACCTACCATAAACCCTAATTGTTCGATCCTCTTAATTGGTGGTGATAAAAGTAAAAGTCTTGGGGGGTTCTTGACTTGGTTTTATTGGGCCATTAGATCCCTAAGATATATTAGGGAAACCTCCCTTTTTTAGGATTGTGTCCATAACTAAACGAGGTGACAGTGGTGACTCTCACATGTTATTCATTATCTTAGTGACCTATTGAGGCTTTGCACTAGGGGGCAGGATTTTGCTATAACCACCTACCATTCAAATGAATTTGAAGCAATGTGAGGTTTGCATCCTTGGAAAACACAGCAAACAACCATTTCATGATCCTACTTCCAAAGCACATAGAAAGCTAGAATTGATACACTTTGACTAGTGTGGCCCCATGCATGTTCCATCTGTCTTTGGTAATAGATATATCATGACTTTTATTGATGACTACACCAAAATGTGTTGGATTTATTTGTTGAAAGGGAAATCTCAAGCATTTAAAACATTCAAAACTTTTCATATATGGATTGAAAATGAAGCTCAATCTCATATTGGCACTCTTTGTACTAATAATGGAGAGGAATACACTTCAAATGAGTATGGAAACTATATTCGCCAACATAGGATCAAGCATCAAACCATTGTTCTATAGAATCCTCAACAATATGGTGTAGAAAAAAGAATGAACAAGACACTCTTGAACATGGTACATTTAATGTTACTTTTTCAAGAATGTGAAGTTGATGTTTTGGGCTGATGCAGTTCTATGTGTAGTATATGTGAAACGGGAGTCCATCCCATGCTTTTCGGAATAAGACTCCATATGAAATGTGATATAGACACATTCCTTCAATAAGGCATCTCAAGGTCTCAGGTTCCACCTGCTATAACTTAAATCCTAAGGAGCAAAGAAACAAGCTTGGTGGATGGAGTCAAAACTGCATCTTCATGGGGCACTCAAATAGCGCCAAGGCATATCATTTTTATGATGACATAAACAAGAATTTCATTCTTTCCAGTGATGTGATTTTTCCTGAATCCACAAAGAATGACAAACATGTTGAGCAACATCTTTATCATTTGGACAGATTCACCCATGTAAAGACATATCACAAGTTTGATGATGAGATTCCACATCTTGAAGAGGGAATCCCTATCTTGGATCAATCTCTAGAATCTCCTTTGAAGTATCATCTCCCCTTCATGAAAAAGATCCAACTACCTCATCAAAATATCACAATTTTGATGATGAGATTCCACATCTTGAAGGGGGAATCCCTATCTTGGATCAATCTCTAGAATCTCCTTTGAAGTATCATCTCCCCCTCATGAAAAAGATCCAACCACCTCATCAAAATAGGAGGTTCAATTGGAAGATACGATTGGGAGAATTAAAAGCTATGTTGCACAAAACATCCAAGAACTTGGCATTTCGGACCATACCGGTATCTGAAATGCTAAAACGTGGTTGAAACTTCAGGCGTCGTACCATACGATGTCCCACGATTTAGGGATGTCGTATGGTACAAAACCCGAGGTTTTGGTCGCGTTTCGAACCTTTTTTGCGGCATTTCGACACTTTTTAGGCGTTTCGCAAGCTCCAAACGCAACCAACCTATTTGTGGGGCCTAATTTCTAACTAAAATTGACTTTAAAATCAATTAATAGCTGGAACAAGCATATTTTTTGAACAAGCATCATTTTCTATTTTTAACGATGAGGATGAGAATTATGATGACTAGTGATATGTAATTTTATTTGTCTTTAGCTCGTGTTTTATTTCAATTCTAGCACATATAGCCTCATGTATAAAGGCCAGTTTTGGAATCTTGGATGTATAGCCTCGTGTATAAAGGCTAATTTTGGATTTTGCATTATGTAATCATTTATAAAAGTTAATATAGACTTGGTTTTCCTTCTAAATTGTCATCTATGGGTCTTATTCCTTTTTCCTTGCAAGATACTGTGTTATTCACTTATATATATATATATGACGTTTCGGCCAACATTTCAATTTTTGGGAGGTCTCAGGTGACATTTCTAAACGTATCCATTTCGGAAACTCCAAAATGTTTCGGCGTTTTGTGCAACAGTTGAATCTTGATCAGAATTCAACACCATCCAAATCAACTGAGAAACTTGGACCATCTCAAAAAGGTCCACCAAAGTGATTCATAGAGACACTTGAAAGTGTCCATCTTGATGAGGTGATGTAGATAATTCAAATTCAAATGATGTAAATGATATGAATTTCCTATGACTGTGAACTGAATTTATCTACTACCATTGAACCAAGTTCCTTTAAAGAAGTTGTTTTTCATGATGAGTGAAAAGAAGCCATGCAGAAGGAGTATGATGCTCTCACCAAGAATGGGGCTTGGAAGTGTAATATTCCCAATTAGCTTTGCTAATTGGAATATTTCATTTTTGCTTTATTTTGCCGCTTTAGCTAGAAATAATAAATAAAGTGAGAAATAAGAGGGGTCACCTCACTTTAGTCACCTCACTTTATAAAATAAAGTGTTTTCCTAGTTGATTAATGTTATAACTTAAAGAGGGGGCCTTGGGGGTCCACACGTATATGAGGGGAGGCCTCACGCTGACCCAAGGGTAACTGCAAGGTGAAGGACGCAGTTAAGGTTTTGGGGGGAGTTTAGCATTATAAAAGGAGGGGTTTCCACTTCATTTGGTATGCTTGATTTGATATTGATATTGAGAGCTAGACTTCTGTCTGCTTCAGCACGCCGGTTGTTTAGTCGGTCTGCAGCACTGTTTAGTGCAACCGAGTGTCTCCGGTCGGAGATCTCACCCTTAGCCTCGGGGGACTTCGAGTGCCTGCCCTGGTAAGGTTATTTCTTGTTTCACCCTTAGCTTCGGGGGACTTCGAGTGCCTGCCCTAGTAAGGTTCTGTTCTCTCGAACACCCCTTCGCCTGTGGGAATTGGTGCAGGCCTCGAGGAGATTTGGAGAGAAGGGAAGCCACCCGAGACAAATGTTGCATCAGTGAGGGAGGACGCCGGCCGAAGGTGAGGAAAGACCAGACCCGCTAGGCCACAGTAGAGGACGAAACTGGGAGGCATCGCGGTGAACCGCCCGTGAGGACGCATCCGAGAGATCCACCGTATATACGTGCATCCGGAGAGACAGATTTACCCTGTTCCCTTGGATGATTCGGTATCCAATAGAGGATGAAGATCCGGCCTGAGAGGGCAAGACCGGAGAGACAGCACCGCATCCGGCCCTGGATGATTCCAGACCGAGGAGACATGGCATCCGGCCGGCAGAGGGAGTGCGGCATCCTTGGTAAAGGGACTCGCATCCGGCACCCTTGGATGATTCGTATCTCGAGGAGATATCGTCGCATCCGCCTAGATCTCAAGAGATAGCAGCGAGACGTGGCCTTAGAGGACGCAGATCTGGAGTGATAGGCTACATATCTGGATTGGAGGCTTCAGATCCAGTAGATCTGAGCATCTAGGACGCAGATCCATCAGGGAGGACGCTGATCTGATGAGCAGGGTCTTTGTGTGGGGTTCTGGCAACATTTTTCAGTGTTTTCAGCCTTGAGGAGTTGGTCATCTCATCTGGAGGATTTGTGGGTAGATCCAGCCCTTTTGCCAGCATATTTATTGAGCTTCTGAGCTGTTCCTGGAGGCACAGCGTTTTTGTAGGAGGAGGGTTTCTGGGGGCGATTTTTGGAGGTAATTCATTTGCTTCATCATTTTCCGGGTTTTTATCCCAAGGGAAGAGTATAGGTGATCCGTAGATTTTTAGCTCATTCCCAAGGGGATCAGCCTCCAGAAGCTCGCTTCACTCCAGTTACAGTTAGCCACGAGAAGCCATAGCCTAGGATGCGTCAGAGTGTACCATTTCCTATTTGTCTGAGAGGATTCTTCACTTGCCTAGAGCAAGGATAGGTGCCCTCATTTTGATTTTCTTGTACTCCTCTCTATGTACTTTCAGATTAATAAAATGGCTCAGTTTTCTGGCATTCTATGTGTATTGGTTCCATGATCTGGTTCAGCATTGTGTTTTCTATATCTGTCTGGCATATTTCTGTTTATTACTGGTTATCTCCCTCTGGGGATATTACAGGAAGTTAGTGGATTCGTCATTCAAAAACAGACCAATTGGCTACAAGTGGCTCTACAAGAACAAGTACAAACCAGATGGCTCACTTGACAAGCATAAAGTGAAGGTTGTGGCAAAAGGATTTGCAAAAAAGAAGGCATAGGCTATGAGGAAACTTTTGCCCCCGGAACAAAATGGGCTACCATTCATGCATTGTCGGCTTTGGCTGCACAAAATAGGTGGACAATTCATCACAACAATGTGAACACGACCTTCTTGAATGGAGACATGAAAGAAAATGCCTACATGTCTCAACTAGAAGATTTTCACTAAAGGGTCAAGAACAAAAGGTATGCAAGATCATCAAGTTTTTGCATGGCCTGAAATAAGCACCTTGCACATGGTATGAAAAGTTAACTGAGCATCTTTTGAAGATAAATTTCAAGCATTTTAATTTTGATGATGCAACTTTGTTTGTCAAGAAAGTTGGCGAAAATTGTAGTATATCTTGTGGTGTATGCAAGTGATCTTTTGATAATAGGGAACAATGAAGCATATATTGCATCCAGAAAGGAAGATTTAAAGAATGGCTTTGAGATGACAAACATAGGACATCTTCACGACTACTACTTGAGTATTGAAGTAACTCAAAATTCAAAGCATGTATTCATTTCCCAAAAGAAGTACACTGGAAGAATTCTTGAACAAATTTAGCATAGCTGATTGTAATTCTCTCTCTACTCCAATGGAGCAAAATCTGAAGTTTACATCAAAAGAAGGGAATGAATTTTAGGATGCAACTAAATATAGACAAGTTGTGGGGAATCTTATCTGTCTCACTACTACTAGACTGAATATTTCATTTGTAGTTAATATTTTTTCCAGGTTCATGCAAAAAACTTGTGAAGGATATTGGTGTGCCGCAAAGAGAGTTCTAAGGTACTTTAAAGGAACTCAAGGGTTTGGGCTCAAATACTCTTAGGTGAATGATTTCAACCTAGTTGGTCATTTATATTCAAACTTTTGATAGGGATAAAGAGAAAGGAATGTCTACTTCAGAATACTTTATGAATCTTTGATTTGAAGTTATCTCTTCTAGATCATGTAAACAGCCTATTCCAATAGATTCCACCAAAAAGGCAAAGTACGTGACTGGTGCAAAGGCAACAAATGAGATTGCGTGGCTCAAGAAGATACTAGAGGATTTAGTATTTACTAGAGAAACATGTGAATGTTACTTCACTTTTGATTGATAGCACTTTTGCAATCAAGTTGGCCACGAATCCTAGATTCCATGATCGAACCAAGCACATCAACACAAAGTACCATTTGATTCAACATCATGTAGAGGCCAAGACCATGTAGCTGATACATGGTTCCACAAGTGAGCAAATTTTAGCCATCTTCACCAAAGGGCTTGGAAGAGAAAAGTTTGAAAAATTCAAAAAAATGCTAGGACTTACAAAAACCCCTTTGGATTAAGGGGGGAATGCTAAATACCTAATCCTTGGGATTATGGTAAACTGTGAATATTCTTGTAAATATTAATTTAGGAGAAATGTGAAAAGCCATGGGTGAATGCCAAGAATCTTTTGTGCCCTTGGAAGATAAACCTAAGAGTATGGCTCAGTTTAATGGAAAGTTCTTAATGTGTGGAGTTAATCAACCTAGTTGAAAAGGCCCAGGACGACCCTTCATGTAAAATCATGACCTTATAATTGTACCTTTTAATAATTGCATTTGCTTTATATTATACCCTAAAGTCCTATGCTCGCAAGTGTGTGTGCGTAACACTCAACCCTTTGTAGAAGAGCATATCATCAAAATTGGCAATATTTCAATTAGACAAAGACTGGACCTCTAAAGACACTGGACTTACCAAATAATATCATACAGGATTCTGGGTAGCAAGCTAAGTCACACAGTTTGGGTTTGGCAATGATTAGGGTCAGTTCGAATTCGATTTTTTTATTAGGTTCCAATGAGGTTCACCATTAAGTTTATATATATATATATATGTTGTAATGGACTTAGAAACTGCAAGGATAGATTACAACCTTGAGCTGCGACATGAGTTTACAAGATTGAGCCATGGACTTGGTCAACAGCCAAGAAGTTCGATGAAGTTTGCGAACCTCAAAATTTCTTTTAAGTTCACCAAATTTCGAACTTAACCTTGAAGTTCGACAAACCTTGTGACATATCAAGGGAACAGCATTGAAGGACAGAGAATAAGAAACTGCAGATGTTATTTGGAAGGCAACCACTGAAGCCTTATGAATGTAATATATTCCAGGTTATTACTTTTTATCAATTTTGCAACTGTACAGCTGCAATTTAGGCAGCATAGTCGAGGCAAGTCCTCCAATTTTGTACTGGTCAGTTAAGTTGGTAAAATGTGATTTCAGAATTTAATTCGGGAAGATCTAGGTTTGAGGCAGGCCTCACTCCTTTCTGGTTTTCAGAATAGAAAGGAAGCAAATCTGTGTCATTGCTAGATGCAGATAAAGACTCGTCTTTGAACAAAATTTGTTTGGGGATCCTAAACCTTTCTTATGAGCGTAATAAACAGTTCCAAAACAAATCGCCAATGAAAGAGAAACGCAGTAATTATAAATCATATAAGGCAAGAGTAAACCACAATTTGCCCTAGCAAATAGCTTTTGTAGCATCTGTCAGATAAAAAACAATTTCCTCAAAACTCAGCAAAGTCCCTACTGTGAGTCCTCTATATGTTATACTGTATTCATGCACTTTACAACTGCAATGTTCCCAATAGCAATACCATGACAAAGGTTTTCTCTAAAGCATCTTATGAAGGACAGAGACGGAATGTACAATTATCTTCAAAAAATACAGGGAGCTAGAACTAGAACACCACTGCCTTCTTCACACTCGTCTTGTTGTATTCAAACAGTGCCATGTTACTATAGTCCTGCTTTAAGACATGCACCGATCCTCCTCCTTATTTGGGGTTCTTTGGTGTCTATATGTAATAAGGATAGTTTCCCTGCCAAAAAATAGAATACCGCAGTCTTCAGACTCTCTTTATCCTGCATATTGTGTGAAAAATTGAACTTTTTGTTACGATCCCTTCTAGGTCAAATGCAGTTAGCATATGCCCATATAGATAGAGCTTCTCTCAACAAATGGAGAGGTCGCATCTGTGATCGTAATGCTCGTTACCCCAGCCGGGTACATCCTCAAGTCAAGGAAAGGCGAGTACCTCAACAAAGATCCCCGTTTGGTCCCCTCTGTCTCATAGTCACTGATGCTAACGTAGTTGTCTTTACAGGATATTCCGCAAGATCACAAGGATCGAAAGCGCTAAATGGAGTAAAAGAACCTATAGATCAATATATCCTATGAGAAACGCTAGAATGAGGTGGCCTAATGTAGTTGGACCCGGCATCTCACCCACCCACGTATAACTTTTATACAGAATCTGATAATTATTCTCTAGTAGCATGCATATTTGATAACTTTCCCGAAGATTCGAACTGCCAGGAGCCGAGTGTCCAAGCATTGCATTGAAGCTTTATATTCTGGTTGAAGGTTACGTCATTTTCCCCTTCTAGCTTAATTTGAATCAGAACTCTTTTTGCCTTTACCCTACCAAATAATGCATTGTTCGGTAGCATGAAACCAAATCGATTTTTCACGAATCAATGTACAGTTTTTGGATATACGATAAATAATTTCGAGAATGATACCTACGCAGAATCTACTTAAGCCTGGGAACCGAAGTAAGAATAGAAAGAAAGAAAGAAAGAAAGAATTTTTAATGTCCACGAGGCTAAAAATAGCCTATGGGACAGATTGCTTCTCTATCTGACTCTTGTATTCGGCCCTTTTTCTGTGAAGTTTTACAATGAGCACTCCCAGCTTATCGACAAACTCTTCACTGAATAGATTATCCCAAGAATTAGCTGCCAAAATGCCTGCATAGTTTTCTCTGGTGTCCTTGAAAGCCTCACATTCTAGAATGAAATGTTTTTCTGTTTCCACTTTTCCGGAGGAGCAAAAAATACATACTCTTTCTTCCCACATTTCTTTTGGTCTTTTCCAGCGCCCTGTTTCACAACGGAGTTGATGAGAATTAGTCCTTAATTGAGCAATAAGAATTTTAGATCTCCAAGAAATATCAGCCCCTATGTATGCCTTTTGTTGATGGTTATGCGTGGGGTTAAACTCTTCTATGTAGTACTTCTTCTTTCTCTCTAGCTCTTTCTTCCAAGTATGTTTATGGAATTTATCCATAACAAAAGTTTTTATCTCTTTACTGTTCGTAGGACACATGCTCAAGCAAATACCCCATTTACTAAACCATTTGTTATTCTGCCGCATCCAAGTCTTCTGTCTTTTACACAATCTGTCACTAAACACCACCTTAGGCCATCTATCCTCTTCCATTTGCTCAATTTTTTTCAGATACCTTATGACTCGCACCATAGCAATTGCTTCAATAGGAGCAGCCCCTGTTTCACTTAACAGGATAGCATAAGGAACTGCACTTTTAATTTTGAATTTGTTTGTAATCAAACGCTTCTGAATTTTCTCAATTTGTTTCCACTGCATCTCGGTTGTGCTGCTGGCCCACAGTTCACAACCGTAGAGAATCACCGAAATCACTAGAAGCCCAAAAAGAGTTAGAGTGGTTTTCCAGTCCCACAACTCTGCCTCTCTACACCTGTTTTGAAGAGCATAAAATGCTTTCCAACCCCCCAAAGTTCTTTTCTTTCTACAACCATCCCAACTTAAATTTCTGTTGAAGTCAATTCCAAGGTATTTGTAGTCTGCAACTTCTTCCAGAATGTTGCCTTCAAAGTAGAACTTATGCTGGTTATGCTTTCTTTTGTTAGAGAAAACCACCACTTTCATTTTGTTAATATTGACTTGCATCCCCAGCCTTCTACAAAAATTCTCAAGGGAATGTAAGAGCTCTTGCAAAACTAAGAGCCTATCGAAGCAATCATTATAAGGTCATCTCACAGACAAAAGAAGCCTGATAACGAACTTGCCCAAATGGATACCTGTCATTTTCTTGCTAATTTAGCCACTCTTCAAGCTTGTCAATATATAACCCAAAAAGGGTAGGAGACAATGGGCAACCTTGCTTGACCCCGATATCGCTTCTAAAACTTTCAGAAATGCCAGCTGAAGTTCTGATATTGACTTTCACCTCTTCATACAACCTATGCACAGCTGCTCTCAAATGCTTGGGAACCCCGAGTTCCTCCATTCTGCCCCAAAGCTTATCCCTAGGAACCGTGTCAAAGGCTTTTCTGAAATCAACAAAGCAACAAAAAACTTCTTCCTTATTTTCCCAACCTTTTTCAATGATGTGCCTTAAAGTTATAGATAATCAAGCAAAATAGCCGACATAAGCACCGAAGGCCACATAAACATTATTATTTTGTATTACTTCCGTTGCAGTAGCTATTCAAACCCGTCTCATTTAAATTCTGAAATTAAATGTAAACATGAAAAATTAGAGAACAAATATCAGGCTGGTGAAAAATACCTTCGCCGTTAAGATATTGCGAGCTGAGAAGATGTGACAGATTTGTTGATCCAGGCCCATTGTGCTAATAAGCTTCCCTGCCATTCTTGCTTCACTTAGCTGAAGCAACCAAGTTTCTGGGGGATATGAATAAACAGGAGACTAGGTACTATTAAGCAAATATGATGTAAAATCTCTTCAATTTCTTATTTTAAGTAAATATAATTTATTTGTGTCACTTGAAGTTCAAGTGACAAATAAGATTATGAATTCGATTTTCTTATCCTTTTGAGTTAAGATTTATAATCAAAAGGTTAAAACGTTTTTTTGGAATCAAATCTTTTTTTCTAGGTGTTTAATAAATAAAGAGATAAAATGAATTAGAGGGATCAAAATTTTCTTGATAGGTGTTTAATAAATTTAGAGATAAAATTAATTGAGGGATCAATTTTTTCTATCTATGAATTTAATAAATCTAGATATAAAATAAATTTCGATCTATGTAATAATCAAAAAAAAATTGTTAATTATATTTTGATTTATGTAATAATCAAAAAAATTGTTAATTATATTTTGATTTTTGATATTTAAGAGTTATTATAAATATTCAAATATAATTTATTGCAAAATATAAATTTGGTTTTATTAATATAAAATATATTTAGTTATTTATTAATTTATTAAATAATTTTAAATGAAAATTAGTTTATAATTTCAACTTAATGAAATTATTAAAAAAATGTATTAATTTTGTTAATTATATTTTTATTTTTTATATTTAAAGTTATTATAAATATTCAAATATAATTTATTGCAAAATATAAATTTGATTTTATTAATATAAAATGTTAGGAATTTGGACTGTGATCCATAAATTGTGAATAAAATCTTTTGGTAAAAATCACATAAGAATTTCCGGATGCGGATGGCATATCGAATTAATGGGCCACATGGCCCCGGCCTCTTCCCAAAGCGCGAGGCGTGTGGAGGCCACATGGCTCACCACAGCGCCATTAAAACTGCTATCAATTCGACTGACCGCCATAACTACCCTCTCCCGCGGCGGCGATACAACTGCTCTGTTCTGTCTGGCTTATGCACTATGGACGCCAATTCATTCTTCACTGTGTTTTCAGACTCTCCGGGAGGCTGTTTGGCTCCTCTGGACGGTGCATGCCCTGCACATTGCGCTGAGCCAAGCGCTCGCACTAACACCGGCCGGCGCTGCTCTCTCTACAGTTGTATCGAGATTCTTTCGGGCGTGCATTTCTCAAACAGCGCCTTCTGCCCTGGAGCGTTTATCATTCCTCAGCGTTCGCCTAGCTCTCTTGTTGTTCAAGCGCTTACGGGTGTGCACAGGGCTCAGCTTTCTCCTGGTTCGATTTTTGCTCCAGCCCTTCCTCCGGTGCAGGACATCAACAATTCTGAAACAGTCATGCCTCGACTCCGTCAGCGCATGACTGCCCGTCGTGGAGGCACTCGCGGAAGTTCAGTTGCTGACCACACTAATTCAAGCAGGCATGGCTCGGATTATCCTTCTAGTCCTCCTGGCCGACTGCCCACTTCCCCTCAGCGCGACGCTCCTCTTGACTCTTCCACCTCCGCCCCTCAGCCCTCTCGCAGTCATTTCATCCGCCAAACCACGCAGAGGGTTGAACTGAATTTCGACAGCGCTTTCTATCGCCCCTCCATCACCACCTACATCACTGATACTCTGCGCGAGGAAGCCTCTCTCTGTTCTCCTCCTTGGCCCGACTCCACTACTGCTCCCCTTGACCCTCATCCCACCTCCATCGCGCCTCGGTCCACCTCCGCTGCTACGCCCCAAGCTGACCAAAGCGAGCCTTCTGTCCATCCTTCTCCCTCCCCGGGCCTCTTCTCCATGCAGGTGCACGCGGATGGTGTCCTGAGCACCGAGGATCCTCATCAAGATGCTGCTGTGGACGACCCTGAAGAATACTTTGGATGTCCAATCGAGGAGGAGCATCCCTCTCCGGTTCACTCCAATTGAATCAGCTATGACCAAGACCAGTATGAAATCTGAACTTGTTTACTGCCATAGAGTTGTTGGTCTTTTACATTACACAGTGGATAGTGTTAGTTTTTTGCTTTCGATAGTGACAGTTTTTTGCAGACTCTTAACAATTAGTATAACTATTCCACCGGTTTCCCATACCACGGGCGGTGTGACAGGCATTACAGAGCTGGTTTCCCTATATGGGCAACTTACTTTTGGGATTAAGCATGGTTTGCAGGCCCAGTTTCAGGCTATCAAAGCTGAACTGTGGCATTTTTGTATCATAATATTTACATAATAGAATTAGTCAAATTTAGCAACAAAAAAAAAAATCACATAAGAATAAATTAGGTCGACGTGTTTCGAACCAGCCAGTGTGGTTCATCATCAGGACCTAATGATGAACCACACTAGCTGGTTGGAAACGCGTAGACCTAATTTATTCTTATGTGATTTTTATGGAAAGATTTTATTCACAATATAAAATGTATTTAGTTGTTTATCAATTTATTAATCAATTTTAAAGAAAAATTTCTTTATAATTTCAAGTTAACTTTATAATTGTAGGCATTGATTTGCATTCAATTATTTTAAATTTCTCCCACTTTTCACATATTTGGTTTGAGAAGCAAACACATTATTATAAATCTACCAAAATTCTACACCTAAACAATAATGTAAGAAGCCATTGCCAATAATATCAAGAATAGTAAACAATTCATATTTACCTCATGAATTTTGTTGACTTCATTTAATATTCTCAGATGTGGGTGCCTCACGTGATTAACACAGGCTGCCACCTGGCCACTCAACGCAGGGGCACCTGGCTGAACCATATGGCGGCACCTTCCTCCAGCGTGCAGACCATAAATAAGTAGTACAGGGGAGGACGTCGGCACTATGCGGCATTCACTCCCCCTCCCTCGGCATTTACTCCTACTAGCTGGCCATTAATGGTTGATGGCTCCTGGCATTTTCATATATGTCTTCAGCTTTCATTCCCTGCAGATCTTCGTTGTCGCTCCTCTTCTAATAATTGCCCTGCTCTTCGCCTGCCTCCCTCTATGCATTCGAACTCTTCCCAGCAGACTCTCCCCCCCGTTGAGACCATGTCGCGACGCCACAGGATGCGATGTTTTCGTAGAGGTGGCAGAGGCACCCCCTCCCGTGCTTCGGCTCCTGGCTCGTCTGCACGCACTCTGTCCCTCTCTATCACCCTGGAAGATCCGGAGGTTCTCGACCCCTTCTCTAACCCCCAAATGCTCTCCACCCAGCTTTTGGTTCGCCTCCCGGATGAGCAGCATCACGACTCTAGCTCGAAAGGCAGGAAAAGTCCGTGCAAGTCAACAAGCTCGCGCTCCTCTTCCTCTCTACCTTGAAAATCCGTTGTTACTCTCTATCAAAAAACTCGGAGGATGACTCAGACGGTGGATGGAGCTACCCTTCGGATGACACCCAGAAAATAGAAGCAGTGACAGACAGCGTGGCTCGCACAGTAATGGCCAAGCAAACCAAGACAGTCTCCTCTTCAAATCCGAAGCTGGACCCCTAGCTCACAAAGGAGGACATAAAGACCATCTCTGAATATGGTTGTTTCATTATTGAGAAAAATCCACAACATGTGGACAATGACGCCTAGAATCAATAGCTTCAGCTTCTTGGCCCTCTTTTATTTCAGTTTACACAGGCTCTTTTATGGTTTTTATGACTATTTTTGCTTCTTCCTGCAAATTATGTTACTCTTGAACACATTAAGGGTTGGTTTCCCCTTGAAGGGCAACCCAATTTTTTTTATTTTTTTTATTCATTAATGGATGGTTTCCCCTTGAAGGGCGGCCCAATTTTTTTATTTTTTGAACAATCTTTATCAAACAGGGGTTGGCTAGTCCAGCAACCACCTGTCCTGAAGCATGATTTGTATCTTTGTATATTATAATAGAAATTAGCCTAATTTAGAATAAAAACAAAAACTTCATTTAATATCATGATCAAAATGTTTACATATTAAAAACAATGTAACTATGTCATCACTTAGCTTTTGACATAAAGATTTTTGGATCAAATGGACTTCTAAATCCAATCTTGTAATATGTTTATCAATATCTTGTATTTAGACAACTTATTAGTCCCTCCCAATGACTCAATTTGCTTTTGCCTACCCATTAGTCGAGCTTTGACCAATATATTATGTAATGTTTAATTTATATATATATAACCAATTTGTAATTGTCTTATTGATTCATATTTTCAAGGTCTTATTTCTACCTTCAGGACATGTGTATTGGAGCATAATGAAAAAATCGTTCTTTTAACCGAATTCTATGCCACCGTCGAGGTTTGTGCAACTTCCATCACCAAGGTACGGGAGCTTTGTTAAGGTAACTGTTTTTCAGTTTTTTGTGAGTAAATAAAGACGCAAGAATCACGATGACAAGATATCACCTACTTATCCTTTTTCAAATTAGAAATTAAAACTGAGTAACCACTCACAAAACAATATTGCTTTAGCTAGCGGGTTTTTGGAATTGATTATCCTAAAGCATGGAGGTTTAAATTTAGATTAAAATATTTGAAACATGAAAGAAGTGAGGAATGCACATCATAAGTTTTACAAAAGAAATGGGAAACCATCTCTACGAGCCTGGATTATTAAGCGTTATCTTAAACAAAGAAAGCAATTGAAGTTATCGTTCTTGTTTTCAAGATCACGAGCCATGGTACCTAAGGTATGGATATGGAGTATGGCGTTATTTTGGTTTCCATTATTGTTTTGATTCTCATTTTAAGTTTTTTTCGTTAAATGTATAAAACATTGTAATATTGTTTATGGCTCAATTAGGTTACGCATAAACGCAATCATAACCAGAGAAATGGTACCATTTCATCCTTAATCCAAGCAAATAATCTCCACCTACCAACAAATTTGGTCATTGTTACTGGCTTTAATGGAAGAATGAATAGTTTACTGAATGTTGGTGTGAATATGCTCACAGGTACTATTGATCCAAATAATGACTTAGAAGGAATTGGGTATGATTTCATCTTCGTTTTCGAAAACGAGAATCTTGAAGTTCTTTCTCCTAAAACATATTTAATGGTAGAAAGTAATTATTGTCATTCTGCCAATGCAGGCCTTTGGGATCACACTAATTTCAATCTTTTCCGGGATTGGCTAATAGGTTTTAACTTTCCATTTTGTAAGTGGTGTAGTTGTTGTTGTTCATCTTTATGCAAATTGCCAAGACAATGCAAAAGGTGTTGAATCACTGGCTTTATATGGTGCAGGTGGGTTTCATTTCATTATCACATTAAACACTAGTTACCTTAGTTCCATATTTATTAAGATATTTTGTAATTTTGTAAGTAAATTCAATTTCAAATAAAACTCTTCTAAAATTAAATTAGATAATTTTATGTCGTTTGCAGGCATGACACGAATAAACCTCAATATTTTGGTGATATTGAGCTTAGAAATGGGAAGCAATGGATTCAAATATGGTCGTAAAAAAGAAGATATATACATTTTTTCCACCAAATTCTTTGAACTGCATTATTAGAAGTCACTCTTGAATACAGACATCGAACAATAACAATTAAGTTCAAAAAATTTAAACGTCAAAAATTTTGTTCGCATATGTGTTAACATCGTGTCTCGTTTTATATAACTTCAATTTAAATTAGCTTAACTATAGATTTTACTTTTTCATTGCATTTTATGCTTATTAGAATTGATATTGTCCTTTTCAATCAAACTTATATGGAGAAAGAATTATACACTTATTTGTGTTTTGAATCCCTAATGATTATCTTTTTTATATGGAATAGTATATGAATTGGTTATTTTTTATAAATAATTGAATACTTAAAAATAATAAAAGATCACAATTTTTAATATTTAAATGTGTTGCATTGTTAGTGTTTAAATTTTTAAAAATATTGTGTGTGTGTGTGTATATATATATATGGTAATTAAAAATCCCTTGTTATTTTATATACCAGCCTAGATCTCTCTTAACCTTAGATATATCAAGCGTCGAGATGGATCAAATCTCTTGAGATACAAACCTCTTTTAAAGTGAAAAGAGATTTGAACCCTCTTGGCGCTTCATAGATCTAGGGTTAAGATGGATCTAGGTTGGTTTTTATATACACACATATCATATCTAGGTTGGATCTCTCTCTCTCTCTCTGAGTCATTTATCTCTTCCTTCCTCTCTCTCCCTTTATCTCCCACATCCCTCTATCTCTCCTCCCATCTCTCTCTCTCTACCCTCCAACTCTATCACTATATCACTTCCTCCCTCCTTGTCTCTCTCCCCCTCTCCCCCCTCATCTCTATGTCTCAATTTCTCTCCCTCTCTCTCCCCCCTCCATCTCTATGTATCCCTCTCCCTCCCTCCCTCTCTTCTACCCCCTCCCCGCCCTCTCTCTACCCCCTCCATCTAAAATATTTTACATTTTAATTTTTTTATTGTGAGATGAGATATGGTTTTTTGACATGTGGTATTAATAAGCCATGGTATTCTAGCAAAACCTATTTACAAGTTAATAATATCCATGGTAAAGTGGGGGTGGATATCCATGGTTAAAAAACTTGTTATATTATAAGTTTATTGTAAGTATTACAATTTTATGTGCTTATTAATTAAATTTAAATATGGTTATTGAATCATTATTTGTTTATTGATCACTATTAGTTTAGCATTGACCAATGCAAATTATAATGTTTAACTTTGAAAATCAAACATTTGACCAGACCATAACTTGAAGGTCTTATTAGCAACGTTTGCACAATATAATGTCATGTGGATAACTCTGTTACATGTTTTGTGCCATAATTGATGGATATGGTTGCAATATTCATGCACGATTTATAGATATTTGTGTAGTGATTTTTTATTCTTAAGCTTTGTTGGAAAACCATCCAAAAATAAAATGTTTGAAAATAACTTATACTTAAGTAAATAACATATCTACCATCAATTATTTCCCACCGCCATTTAAAGTCTTTGCATAAAAAATGGATAGGAATAAGATGTAAAAAGTATCCCAACATTATTTATGTTTTCTTAAATGTAAATGTGTAGACTTACTAGTGGTTACTACCCACCAAAATTTATGCAAGTTTGTGTGCTTGAACAAGCAATTTACTTATCCACTTAACATCTCAATTTATTAGTTACTACCAAAGCAAGACTATAGGATGATTTGTCTATCAACCTGATCCGAATGGAAAATGGCATCCACCCATGGTATTCGTCCACCCATGTTATCCATCCACCCATGGAATTTATCCATGGTATTGTAAATGGAAACAACCCATGGTATTCATCCACCCATGATATTTATTCTCCCATGGTATTGTAAGTGAGATCTATCCATAACATTCATTCATCCATGGTATGTATCCACCCACGGTATTCATCCACACATGGAATTTACCCATGGTATTGTAAGTGGTATCCACCCATGGTATCCACCTATGGTATCTACTCATGGTATTGTAACTCAAAAAAGGCTATAAATAACAAGCCTCACTTTGTAAAAGGACAGATGGTCCACCACAATGTAGCTTCTACAGTTATTCTTTGTTTTAATAAAACAAGTTTCTTTGTGGTTTTATTTGCAGTGTGTTCTCTCTTTTTTTCTGGCATTCTAATTTTGCAGCTCTTGTCAGATCCATTTCAACTTTTTAGATCTTGGGGGCCTTCCCCCAAGATCCGGATCAGTGGTATCATATTCAGGTTACAAATCCATGGGAATGAGGGTTTGAAACATATTTCATTTTCAATGTTTTGCAGCAATCTTCAACAAACTCCATTAATTTTTTGGGCGGCAAGTTTGCAAATCAGATCTGAAAATTTTGGTGAAATATTTACAAAGAAAAAGACAAGATATAGATTCCGTGCGAAAAAATACCCAAATTCAAAAAAAAAAAACCGGCTGAATTGGATTTCGGATGAAGGAGATATCGATCATTCAAAATCAGCAATGTTGTAGCAATGTTTCTGCCGACAATTCATGGACGGCAGCTCTCTCGTCATTTATTGCAGTTTTAAGTACAGAATTTTAGATAAATTATTACATGTTTGCACTCCCCTTGAAAAATCACCTGATTTCAAAAAAAAAATCGATCGAATCGGAGTCCGGACGAGGGATTTATTGCTGATTTAAAATCAGCTATTTTTTCATAAATTTTGTGACGGCGGGACAGTTCCAGCGCGAATATGAGAGTCTAGGGTCTCCAGATATCGATTTCAAACACATGGGAGGATACAGAATGATCGTTCCATTTCCAAAAACAGTTTATAATAATTATTCTGATATATTGACCGAGTTATGCTCATTTAAATTTGGAGCATCATTCGGAGCGGGTTCCCTTTGGAGATGTGCCCTCCCACCCCACTTTAGTAGGCACCTGCTTCACATTCATCATTTTTAGCGTAGCAGCGTTCGGCTTGGGTTATTTGGAGACGTTCTCTCCCACCCCAAGCTATGTAGGCACCTGCTACTTCATCAACAATCAGCATCACGGTTATGGGTCAACCGCACAAAATCCTTCTCATCGAAGTCCATTTGCTAGGTCGCACACTGTTAGTAACACAGTTGGTCACAAGCATTATAGGGTATCTCTATCATTGGATCTTCGTTTGTCATGGTTTTGGTTCATCCACAAACCCACACTTCCTCGAAGTCCATTTGCTAGGCCGCACACTGTCAATATCACAGTTGGTCACAAGCATTACAGGGTATCTCTATCATTGGATTTTCATTCATCACGGTTAAGGGTTAACTACACAAAACACTTCTCTTCAGTGGCTCTTCATATTCAACAAAGGCTTCTCAGGAGGAAAATTCGCGCAATGGGGACCATTGCTTCTTAAGGAGGGAGGAATGATCCGAATGGAAAATGGCATCCACCCATGGTATTCATCCACCCATGTTATCCATCCATCCATGGAATTTACCCATGGTATTATAAATGGAAACAACCCATGGTATTCATCCACCCATGATATTTATTCTCCCATGGTAATGTAAGTGAGATCTATCCATGAAATTCATTCATCCATGGTATGTATCCACCCATGGTATTCATCCACACATGGAATTTACCCATGGTATTGTAAGTGGTATCCACCCATAGCATTGACCCATGGTATCGACCAATGGTATCCACCTATGGTATCTACTCATGGTATTTTAACTCAAAAAAGGCTATAAATAACAAGCCTCACTTTGTAAAAGGACATATGGTCCACCACAATGTAGCTTCTACAATTAATTTGTTTTAATAAAACAAGTTTCTTTGTGGTTTTATTTGCAGTGTGTTCTCTCTTTTTTTTTGGCATTCTAATTTTGCAGCTCTTGTCAGATCCATTTCAACTTTTTAGATCTTGGGGGCCTCCCCCCAAGATCCGGATCACAACCATAATTAATTTAGCATTGACCAATGTAACTTATAATTAGTTATGCATTCTAACTTGAGTTGGAGGGGCTATGGTGCCCTGCAAAACAAAATTACAATATAACAAATTGAATTTTATTATTTTTATTACTTTTGACCTTTTTGTTTTGTAAGAAAATATATTCACATTATATTAACAAGCGAGAAGTTGCAAAAAATACAGTCAAGAGAACATTCTCTGCCTATAAGAGAGGAAACGAGAGATAGAGAACGGAAGGACTCTGCCCCAAGAAGGAGAAACCAGAGCCTTGCGGTTTTGTAGTTTGCACAACAAGAGAGTTGTTGATCAAAACCATTATTTTGAGGGTAGAAAATACATGTTTGATGCATGAAATAATAAAATGATGCACAATGTGCCAAAAAATGGTGCATAATTGAGCCAAAGAGCCACAGGGCTCTGAGTTGTTCGCCTCCATGGGGATGGAACTAAAGTGACATGTATAGAGACCAAAATGTGGTGGAAAATCCGACCTAAGAGTTGCCATGTCGTTGAGAGCTAAATTCTGCCACACTGGAACTGCATCGTGGCCATGCTAGAACTGCATTATACCTAGGAAGTTCCATGAGTTTGCATGTTGTCTGTGTTTGTTGGGTACTCCTCCAAAATATAGTAGCCCCAACGGTTGGGGCGTGGAGGAGACGAGGGCGGATAGGCCACTAAGGGTACGGGAGCCTGGGATTGATGGGGATGAGCCCCAGGATCATAAGGAAAGGGCGGGGAGGAGGAGCCAAGCGACGAAGAGTGGGAGGGGGAGGGAGAAGGGGAAGAGGAGTAGAGAATGTTGGGCGGGAATTCCAGACGCAGGTCTCTGGCAAGTCGCCTAAGAGAGGAGACACCATGAATTTAGTGAGCAGAGAGTTCATCTATCTAGCTAGCCGCTTTCATTTTCTCTTGGGCATGTTCCTTCAATTAGCACGTAAGGAGGTTCCTAAGTGCCTAAAGCATCGGGTGACCCCTGCGAAGTTCAACTTCCTCCATAGCCAGGACCTCCATGTGTATGGAGTCGGGAATCCCATTGTCAAACATGGTGGCGATGGTGGCATCAGCGAAATTGGTTGGAGGGTGCCCCCGACCTCTCCCTCTACTGTGGCGTCGGCCTCTCCCCTTATCGTGATTCATGGTCACGCAACGCATAATTGCAGACATGAAGTCTAAAAGAGTGCAAAGGAGAATGTCGAAATGAGAATGCAGGCTAGCGAGAGGAATAAACATGGGGACGGTGAAATTAATAATGGGGTGTAGGAGTAGAGAGGTCTCGTACGAGGGCAACTCGCACGCAGGAGGGGGAGTGAATGCCACTTGGTGTAGAGGATGAGTCATGTGGGGGTTGTAAGCTGTGAGATTTAGAGTGAGAACTAGGGTCTTTAGGGCACCTAGATCTGGGGATACTTTTGACCTTTTATTATTAATTGAGCAAAGATTTAAATGTTTACACTGCAACATCTTCACCATACTCAGCTCTATAATAATTTTAACCTTTTATTATTATTATTATTATTATAATTAAGTCGACATATAAATATTAAATGTTAAACATTTATGCCTATACATATACCCCGATATTGAATTGTAGACCACCTCTCGGCGCAATAAAATAGTGAGAATTTTCTTCATTATTATATATTAATTTATTTTTTATATGAAATAATATATGATTTTTTAATTATATCTTTAAAATAAGAAGAAAAAAATTAGAATTTTTAGAAATGGATTAATAGTTTTGAAATTTGAATATGTTGGATTTATTGTATATGTTTATGTATGTGAAAATATATATAAAAGTTATTATTTTTATTTTAATAAATTTATTTTTTACTATGCTTTTTGTGTTTATAATTATTTTCTATCTAGTTAATTAATTTGTAAAAAAATTGTGTATCTGTCTTTATATTAAAAATTATTTTACTGTGTCGTCATTATTATTAAATAATTTAAATATTTAACAATAAAATACTTTTACAACACATATAAAATTATATATTTCAAATGTGTTCATAAATTCATTATTTATGTTAGTTGTTTTTAATCTATTTATTACATTTATTATATGTTTCTTAGTACCTTACCCCAAGGCCTCACTATATTGTTAAGTTGTTATGCGGTTGGTGAGTTGGATTCCTCCACTCAGAGTGGAAGAAGAGCTCTGAAAACCTTTGTCGTGACTAGGGTTTCTCCCTAGTTAGACGATTTATGCCGAGATCAAGTGGCTTTTTGCAGATTTTTGTGGCATTTGGATCAATGGCGAAACTTGGTGACTCTACGACGAAGACAGTTTCTATTGTTGATATGTCGGCTGGAAAGGAAGGTTCGTCTTCTTCCTCTTATTGCTCCATTTTGAAGTTAGGTTGTACCCTCCCACGCTCAATAAATTTCTTCTCTAGATATCTATCTGGACAAGGAAGCTTTCAACAACGAATTTTTTTTCTCATAGCAAGGATTGGTTTGCCAATTCAATGGCTTTTGGCCGCGGTTGTCAAATCCGCATAAATGGATATCTGAGTCTTGGGAGCCCCATATATCAGATGACTTGAATATTTACCCCATGGCTTGAGGATTTTTCGCAGTTGTCTTTGACAACATCAAGGATAAAGATGTTATTTGCAAATCTAGTATGTGGTTTTAGGATAGTGCTCATTTATTCATGCAGCCATGGTCTCCCACTTTCGATCCAGTTATGGCTTCAATCTCCACGGCTCCAGTTTGGGTAAGACTTTTGAATCTCCCGTTGCATTTGTGGAACATTCATACGTTAACATATATTGGGAACACTCTTGGAAAATTTTGTTGTCGCTATCCAAATACTGAGTATTATTATAAAACGACCTATAATCGCATTTGTGTGGAGATGGATTTTAGTAAGGGATTTCCTACTGAAATAAATTTGAAGGCCCCAAACTCTGTTTGGGCTCAAAAGTTAGATTACGAAAATGTTTCTTTTAGGTGCAGAGGATGGTATGAAACAGGGCACATGTTTAAAAACTACCCCAAGCGGTACAACAACAAATATGGAAGAAAATATCGAAGGTAAAAATTGTGGGAAGGAGTGCAGGGTGACCATTATATGGTATATAAAGGGGAATAGCTCCAGGAATTGAAAGATTCAAAAAATAAATATGAAGAAGGCATTGTCAAAACAAACAAAATGGGGACTAACCATAGGAAGAAAGATTTAGAAAACATATATGAAGTGTTGAGAATTTGGTAGGGCGTCATCTAATTCAATTTTCTACTTGATAATTACTTGTGAAATTATTTCTCTTACTTAGATCTTCTCTTTATTTGCTTATTAAGCCTTTCATCAAGTCAATTATCAAAACCTAAGAGACACAATGATTAGGCTCTTCGAGCCAGGGCCAAAACCTCTCCCTCTTGGAGAGGAAAGCCCGCAAGTAATTCTTCTTATAGACTTTCAGTTGACAAGTACCATTACCACGACCTAGACCCTTGATTTCAGTATGCCTCCAAGACATTTTCACTGCTCCACTAGACTTCTTATGTTGATCTTCTTTTCTGCACTACTTTGCACCAGTGTTAGGAAAGCTCGATTCCTATCCTTATACAAAGATCTTCTTTTTTTCACTTCCTTTAGCCTTCTAGAGACTTATTCTCAGCTTACCGTTATGCACCCTTGATGCCCTATACCGAGAGATAATGTAGAATTTCTTCACGATGTATATACCCTTCTTCCTTTCTGATATTTGCGAGGTATAGAACAAAGATGATTCTTCTTCTTTGTTGAGTAGTATCTTCCTAATAATTGTCCACAATATTCCTTACGTACTGCCTTACCTTCGCATTGTATAGTAGATTCCTTCCATGCTGAGATAGCCTCGGCTATTCCTAAGATATGAGAGACCCTAACACATAAATGATACTCCTTTATTTGACCTAAACATAGATTTACTTCTTGCTGAGATTATTTATGTCTTTTCTCCTTTCCTCGCACTCCATTGCAGTCCTTATCTTGCACTATATTCACAGAACTTGATCTGAATTCTTCTGATATGTTTGAATTGTTATTATATGATTTCTCTGAATTCTATTAGGGTATATATAGTTCTTCGTCCATGTATATTAGCCGACATATCCTATGAATAGTTGTGACTGTTCATGAGCCGACGTTATCATCTGTTATGAGGTCGACTTCTCAAGGGATATTTCGAGCATCTTCTACGCCATATTCAAGGAGTGCTTTGACAAGGTTAGGAGGCATACATTTACACCAGTCACAAGTGTAACAACACTTCATATACATGACTCTAACTTATATATATTTATTGCAAGGTGAAAAACCCTAAAACACATCAAGAAGAAGTCTTTGACCTATAATAAAAAATCCTTGCTCATGAAACCCATGAGGCAAGCATTGTAAAAATACATTTTATTATATTTTTCTTCTCCATTACATAAATTCACAATTACTAGTCATTATGAAGACCAAACCTAGTTACACTTTGCAACATGAAGCTGGTGTTGGCAAAGAAGAGGCACCAGAGACGAATCAGGGGGGAATGCAAGAGGATCCTCCAAACTCAAGAAAAGAGGAAGAGCAGCTACATCGTTAGGAAAATGGACTCCCGCATGAAGAAACTAGACAGAAAGATGGAGAGGCAGCCTCTTGGGCAGACCAGACAGATAACGAAGATCTTAGGAACCAAAACCAGAATTTTTGACCAAAATCAACAGAAAACACTAGACGGATACAAATCAGGAAGAAAAGGAAAAATCTCTCACCAAGAAAAAACAAAAGTCTAAGGAAAATAAAACCAAAATAATGGTAAATTTATGTTTTGTCGATACAAAGAATTTTAAGATTTTTTTGGCGTGTGTATGCTTATAATGGCTTATTTAGAATAGTGAGTTCCAGGAGAGGGAAAATAAGAAGATTTATTTGGAAATCTTGGAGAGTAGAATATGTGGATGAAGAAATCTATGTAACAGGTTCTAGTCTACAAACCATATTTCTTTTAATATAAACTCCATACTTGTTCCTTATATGTGTGTGTGTGTGTGTGTGTGTGTTGGTACCTTGACAATTCATTGGTATTATATTAGTATTTAGTACAAATTATTAGGTAAATTCAAAATCTCATATCATTTAATCAATATTTTAATTTTTTAAGTAGGTTAAGTCAAACTTGATATCAGTTTAACTTATATTTTAACTTTTATTAGTTTTCAGGCTATCCGAAAAATTCCATCATAAAGCTAGAAGTTTTTCTAAAAGAAGAATTGGCATTAGAAAAAACTCCATCGTAAAACCAAAAGTCTTTACAAAAGAAATGTATACCGACCTTTTCATACAAACATTTCATAGAAATAAATATTTAATTAATTGTTTCTGACTCTTTTTTCTTGTTTTAATTTGCCTTGCATTGAATTTGTTTCTAAGCATCGTAGTTTGGGAATGACAAAGAATTGAAGCGATCGGGCAGTAAAAGGAGTGCGAGAAGAATGAGGGTAAAGAAGAGTGTTTGAATCGGATTACTTTCGCTGCAACAACTCATATACATTTTAATCCATCTCTACTTTACGTACAAAATGCATTATCAATATCCAATCAGTCTATATTCACGAATAAGATTATGGAGTGGGAAAAAATTTATATGCTCTATGGATATACATAAAATAAATTTATGTGGGATTGAGAACAAAAAATGTTTATATTTGCATTGAGTATTTTCATTTTATTTTTAATGAATACAATCATGTTTCGTTACATGTACTATGTTTCTAATTCTTTTGTTTTGCAAAGTATATATTTTTATGTGATTTATTTATAGGTTTTCTAACATTCTATGTAAAACACATAACATTTGTTTAATTTTTATTTGAGTATATTCTTTTTATTTATTTTTTATGATTAAATTTGATAAGATAAATAATAAATTAATGTTTCTCTAACCAATTTGTATTTTAATACATAATTGTTTTACTAAACACATTGTATTACTCTTTTCAACATTTTTCTCTGATTCTTTAACTAATTATATAACCCATAGCTATATAAAATTGTTGGTGTTACTATTTTTTTCATTTAGTATTTATAGAACAAATGATGTTCTTCTAGGATTCTTTAACTAACTCTATAGCTCAAACAACAACCATTTAAAATTATTGTTGTTACTATTTTTTTTTTTTTTTCATTTTTTATGTATAGAATAGACAACATTCATGCTCATGATTATTTATTTCCATATATAAGAATTTTAATAATAACAATGTTATTACCTAAGAAGAAAATGCCACTATTATATGAAATGATTATATTTTTATCACAAGTATCTTTATGATTTGTTAATAACAGAACATCATCCATGTATATTAAAAATAACAAAGCATACCTTCTTATATGTATACTTCCTTTATTCTTTATGATTCAATTTTCTAACTAATTTATATATAAGTCAAATAGAGGATACATTCTTATTTCATTTATATTTTACTCTTGATTTTGACTGGTCCTAATTTTATCATTAACTGAAATCCTCAATTTTACAATGAACTTTTCATATAATTAGAAAATACCTCTTCTCCACTCTACTTGAATTCCTATGATAATTTTTAGAAAACAAAGAAGCATTAACAATGTTGTTTCTTCATCTCTTTTTTAAAACATCCAATAGTTATGAGATGGTCAATGGTTGAATGCTTAGGCCAAAAGAATTCCAAGAAAAATCCCTCACAATTTTCACATTATTAGTCCCAAAGAGACTCTAGCATCATGTTAAGTGCCATGCCAAATTGACCAACTATGTAATTGTGCATTGTACTAAACATTTTGCAATTCATATGTATAGGAATGTGACATCCATTTAGTTGTATATGCATATAATGTAAATGTGATTTGAATGAGTCCTACCAAAGTTACTACTTCATAATTGAATTACAAGATTTTGGTTTTTTTGGGGGAAATATAAATTGTCAAACTTTGTCATACACATATGAGTAGAATTATGCTTTGTAAAAGAATTTCATAGAATAATAATTTTCTATTAGCTTATAGATGTGAAAGATATATATTAATCTTCTCCATATTATACTAATATTAGTTTAAATATTTCACAGATTGCTTTATATGTATCATGCTACCAACTTCTATATACAAAATTTCTAGCAGCATAATCCTTAATTTCAATGGCAGGGACAATGGTACCCTATAGCACTTGTTTTATATGTAAGATATTTTATTCATAAGCCCATGAATATAATGCTTATGCCATTAAGTGTACATAATGAGCTTAGGAGTAATTACTTAAATAAGAGCTTAATTAATCCATAAAAGTGACATAAGGTACAAGTTAGGGATGTAGTCCATTTTTTGTATAAACTATGATATCTCCCCTCTTTTTCTACCATAAATCGACTAAAAACTAATGAAATATTGTTACTCATTTTAGTATTGTTTTGGAAATTTCTTCCTCTTTTTAAGAAATACAAGTGCATTCTAACATAAATGTGAAAAGTTCTCATAACCCTTTGTTCTTTTTCTTTTTTATTCATATCTACTTATACTTGATAACATCGGTATAGTGGATCATCGAGATTGCGCTGCGTTGTGTAGCCCATAACCTAACAACGCCGCCATAGCTTCCACCACAGAGTTTCAGCTACAATGGAGGTCGGCGAGGGTGCCGAGCCCTCCCCTCCTCTGCCAGAATTTCTCGCCTTTAAGAAGCTCATCGCTAGTTCTCTCAAGAGACCACTCTCCGAGACACAACAGAAATTCGTTAAAAAGCTGGACTACATCCCAATCGTCGAGCTGCCAATAGCAGAAACATGCAGATCGACAGTCAATCTTGCAGACAGAGGGCTCATCGGACAATTTAGAGGGCTCTGGCCCTCTCCCAAATCCGTGGAGGCCTGGGTGCAGAGGAACTAGACACCGCTTGTAATAGAAGGAATCAAGAGCCATTGTGTAGGAAAAGGATTCTTTATCTTTGTGTTCGAAAGCCCGGAGGATACAAATCTCATTTTCAGGAACGACCCATACTTCATGGGGCCTCAGGGTATTTACCTGAACAAATGGACCCCTGAATTTGACCCTACCTAGGACGTGTCGTATGCCGTTCCAGTTTGGGTCCGTCTACCTCACCTCCCATTACACTGCTGGAATGAAAAATCATTGCAAGCTATCGGCAACTCGCTGGGAAGATATATCGATCAAGCTGTCTGAAAAGATCAATACTCATGCGCACGGATCTGCGTGGAGGTTGATCTCGAGGAAGGGTTACCAGAGGCAATAAAACTTACTGCGGCATATTGGACACATATTCAGGAGCTGGACTATGAACAACTACCCTTCAAATTTCGGTTCTGTCACGGCTACGGTCACTTCGCAAGACACTGCAAAAAAAAGGAAGGAGAGGAGAGCGAGAACGCAAAAGCAGAACAATGGACTACAGTGAAAAAAGCAGGGACAACAAAACCTAGAAGTAAAGGAATACCAAAGGAAAACAACCCCAGGCCAATAGGGCAAGAACAAAAAGACGGGACCACCAACCCCATCTCGAAATCAGGAGCACAAAATGCAGAGTCCGGTAAGGTCACAGAAGTGCCGGAAGAAAATAAGAATAGCAGCGAACAATCAAGACCCTCCCATAATGGGAAAGGAGTAGAGGAGCAAGGGAAAACAATGAGAACCCCTGAAGTAGTCCCCTCCCCCTCATATGCAGACATAGCAAGAAAGAAAGTGTATGAATCTCCAAGCTCCTCGAAGGATGAGATCTTAGAAAGGCCTGCCAAAAGAGCAGGAAGAAAGTCTCGCAGAGAAGTGAGGGAGGAAGAAGCGGAAAGACAAAAGACCCAAGGAAGTCAACCCACTATAGAAATGTCAATTGGCAGAAACACAAGGACAAGGCCACGTAAAGGAGGAGGCCCAACCACCCTGAATAGTAAGTAATGAGAATCGTCTCTTGGAACTGCAGAGGGTTGGGGAATCCGACGAAAGTAGAAGCGGTCAAAGATCTTATGAAAGCGGAACTAGCAGACATCTTAATGCTCCAAGAGACAAAAATTGAAGGGGAATCCCTTCTAGAGATCAGCAAAAAGAAATGGCAAAAGAATGCAGGAAAAGCAGTAAGCGCAAGGGGCTCCTCTGGTGGAATAGAAACCTTGTGGAAGGAAGATCAGTTCAGGCTTGTCAACTCTCACAACACACAACACTGGTGTTTTACAGAGCTGAAGCACATACCAAGTAAGTTAACCATTGCAATATTCAATTTATATGTACCGGTATTATATTCTGAAAAGAAATATTGTTGGAAAACATTAAATGAGTTTTTGCAACTGAATTCCCCAAACAATATAATTATAGCTGGAGATCTAAATATAGTGATGAATGAAAAAGAGAAGAGAGGGGCCAGGAACAACAAAGATCAGATGATTTATGTAGTAGAAGACATGATACAACAATGGGACCTATTGGACTTTAACCCAAGAAAAGGGCTTTACACTTGGACAAACAATAGGACAGGGGAAGATCATATATCCGCCAAACTAGATAGGTTCTTGGTCCAAAGCACAATGTTGATGAAAAGGAGGCTTATCTCATCATCCATTCTCCCCAAGCTTACCTCGGTTCATAAGCCCATCCAGTTAATGCTAGAGGAGGAAGATAATTTGGGGCCAATCCCATTCAAATTTAGCCCATTGTGGAATGGAAAAAGTGGCTTTGTTGAGACGGTCCGAAAGGCATGGAACACCTCAATCAATGGATCTCCCAATTATGTTTGGGAACAAAAATTAAAAATAACCAAAAAGGCACTCAAGGAATGGAGTAAACTCCCAACAAATACTCCCAAAGACCAAAGAATTGAGGTAGTGCAGCACTTAGAAAATCTGCAAAGCGAAATGGATACAATGGAAATAACCAAAATAGAACTAGAAAAGGAGCAAGTAGCCCAATGCAAAACATACCACTCCTTCAAAAACGAAGAAGAGTATTGGAGACTAAAGTCCCGGAGCCTCTGGCTGGAAGCTGGAGATAGAAACACAACATATTTCCATCGACAATGTAGAGCCAAACTCTCTAGGAATCACATCTCAGAGATCACTACCTCCGATGGGAGGCTCTGCAAAGGAATAGAACAAATAAAATATGCTGCTGCATTACACTTTCATCATCTTTACAACAAAGAGGAAGATGACTGTGAAGAAGACAACACATAATTCCTGAAGAACATCCCGGCATTGGTCACCAAAGAGGACAATATAGCATTATTGAAGCAAACCAATGAAGAAGAAATAAGTAAAATTATTTGGTCCATGGACCCAGAAAAAGCCCCCGGGCCAGATGGGTTCACCATCCATTTCTACAGGATATGTTGGGATATAATTAAAATGGATCTCATTAGAATGATAAAAGGATTCTTGAAAAAAGCAAAAATGGGTGGCATCACCAAGTCAACATTCCTAGCTCTAATACCTAAAGAGACAAACCCTGCCTCCTTTGACAGGTTCAGGCCGATTTCACTGTGCAACGCCTCATATAAAATAATTGTAAAGCTTCTTGCAAATAGAATAAAGCCACTATTGAGCAAACTTATATCAGATTCGCAAGGGGGCTTCGTCAATGGGAGACACATTTTGGACAATGTAATCCAAGTCCAGGAAGCCATGCACTCTAGCAATATTAGAAAGGAGAAAGGCATGCTGATCAAGTTAGATATGGCTAATGCCTTCGATAGAGTTAAGCTGTCTTTCCTCTACCAAGTACTAACTTCCTTTGGATTCGATCAAGAATTTGTAAAAATGATCCAATCATGCACCAGCAGTCCTTGGATAACGCCTTTAGTAAATGGGAGGCCAAAAAATTTCTTCCAAGCCACGAGGGGGCTGAGGCAAGGATGCCCCCTCTCTCCATTTCTCTACATTTTAATGGCGGACACACTGAGCAGAAAGTTGGAGCAGGACATGATAACAGGAGCAACCCCAGGTTTAAAAATTACAAAGGATATCAAAGCAATAAATCATGCTTTGTTCGCGAATGACTCCCTCATGTTGGGAGGAGCTTCAACCAGAATAGCCACTGCATTTAAAAACACTCTCCAAGCATATTGCAAAGTAACTGGAGCATTAATCAACGAAAGGAAAAGCGCAGTATATAGCTGGAATGCAGGGGAGAAAGAAACTCAAAATATTTCTAGCAACTTGGGGTTCAATGGATTCTCAAAATGGGACAAAATCAACTATATAGGATTGCCATTAACATTGGGCACAAACAGAGTCAACCTGTGGGAGGGATTAATTACAAAACTCAAAGGAAAAATCGCAGCATGGGGAGGTCAATGGCTATCTCATGGAGGCAAATTAACACTTATAAAATCTGTTTTGTCATCTCTGCCAATATATCAAGCGTCATATCTTATGGCACCCAAGTCAATTTCAAGACAAATAAATAAAATTATGAGGGATTTTCTGTGGCAAGGAGGCAAAGGAAACCAGAACAAATTCCATCTAGTTAAGTGGGAGATTGCAAAGCGAACAATGAAAGAAGGAGGCCTCCAAATTCGAGACCCGGACTTTGCCAACGTAGCCCTGGGATGCAAGATTCTTTGGAAGCTACACAGTGAACCCAATCACCCAGTCAGTAAAGCACTAAGGCACAAATATTTACCAAATAAAAATCTCAGAAATTTGCAGAATGCAACCAATAGAAGGAGCTCGATGTTACGGCAGTTATGCATTAAGGGAATGTGCTTCTTCACCCATAACTTATACCACATCCTTGGAAACGGAAAACGAGTCAAGTTGTTGACTGATCGGATAATGGGCCATTCGCCAATAGCAACGCAAGATAGTCTGCAAGAAATCTGCGCATATTTAAAAAACATAGGAGTGAAGACAGTATATGAAATCTCAAAATGGAATGAGTTCGGGCTCTGGATGGATTGGAGCTTTGGAAATATACAAGATCATCTTCAACAGCAATAATAAAAGCTCAAACAGGAACTTCGTGAAGCAGCCCCGGTGCATAAAACAGAGAATGATAAATGGGGATGGGGACCTACAGGAGTATACTCTCTAGTCAAAGGCTACGAGCTGCTTCAGCCACACAGAGATCAACCACTCCCAGCAAAGTTTTGGAAAGAGGTATGGGATCCAATGGTGTTGCCGAAGGTAAACTTCTTCTTCTGGACATTAATGTATAAAAAAATTCTGACCGGTGAAAATCTATTGAAAAGGAACATAATAGGTCCACATAGGTACTCATTATGTAAAGAAGCCATGGAAACTATGGAGCATTTGTTTGTTGATTGTCCATTCGCAAAAAAAGTTTGGAAATACACACTCCAAGGCCTAAAAGCTGCAATCCCCACAAAAATTATAGTTGTGGACTTATTCCTCTCATGGAAATATCGTTATCCTCTACTCCACCTAAATTCTTCATGGGTCAGAATCTAGATCATTGTTCCCAAATATGTGTGTTGGAAGCTATGGCTAGCGAGAAATGAGCAGATATTCAACAATTGAACTTGGACTCCCAGTATGGTAGGAGCAAAAGCAAAAGGAAACCTCCTTGAAACATTGAATTCCCAGAAAATCAAAGAAGACTCTTCGGTACAGCAAGAGGAAAAGAGTTGGCTTGGCACCCATGCATTTACCTAATGGACGAACAACATTGATAAACCTCTCCGCAATCCTGAATGGAGGCTAAGAGATAAGGATGAAACTTTTCAGATTTGGTGGAGGAAGCAAGGAATAACTACAACTTTCTTTGATGGTGCCTCTAAAGGCAACCCCGGGAAATCAGGAGCCGGAGGACTCATATACTCTCCAGATGGAAGCATTAAAGAAACCTTCAGCTGGTGACTAGGACAGCGAACTAACAACCAAGCAGAAATTCTGAGTTTGACAAAAGTTTGCCAAATAGCCATAGAAAGAGGTCACTGGGAGCTGCAAGCATTCAGAGACTCAGAACTCCTAATCAAAATGATACATATGCAAGGGCAATTCAATGATGCTGGTTTAAACAAGAATATGCAAAGGTTGAGATACATTCTCCAAGACTTCATCTCCTTCAAATGCTACCACATCCTCAGAGAATCAAACAAAGAAGCAGACTCCTTTGCCAACAAAGGCTGCCTCCTGGCCCAAGGAGACCTTAGCATAAATGGAGGAGATCTAGAAATAATCTGTATACCATGAAAATAGACAACAGTTGGAAAAAGAAAAATTATAAGACTTGCATTGAAAGATGTAAGGCTGCGGCCATTTGAAGTACTAAATTAATAAAAATCCATACCCGTTTCAGTTAAAAAAAAAAAAAAACATCGGTATAGTGTATTGGTACATCCATTTTGGTCCAAAGGAATCAATATCAAATTTACTATACTAGACCTTTGGGTCTTACTTCAACAACCAAAGAATATTTTACCAACCTACACATTACATGCTCCTTCCTTGTAATGTGGAATCCTTATAGTTAATACTCATACAATTCCTCTTCTAAGTCTCTATTTGATATATCTTCCAACCAAATTGATTTGTCTTAGTTAAAACCAATTTTATTGTAGGGAAAAATGTCTTCCCATTATTAATTATCCACCCCTTCCTATTGTGTAAAACCCTTTGTATCCAATTTTGTTTCTACAATTATCCAGTAAACCCTCTGATTTGTATTTTATTTTATATACACCTTTGTATCCAATGGGTTCTTTATCTAGTGGCAACACAACAAGCACCCGAGCATTGTGCTTTAACATTGCATCATATCCATATTTCATGACCTTCTCTCATTCACCCTTTCCTCTGGCTTCATCGTGAATCCTCTATTTAAATTAATTATAATATAATATATAAATCTATCATTAACATGCTTTACTACTCAATTTTTATTGTCTATCATTAATCCCCACTTTGACATTTTTCTCTAGGTCGTGGACTCCCAATTTCTTTTACATCCTTTAATGTATTGTACTATCATTTGGCATATGTTTTATTGTTCCAATTGTTTATATCAAATGAATTGCCTACTCCTTATGGAGCAAGTTAATTGTTTGCCTTTTCATGTACTTCATCTACACCAACTCCTAATGTATGTTCACCACCTTATTATTGTTTATATTGTAAGTATGTTGATGTTTCACCGTGTTGAATAATGTAACTAGTGTCGGTCTTCATAATTATATTTGAGTCATTATGTTATGTATTTTTCAAAAGAAAAGAAAAGAAAATTTATTATTAAAGAAATTGACTTATTAAAACATGGGTTTCATGTTTGGTTCAATTGTTTTTAGGTCAATGTCTCCATTGAAGACTTCTAGGGTTTATGTCAAGTGTCCTTGTCCATGTCATAATGTTAAAGACCCTTCTTGGGCTTTCATTTGTCCAGAAAGAAATGTATTTTTATGTAAATTAAGTCTTCTAGGCCTCCTCCACCAAGTCGAACTCAAAGAAGTACAAGTCATCCTAAACTTAGGGGTGGAAATACCTATATAAAGGCAACAACTCAAGTTTATTTGACACTCTCACTCATCAAGTTTGATTTGCAACTTATGGGACCAAAAAAAGTGTGAATTTCAAGGGAGGAAGAGGAAAGGCCTAGCGAATAAGGAGGGCATTATCTGACTACGGAAGTCAAAATTTTATCTCTCTTATTTCACACGTGTGAAGGAACTGAAGCTGTTGGAGGGTCGAAACTACAGTTATGTTGCTGGGCCAAAATTCTATAGTTGGGGGCCGAACTTCTATAGCTGGGGAGTCGAATTTCTGGATTGTTATTGGGTTGAAGTTGTTGGACAAGAAGAGACTGCTAAATCATCTTGGAAGGCTAACTTGTGGAGGAGCAAGGTATGTTGGTCTAAGGTCTTGGTCTATCTCATTTTGAATCTACTAAAGGAAGAGTTTTTTTGTACTGGGTTTTCCCCTATATAGGGGTTTTAGCCCTGGCTGAGTGCCTACATTCGGTGTCCATGATATTCATGTTTTTGTTTTGATAATTGCTTGATCAAAAGAAGATAAGGTAAGAACACAAAGAAATTAATTATAACATAATAATATAATAAGTAATTATCAACATAAGCAAATATTTATGACTTTCTGATTTTATAACATGGTATTAGAGCTAAGGTGAAAGAAGGAATAAAAAGGTATCCTGAAGATCTATTGAAAAGAGACTAAGGAGTTTCAAGGTTAGAAATAGAATATATCAATATGACAACCTCAATGAAGGCAGAGAACAAAATAGAAGGAGACTCCAACTACAGGGCATGGAAAAAGAGGATAGATCTTATCCTTAAAAAACAGAAAGTATTGAATCTTGTTCAAGGGAAAGTCACGAATCCTACAAATGAAGCAGAGAAAGAGAAGTTTAGAGAATCTGAAATTGTAGCCATGACCCTAACAATAGATGGAGTAAAGGACAACTTAATTTCATACATTTCCAACATATATTCCACTCAAGAAATGTATGAGGCTCTCTCCAAATTACTCACAATCAAGAACATTGGTCAAATAGCAAGCATCAAGAATGAACTAAGAATTGTTCAGATGATGAAATATGATACCATTTAATCATATTATGTAAGAATCTCCAAAATAAGAGATTAAATCCAAGCAATATATGAAATCATACCGGAAAAAAGAGCTCATAATTATTGCTCTTCTAGGACTACCAAAATCTTGGAGTGCTTTTGCATCAGGAATTAACAATTGGAAGGATACACCAACATTTGGACAAATTTGGAATCCATGCAGTCAAGAAGAAGCCAGAATATCGTTAGTAAATAACAAGGAGGATGAAGAAGAAAATATCTCTAATGCCTATTCTGCTCATCACAAGAAAAAGGGAACCTTAAATAAGTTCAAAGGGACAAATAGGAAAGTTGACCTATCAAAAATTGAATGCTACAATTGTTGTAAGACAGGTCATTATAAAAGTCAATGTCTTGAGAATCTAAGGAATAGGAGGAGAGAAAGAAATCAAGCAAATATTATCGATGAAGCTCCACCAAAGAAGAACACAGTTGAGGAATCAAAAGTCAAGGAATTATACTACCAAGTCCTCTCTTGCATATCCTTCTTAGTCGTTTATTGTTTTCATTTGTGTTTTGATTTCTAGAGTTTGTAGGTCTAACATGTCTTGTTAGAACATTTTTGAATTATTTTGATAGGTTGTAGGTATCCCTCAAAAGGATTGAGTTAAGAGGGGGCCTCTACCATTTTACCAAAATATAATTATATTATTCTTTGTTTCATCTTTTCATGTTTGGTTTCCTCCACAAATCAAGATTTGTTTGTATTATATGCTAATAGCCTTTCTCTTTATATTTTCCTTGGTTAGGAAAGCTTAATGAATACTCAAAGGTTATTGAGGAGATTTCAAAGGATAAACTTGAATCATGGAAGAAGTTTTGCCCTTCAAGAATTGATATCCTACAATGTTTGTTAAGGAACAACTCAAGGTATGTATTAAACTATAAGCTTTGTTATAAATTTCTCTTCATGTAAAAGGTGTGATCATTCTTATTTTTGAAATTTTCTTTACATTACTGACATCATTATGTCTAGGTTTTTTAATCACAAATATTCTTGTTAGGCTGATTAATTGCTAGATTGAATCTCCCTCTTGATATTATAATTTGATCAGTTTTGTGTAACCATAACCTTTAGGTTTCATTATAAAACCCTAGCCTCTTGGCTCTAAGTGTATGTCAATATTGATTTTGAAACCCTAGTCTTCTTAGGGTTGTTGATGAAATATATAAATCATATTATTTTGATGTTTAGGTTTTGTTATTGTTATGATAAAAAACCTATTACTTTAGGGTTGGTTGTTAATGTCTGAGTTATGAAACCCTATATCTTTAGGGTTTAGTGAATTAGGGTTTATGAGAAAAACCCTTGTAATATCTATAGTAAGATCCTAGGAATAAAACCCTAGGTCTATATGTCAAATTGAAACCCTAGCCTTGAGAAAATTGTTGTATATCTAACTTCGATGTATTGGTATTAATGAGAAATACTAGTGCATGAAATCCTAGATATGTATATGCGAGTATGCTAAGCTGATTGTTGATACTCATGTTTTAGTTTGTGAATTCTAGGGTTTGTAACAAAACCATAGTAGAGATTGATATTATAGGATATGATGATATTGTTTTCAATATGATTGAGATTTGATGATAAAATCTTTTGCGACAAACCCTGGTAGAAGTCTGACATGTAAAAGCATATTGTTGAAACCTTAGATGTTTAGTAGAATTGTTATTTTATTGAATTGTTGATATCTAAGGCTTTGTGTCTTGAAGATGAAGTCTATGCAAAACCTTAGCAAGAGGTTGAAGTCTAGTATGTAACTAGGTTTAGGTGTTTGATGTCTAAAGTCTAAATGTTTCCATTATAGTAACATGATTTTGATATAGGAGGAGGGAGAGAAAATGTGCAATCAGAAACCCCCATGGAAAAATGCGCAAGCACATACTACAGTGATCTCTGTCCGTTAGGGTTGCAAGGGCGATTAGGGTTTTTTTGCAGGAGCACACCGATCCAACTGCAGCTCAACGTTGAGGCATACTCCACCGTTGCGTTTTGGTCGGTTGATACAACGACAGGAACGGTCAGCACGGGAATCTCGGGTTAGCTGTGCTACAATGGATGAGGAGATTGAATACTTGCTGGACCCGTTAGAAGGTGTGTACATCTGGGGATCCCCCATCTATCCTGTTCCACCTCATGCCTCGCTGGCCCTCAACATTCCTGAGGCGGCATTTGCTGGTCATGTTTTCCCCCCTCCACTCTCTCATCCACTCTTTGATCCGCCCCTGACCTTTGAATCTCCGCCGTTTACGCTCGCTGACATACCAACTATACCTCTTAACTCCTCATCGGCTTCAGAATCGCTTGTGTTCTCTCCTAACTCTCTGAATTTTCTCTCTACCTGCCTTCTAGGCTCTACTCTATCCTCGCCCCTCGAACCCTCTTGCTCTCGGCCCTTTGTGACCTGGACCGCACCTCCAGACCCTCCTCGGTCTGACCTAACATCTTTGGGATGTTTTGCTGCACCGCCCGTAACCCTTTTGCCGGATGCCCTAATTTCGCAGATCCCCGATAGCGATCTTGAGCCCAACCTCGGCCATCAATCTCACATCCCCCTCGCGCAAGGGCAAACATCGCTCCCACTACATTAAGAAAAGTAACAGGAATTTTGACCTAACCCTTGGGGCTGGACTAAATATGGGGGAAGTAATGGATACAGCTGACAGGGTCCTGGTGGGACATGTGAGAGGGCATCGATACAGTCTCACGCGCTTACAATCCTAGACAAATGAGATTTAGGGGGCTATTATGGAAGATTTTCCATGGATTGTTATCCTCCATCATGGATGGTTTTCCCTTTGATTCCATCGAACTAAGCAGGTTAATTGGGTATTGTCGAAGATATGGCATATTGAACAAGATCCTGTTTTGTTCAAAAGATGGAGCACCCTTTTTTACCCTGACAGAGGACAAGTTGGAGCTAGCCCAATATGGGTGAGGCTACCAGGTCTGCCTCTTCACTTCTGATCTGAGGACATAAAGCGGCACATTGGGAACACCCTCGACACTTATTTGGATCATGACAAATCTTACCTTACCTCAAGCATCATGACAATGGCAAGGATACTGGTGCACTTGGATACCAGAGATGGGCTTGAAGAGGCAATCATGCTGAGATGGAGGCAATATGTTAAAATACAAATCCTCGATTATGAAGGAGTGCCATACAGATGCCGAAGATGTCACGAAGTTGGGCACCTATACAAGGATTATCCACTCCTAAAAGGCACTGACACAGTTGGTGAATCGGACCACGCACAGACCATTCCACCACAACCCACTCCCCCTCCCATCAACGTTGCAGAGGATCGACGCAAAGGGAAGAAGATCGGATCTGGCCCCAAGCCCTCCTCTGTTCCCCTCGGACCTCCCTCTCCCTGGATGACCAGGCTTAGGCTGCTGCTGCCAAGCAGGCGTCGGGTAATTCTCCATCCTCTATCCCTGCATCTCTTAATTTCTATTTTTCATTTGTTTCCACAATCACACAATGCATACCATCCCCCTCACACTCTGTCCCTCTCCCCTCGGCAACTTTCCTTGGACCCTCCTCCCATCCCAGTTACTCGGAGGTCCCCCTCTCCATCCCTGACCTCTCCCCCCCACACCCTCCATCTCTATCATCTTCGGATTCGCATCCAACCCATCCCTACCATCTCCAATCACTCCCTCATTCCTCTCCCCCCTCATCTGAGACTGGCTGGCTTGGCCCGATCGAACAGATTCGATCTAAACCTGGTCGAGGTCGACATTCCAATATTTCCAAAGCTATCATACAAGCTGGTCTGGATATTGTTGAAGGGAAAGAAAATACACTTGAAGGGGTCCTTAGAGCTCGGACGTCCCGACACATGGTTACCTAATGAAAATACTTTCCTTCAACTGTCGAGGGTTGGCCAGCCATGAAAAAAAATTGGCCCTGCGTAGACTTCTGCACTGCACTCCCATCAACGTGATTTTCTTACAAGAAACTCTGGACTCCTCTAAACATTTCACTTCTGCGCTCCAATATATCTGCCTTGGTTCAATCTTCCAGGCTTTGGATGCTCGAGGATGATCTGGGGGGGTATTAATTGGCACCAATCCCCGAAACATTAGAATCCTAAACCAATGGGGTGGGGAAGGATTTCTGGGGTTTGACATTTTCTCAACTGATCTTGGAGCTACTTACCGCCTCATCAACATATATGCACCTTGTTCATCCCGCTTAACCTTCTGGCACAATATCCTCAGCTTCTCTCTTTTAGCTGCACACAATCTTGTCATAGGTGGGGATCTTAATTTTTCTCTGGGCTTGGCTGAATCATGGTGTCTGCACGCAAATGCCGATCCACTAGCTGATGAAATGGAACAAATATTAGAAGCCCGTCATCTGATTGAGATCCCTATGGCCCGAATTCACCCCACTTGGAACAACCATAGAACCGGGGAGGCCTTGGTGGCCAGGAGACTTGACCGATTCTTGATTCATGAAGATCTCACTAGCTCAGGCATATCTTATCGACAATGGGTTGGCACCGGTGGGATCTCTGATCACTCTCCAATATACTTAGAACTTGCACCTCATCGAAGGAAGCCCTGTAGTCATTTCAAATTCAATGCTACTTGGTTAGCCTGTCCTGAATATATCGATCTGGTTAACAACTATTGGTCTACTCATCCTATAGCACATTCAAGCTCCCCCTCCGCCACTTTTGCTGCTAAGATGAATGCCATCAATAAATTAACTAAATCATGGGCTAGAGACAAAATAAAAAAGGATGAAGACACTCTAAATAAAACTAAAAAGGCTATTGTAGAGGTTGAACTATCCCTGAGGTCTGGGACATGTTCTGATCAATACAGATCCCATCTATCACAGTTAATATCAGAGCAAACCCAGATTCTCAGAGAGCAAGAAGAGAGTTGGCGCCTTCGAAGTAGAGCCATCTATCTAAAATCCAGGGATGAAAACTCTAAATTCTTCCACCATTTTGCTAATGGCCATAAAGCTATCAACATCATTTGGTCACTAAAAGACCAACAGGATAATCAAGCCCATAATTTCCATCAACTGGCTCAAATGGGAATCGACCATTTCCGTGAACTATATAAAGCCCCTGCTAATACAAATCTCGCAAAGATCATCAGAGTGGCCAGGCTCTTCCCACGGTTTGTGGACCTGGAATCTGAAGATCTGTTAATGAACCGGTCACCCTATAGGAACTTGAGGACACCCTAAAATGGTTCCAGAAAGACAAAATCCTGGGATCGGATGGATGGCCAATTGAATTTTACTTGGATTTCTTTGATGTCATGGGATAGGACATCCTCAACTTGGTCGAAGAATGCATAACTACTGGAAGGCTATATGATGCATTCAATGCTACATTTATTGCCCTTATCCCCAAATTTGATGATCCACAAAATTTCTCTGATTATCGACCTATCTCCCTATGCAATTGCATATACAAGATCATAGTCAAAATCATTGCAAATCGCATCAAGCCCGTTCTCTCTGAGCACATCTCACCTGAACAATTTGCCTTCCTACACCAAAGACAAATTCATGAAGCTATTGGTACTGCATAGGAGGTTCTTCATTCCATCAAACATAAAAAACTCAAAAGTATCATCCTCAAACTGGATCTTACCAAGGCATTCGACCAAGCAAATTGGCTCTACATCCGAATGATTCTCACGCACTTGGGCTTCCCCTACAATTTCATCAAATGGATCATGTGCTGCATCACCAAATTTTCTTTTAGTCTACTCATCAATGGTTCTACATCTCCTTTCTTCCACTCAAAAAGAGGTCTCCGCCAAGGATGCTCCCTCTCTCCCCTCCTCTTTCTCCTCATTATGGAAGCACTGAGTCAACTGATCATGCATGAGAAACAAATAGGTCAACTTTAGGGTATCAGACTAGCCGAGAAATGCACTCTCACTCATCTGCTATTTGTAGATGATGTCATCATTCTACTCAATGGATCTATTAGAGATATACTCTCTTTTGTCGTTGTACTTGCAAATTTCAGTATAACCATAGGCATGAAATGCAATGCCTCAAAATCCACCATCACCATCAGCGGATGCACCCCGCAGGAAAGAGGAATTGCCCATAACAGATTTCCTTTCCCTTCCTTGAACTTTCAGGATGGTCTCAGATACCTCGAGTTTAGATTGAAACCCTCGGACTATCATATTGCAGACTGGAGTTGGTTAGTGACCAAATTGGAAAAACCCATTGGTATTTGGCACAACAAGTGGTTATCTCGGGTTGGCCAGCTAACCCTCCTTAAATCTGTCTTGGAAGCCACCCCTGTGTATTGGATGTCTCTGGCTTAGTTACCTCAGGCCATAATTTCTCGCATTCAACAACTGTGCAACAGATTTCTCTGGAATGGCAGCAGAGAGGGTCGAACTTTCGCATGGGTAAAATGGGACAACATAGCCCTCCCCAAAAAATGGGGAGGATGGGGCATAAAAAACATGGACATTTTTGCAAAAGCCCTTGCTACTAAAATGGGATGGGCAATCATGAAAACTAAGAATCTTTGGACACATGTGGTCTATATGAAGTATATTTGACCAATGAATATATTTGATTGGATTCGGTTTCCATCATGGAATCAACGCAACATTTCATCCATTTGGAAAGTAGTCATCACATCCCTGCCTCACATTAGGAATGAACTATCTTGGAGAATCAGATCAGGGAATAAAGCTCGTATTGGTATAGATCCCTAGTCGGGCAGTGAGAATACACACATTCTACCTCCGGATCTCATCAACTATCTGGCTGATCAAGGCTTTCAATTCATTGCTCAGATTGTTGAGCCTTAAACCACGAACCTCTATACACAAGGATGGAAAAATTCCAATCAGCTTGGTATCCCAAGGCATCTGCAACATGATTAGCAGACCTACACATTAGCGCTGACAGAATGTCATATTCGAATAGGCACTGGGGATGATGAAATCATTTGGGCCCCTACAAAATCTGGGATCTATACACCTAAAGATGGATATCTGCAAATATACCTTGATCATCTCCCTCAAAGACGAGAATGGTGGTGGCATCTCATTTGGAAGCTTCCGGCTCCTCCCCGCACTAGATTATTCATGTGGTGTTCACTAAACAACATTGCCCCTTCCATGGATAACCTTCTTAAACGTTCCATCCATGGACCCACTTGGTGCACACTCTGCAGAAATGACTCTGAATCCATTGAACACCTCCTCCTTCACTGCAGATCCACTGTTGCGCTCTGGACATCCATTATACACGATCTGGGCATCAAACTATCTTGGCAAGGACTAAACGTAAATGAGGCATGGAAATCCTGGTGGAACTCTGCCTCTACAAACAAAGCCAGGTGCCTCCCTCTCCTTGTCTGTTGGGGCATCTGGCTGGCCAGGAATGCATCTATTTTTAAGGAGTTTCCCCTTATCTGGAATTTGATTAAGTCTAACATCTTATCTAGCTTCACATGCATTCCCGAAGATGATCCCCCCAGACCTCTCCGAAATATCATTCCTGAAGTCATAAATTTCAATTCACCTTGGGCTTATTTTGATGGATCTGCACAACCATTGGGTTGTGGTGGAGGCGCTCTTCTACATCTCTCTCATCTGCATTTCTACAGAAGCAAGATGGGCCTGTGACCCGACACAAACAACTTTGCTGAGCTTATTACTCTTCGCCATCTACTACAGTTTGCATTAGAGCATAACATCCTACACCTTCAAGTTTTTGGTGATTCAAAAATTATCATAAATTGGTTCAACAAAGAAGCATGATGTCATGTGCACACATTTATTTCTATTTTGGAAGATATCTGGCGATTAAAAGATCAATTCTTATCTATCTCTTGCTCTCATATATACAGGGAACACAACTGCATTTTTGACAAGCTTTCCAAGGAGGCAGTGGTCCAACACAGGGGGCTCTGGCACATAGAAGAACATAATGACACACAACATTTCAGCTATTATCATCGTCCATTTATTGAACAGCCTGATATCGCAGCACAACTGAACTGATATAGACATAATTTTGATAGATTTTGACAGTTTTGATAGACGATATGGATAGATCTGGTTTAAATATTGTAATTATTGTAATTATGCTACATTATAGACTTTGGTGTACACCCTAATGGGGAATTTTTGAGGAACTAAATGTAAGTGACAACAGTCACAACATGCATATGCAATGCATCTACAACATGTAATTTTCAAACTTAATGAAAATTATGATTTTTCCTTGGGAAAAAAATGATTTTGATATAGTTAAATTCATGCTTTTGTATGTTTGTATATGGTTGTACTTGTTATTAAAGTTTTACTGGTACATAATCTTCAAGATGATGAAGATGTTTGTATGATAATAGTAAGCATGATGAAGGAAGTTATATAAATGATGATGATCTAGATGACCTTGATGTCGTGAGAAAGAAATGAAGCCATGATAGGTTCTCTCATGTTCTAGAAAAATGAAGTGATTGATCTCCCTAAGTTGAGAGGGAGCTTGGATATAAGAAAGGGTATATATCCCAGTTGAGAGAGGGGGTATATTATGACAAATGAATACCTTGAAGTAAGAAAATTTACCAAAGATAAATGTTCATGAGGTTGCAAACAAAAGACTTGAGGAAAGCTGAAGATGTATTTGGTGCTGCTGAAGAAATGAAAGAATAAGAAATGTTTCGACAAATCGTATATGGATAACTCGATTATGAAAATAGCATCAAAATGATTGAGGATCCCGAAGGTTTGTGTTTACTTTTATGTATATTTGAAAGTTTATTATTTATTGGGGTTATGTTTTTACAGGTAAATCTCTCCCTAAGAAGGCTAAACACTTTGGAAGCATGCTTGGAAAAATGGATATATTTGATTTAGTTTATTAGGGAGAGATGAAGCGTCTAATGACAAGATGCTTGGGAGGACATCTGCTCGGTTTGTGTGTTGATGTCTAGATCCTGAAGGGGGAGCGTGGCATTGGTCATGGAGCTTATACCTTGGGTACGCACCTAGGTCCCTGGGTTGGTGGTAGAGCTTATAAGCCTAATGGTACCTAGAGTTGGATAAAGCTTAAGTTCCCTTAGTCCCACAACAAGGGTTTATTAACATTGGTCCATTGGTCTACGAGGTCGAATCCAAAATGGTTCAATTAAGGCATTCTAAAGCAAGCCCTTGGAGGATTTGACGGTCGGTCTATATATATATATATATATATATATACATATATATATATATATACATATATATATATATATATATATATACATATATATATATACATATATATACATATATATATATATATATATATACATATATATATATATATACATATATATATATATACATATATATATATATATATATATATATATATATATACATATATATATATATATATACGAATATATATATATATATATACATATACATATATATATATATATATATATATATATCTATATATATATTTTTTTTTCATAGAGAAAAAAACACTGGTTTTTTTTGTATTAAGTGAAAACAAAGCAGTACATTCTCTCAAAATTTATCCACCAAATATTGCCAAATATCTTGAATAAAGATATGAGAAGATACAACATAATGCCCAAAGTATTTACAATAAGTATTGCCAAAAGATAAATGCTTTCACCAATGTGATACATAAGTATGAAAACAGTGCGAGCAAAAAAAAAAAAACATATATACATAAGCGAACATATGCACCGAGAAAAATAAGAAGCAGGTGACAGAGCCAAGAACAGATGATGCTAAGGAAGCAGGATGAAAAAGGAGTCTAGTAACATTCTTTCGCGAAAATGTTGCACCTGTATAGACCCAAATTGTTCAAGCAAACCCGCCTTGGAGAGCGAATCCGCCCGAGTGTTTGCCTCCCTGAAAATGTGAAGGATAAGAGAAAGATGACAACGCTGAAGTAGATATTTGACCCGATTGAGCCAGATCTGTAGGCTAGGAGGTTGAAATTTTTTGAGGCCATTCACCCCATTGATGACAGTCTTTGCATCACAATAGATGTGGATAGTGGCAAGATGCAAGTTATAAGGTACCCATAACAGACTGCAGAGAGCAAGGAGCACCATTTTTGTATTCGTACCAAATCCACCATTCCAGAATATGTAGTAATGTTCCATGTTCTCCATTTTAATCCAATCCCCACACCCACAATAGCCCTGTTGTTCAGCCCCATCAAAATAACTAGCCGACAGGTTCACTGAACGAGGACGGAGGCAGAGAGAAAGGTCTTTGGGAGGAATGGAAGGAGCATCTTGTGTGTCCAGCCATGCCAATATTATGAGATAGACCTTGTGAGGAGAAATATGTCTGCCTTAAAAAATGTAGTTGTTCCTGGCCATCCAGATCTCCAAAAAGAATAATAAAGGGAGAGAGTTGTATTTTTGATCCAGCTATGCCCATGTATGTATACAATGTAATATACCAAGAGGTCGATAGGTATGATCTTGTAAAAAATTAGTGAACAAAGACCATATATTGAGAATAATATAGCACTGGAGAAAGAGATGTGAAACAGATTTAGATTCATTCCTACAAAAAGAGCAGATCCCCAGCCCCTGAAAGCCACACTTTACCAGATTGTCCCAAGTGAGGATCTAATTCTTCCAAGTGAGCCAAAAAAAAAGTATGATCTTAATGGGAATGGTTAGCTTCTAGAAAGTCTTGAGGAAAGGCTACTCCAAATCCTGTGAGTGAAGGGAAATGAGACGGTCAAACAAGTCTGCCACAAAAATGGAATCCACTAACATCCTGCCATTCCAAACGAACTTATCCCTAGAAGGATTTAGAAAAAATCCAACCACTTTAAACATATTCACTACTACTTGCCAATTTACCGAAATCTGGCCTGACAAAAAAAGTTGAGTGGCAAAATTCTAGACCGGGGAGCCTTATTTCCAGTGAGAAATAAGTTGAATAAGAAAAAATATGCCCTTCTGTGCTATGGTGTGGTGGAAATGGATCTGCAGATAAAAATCAGAGGAGAGGCCCCTGATGCAGTCAATGCCCAAAATAATGTCCTGTCCATTCCGAATTCCCAGATAAGTATGCTTGAGAAAAGTTCTGCAATGCATCTGAAACCCAGCTAGATGAATGACCCTCTGTACAGGGAGAGAGACTTAAACCTATAAATCAGCTACAAGTTAGGCTGAAGGTTATACTTAGCCTAAAAAATGGAGGGCCAAAGACCAGGGCCATTGATCGCCCGCCATAGAGATTTCATTAAGAGTGCTTGTGAGAAAATTTGAATGTCCAATATTCCCCAACCACCGAGTTGTTTGGGTAGAGTGATCATGTTTGGTCCCTATATTACTAGTGTAGTCCCTTATTATTGTTAGTATAGCCCTCTTATTGTTATTGTTGTACCCCTATAGTCCCAATATTGTTATCGTTGTGCCCTTACATTATTATTGTTAAGTCGACTAGGATTATATTATGACCCCATGGGCTCCTATATATAGAAAGGAGGTTTTGTCATTTGTATCATCCAAGAATTGTTTATTTGTGTAATGTAAAGGAGGTTTCCCCCTCGAAGAGGTTGATTTCTAAGTCGTTGATCTATCTTTTCTTCCATTTTGTGAGCTGGTTTCATAACATTTGGTATCAGAACTTTGGATTCTAGGGTTTCGCTGCTACAAACATGTCATTGTGGAATTTTTTATATAACTTTTTTTCTACGAAGTTTCAGATGATAATAAAAAAACCCATTTGAGCTGAAATCCAAAGGAACTTCTTGTAAAAATTTTAGATCTTTTTTAGCTATATTTTCGGAGATATGATCTGAGGAAGTTAGGGTTTTTACAGGATCCAGAATTTCATCTCAAAGAGGTGACCTTGGGAAAATCGTCATAACTTTCTCTCTGAGCATCAGATTCGTATTATGTAAAAAGTGTCTAAAAGCGCACAGACTGTAGTTTCTTGTGTATCAATTTCAAAACCAAAATAAAAAACATTGACACGTGGAATTCCATACAAGTTCACTCTATTGAACCAATCCATAATTTGGTCATTGTGGGAGATTGGGCATAACTTTGTCTTGAGGAAGCAAAATCAGGTATGAACTGTGGCATTTAAAATAAGACTCAGAGGGATACTACAAGTCCAAAGTTAAAATCTTGGGGATTCAAAATTACAGAGATACAACAGGATCAATAGCGAGCTCCTCAAAAGCAAGAAAAAGGCGTGTATTGTTTTTTTAAAAATTGCGTAACGTTTGTTTGAAAAATCAGTTTGAAGTGATTCTAAGGGAATATTGAAGCATAGATATCAGTATTGGGTTCTAAAATTCCTCCCAAAAATGATTCCACACCCATTAAGTCCTAAAAAACTTGTACTATGACGCATGAAGAGGAAGAAGTGCAACATGATATATCAAAATTACGAGACCAAGTGCAACAAATTTCGCTCTCACAAAAAGTAACAAAAAATGAAATGGAAGCTAAAATGGATGGTTTGAAGAAATATATGGAAGATAATATGAATGGCATGGAAGCTAAGATGAATGGCGTGGAAGCTAAGATGGATGGTTTGAAGAATGGCATGGATGGTTTGAAGAATGACATGGAAGCTATGATCGATGGTATAGAAGAAAAATTAAAAGAAAACATGGAAGGTTTGACAAAGTTGCTAAAAGAAATTATTCATAATGGCGAAAAGGTAGTATAGGAAACTAATAATGAGAAAAAAATAAACGTTAATCATGATTTCATAAACTCTAACGTTGGATTGAAGACCAATCATATTCCAAAGATCGATATGAGGAAGTTTGTTGGCAAGGATCCCGTAACATGGATACTACAGATGGAGCAATATTTTGATCTCCATAATGTGAAAAACAAACAAAAGGTACGTATTGCAACTTTATATTTAGAACACAATAAATTTGTATGGTATCGATGGATTTTCTCTCGTAGACAAATTGTCACTTGGTCAATTTTTACGGAGGAAATGATAGCACATTATGAGGATACAAAGAGAAACACCATCTTTAGCCAATTGATAAATCTCAAACAGAAGGGTTCAATGGTGGAGCACATTGAGGACGTCCAAAAATTGAATATAAGGGTAACTAATATTCTAGAGGAACACAAGACTGATGTCTTCATAGGGACTTTAAAGGATAGCATCCAACATGAGGTTCGCTTTTGGGAACCTGATTCATTGGAGAAGGCATTTAGGTTAGCAAGAAAAATTGAAAGCAAAATTATGGCGACAAGGAAGCCTACCACTCACAACTATAAAGATGGAAGTGTTGCTACTCCTACACTTCCACAACCTACAAGGTTGAAACCATAACAATTGGAAGAAAAAAGAGAAAAAGGGATTTGCTACAGTTGTGATAGTAAATACACTAAAGGTCATAAGTGTGCTTAGAAGAAAATATTTTACATAGATTGTGAAGAGGAGGAAGAAAATGAACAAGAAAATTCAGAAGAAGAGAATATACACCAGGAAACAACCATAGAGAAAGAAGAAATGAATCCGACCATATCCTGTAATGCATTGGCAGGAATTACCACTCCTCAAACTCTCAATATAGAAGGACATATATAGAAGAAAAATGTAATAGTGTTGATTGATTCGGGTAGTACCCATAATTTTATTCATTGTAAGGTAGCCAAGGAATTGAATTGCTTCCTATACACATCACCAGAGTGTCAAGTGATGGTTGCAAATGGAGGAACTATAAATTGATATGGAAAGTGCCATAATATCAAGCTAACCATGGGGGAATATGTATTGAATAGTCCAATGCTCTCCATTCTAATGGGTGGTGTTGATGTTGTACTAGGAGTACAATGGTTACAATCTTAGGGGACGGTAGCTTTTAATTTTCAAGAACTTTTCTTGAAATTTTGTTCGGAAGCAAAGGAAGTTAAATTACGGGGTATCCCAGGGAAGTCGGGAAAGATAATAAGCTCTAATGTCATGACAAAACTTCCGAAGAAAGAACAATAAGGTGTAATTGCACAATTATGCTCACTAGAAGTTCCAACATCAAAATCATCTATTTCTCCAGATCTCCAAAAAGTATTGGACAATCATTCCAAGGTGTTTGAAACTTTTAAAGGACTCCCACCTATTCGTGATCATGATCATGCTATTCATTTGATTCCAGGAAGTGTTCCTCCAAAATCAGGCCTTACAGATATCTTTATGTCCAAAAGAGCGAAATTGAACGTATGATTGCAGAAATTCTAGAGGCTGGTACAATTCAACCTAGTCAAAGTTCTTTCTTTGCTCCAGTAGTATTGGTGCACAATAAGGATGGATCATGGCATGTGTTTATATTATAGGGAGCTCAATAAGCTCACTATTAAAGATAAATTTCCCATTCCTATGATTGATGAATTATTGGATGAATTACATGGAGCAATTTATTTCACCAAGTTGGATCTTCGTTCAGGATATCATCATATTAGAATGAAGACTGAAGAAATTACGAAAACAACATTTATAACTCATGAGGGTCATTATAAATTTTTGGTCATGCCTTTTGGCCTTACCAATGCACCTTCTACATTTCAAGGGTTGATGAATTCCATTTTCAAACCCTTCCTTAGAAAATTTGTGTTAGTATTTTTTGATGATATACTAATCTACAATAGGTCTTGGAAGGATCATGTTCAACATGTTGATAGGGTGCTCAAAATATTGGAGGAGAAACAATTATATGCAAAAACCTCCAAATGTTTCTTTGGAGTACAAGATGTGGAATATCTGGGTCATATTATATCTCAGGAGGGTGTTAAGGTAGACCCTAAAATCCATTAAGGAATGGAAAGTCCCCACAAACATAAAGTAGTTGTTAGGATTTCTCGGGTTAAGAGGGTATTATCGCAAGTTTGTTAAGAGTTATGGGAGAATAACAACACCTCTAACAACATTATTGAATAAATCTATATTTTCATGGACTCTTGAAGCAACTAAGGCCTTTGAACATCTTAAAGAGGCAATGTGCCAAGTACCAGTCTTAGCTACGCCAAATTTCACAAAAACCTTTATTTTGGAATGTGATGCGTGAGGAAATGGAATTGGTGTTGTTTTAATGCAAGAAGGAAGACCCATTGCTTTTGAAAGTCGTCCAATCAAAGGAAAGTATTTATAGAAAGTTATTTATGAGAAGGAAATGTTGGCAATACTACATGCACTAAAGAAATGATGACTTTACCTAATGGCAAGATACTTCAAGGTAAAAAATGATCATGATAGTCTTAAATACTTTTTGGAACAAAGAATATCTTTAGAAGAGCAACAAAAATGGGTCACAAAGATGTTGGGTTTTGACTTTGAAATCATCTACAAAAAAGGGAAGCTAAATGTTGTTGCAGATGCACTCTCAAGAAAGGATGAGGATGTGGAAGCATTGCTTTGTGCCATTTTTATTATCCAACTAGATTGGATAACTGAAGAAAGCGAGGAATGGAAGAATGAAGAAGAAGTGTGGACACTCATTCAAAAGTTGAAGCAAGATCCCAGTACATCTGATACATTTAGTTGGAAAAATGATTCCTTATGGTACAAAGATCACTTATAGCTTTCTAAGGATTCCCAACTAAAACAAAAGATTCTTTTGGAATTGCACACCTCTCCCTTAGGAGGACACTCATGATTTTTAAAAACTTACCACAGGGTGAAGAAATAATTTTTTTGGAATGGCCTTAAACCTTATATTAAAAATTATGTGGCAAAATGTTTGGTTTGCCAACAAAATAAAGTTGAGAAAATTAACAAAATTTATCCATTCCAAGTCAATGTTGGGAGGAGGTTTCAATGTATTTTATCACATGTTTGCGTAAGTTTGAAGGAAAGAGTGTCATCATGGTGGTAGTTGATAGAATTACCAAGTATGCACACTTTTTTGCATTATCTCATCCATTTAAAGTGAGTACAGTTGATAATGCATTTATGGAAACAATTCAAAATATACATGGAAACCCAAAGATTATTGTAAGCGACAAAGATCCCATTTTCACTGGAAATTTCTTGATGGAATATTTTCTTGTTTGGGTACTCAAATAGCTCATAGCTCATCTTATCATCCTTAATCCGATAGGAAAACTAAGATAGTGAACAAATGTTTGGAAGGATATGTTTGTTGCTTTGTATCTTATAAACAAACACAATGGGTCAAGTGGTTACCTCTAGCTGAATGGTGGTATACCACTTCCTTCCACACTTCAACAAAAATGACCCCATTTATGGCACTTTATGGATATCATCCACCATCCATCACATCATATGTAAGAGAAAATTATAAGGTTCAAGCAGTGGAAGATCACATCGAGCATCGAAAACAAGTTCTCCAATTCTTAAAGGATAACCTAAATTTGGCACAAAATCGAATGAAAAAACAGGCATATCAATATCGCAATGAGAGAAGTTTTGATGTAGGTGACTGGGTATTTTTACGACTACAACCATACAAACAAATGTCCCTAAAGCAAGCTAAGAAGGATAATAAATTATCACCAAAGTAATATGGTCCTTACAAGGTGTTCTAAAAGATTGGTACTATGGAATACAAATTGGAGCTTCCTGCATCTTCCCGAGTGCACCCAATTGTCCATGTTTCATGCTTAAATAAGGTTATAGGTGACAATCTTCCAGTTCAAACAATATTTCAAGAACTTGACGAGGAAGGAAAAATCATACTAGAACCTGAAGCAGTGACGGAAACAAGAACTTGATAGCTACGAAATCGATCAATTTCAGAGTATCTCATCAAGTGGAAGAACTTACCCACTGAAGATTCCACATGGGAGGATGACAATTTTATATAGAAGCATCTGGAGCTACTCAAGCGTTAAGGACGACACTTTTTTGAAGGAGAGGGGCATGTTAGGTCCCTATATTACTAGTGTAGCCCCTTATTATTGTTAGTGTAGGCCCCTTATTGTTATTTTTGTACCCCTGTAGTCCCCATATTGTTATTGTTGCGCCCTTACATTATTATAGTTAGGTCAACTAGGATTATATTGTGACCCCATGGACTCCTATATATAGAAAGGAGGTTTTTTCATTTGTATCATCCAAGAATTGTTCATTTATGTAATGTAAAGGAGGTTTCCCCCTCGAAGAGGTGATTTCTAAGTCTTTGATCTATATTTTCTTCTATTTTGTGAGCTTGTTTCATAACAGATCAAATCTGGCCTCCAAAGATGAAATTTTTTGGTTCCACCTGCACATGACCATAGAAAGCTAGATAAAATGGGCCTGATCCGGGTTATAATGTAACAAGGAAGTGAAAAGAGATGTGCCCAATAGAACACAAGATGTTGGAGAACAATTTGTATGAGTATATATTGGCTGCCCAAGGATAACCACTTGTGGGTCCAGGAATCCAAACTTTTCTGAAATGTCTCCACAAGCCATAACCAATCTTTGTTACGATAGTTGCAAGGTTTCAAACAGAAGCCCATATAAGTAAATCCTCTGGAGAGTGGAACCTGAGATAAATGAAAGAGTCTAGTAATGATTTGTAAGTCGACAAGATTTTTAGAGGCATATATGAGAAGGGATTTAGACCCATTAATCTCCAAACTTGAAGTAGCCCCATATCTGAGAAAAATGTATTGCAGACCACTGGGCACACGAGATAATGCTGAAAAACAAGATATCATCAACGAAAAAGGAGTGAGTGACCAAGAATCCTTGGGATATATGAATACCATAAAATAAATCCCTATTGTGCGCAACCTTGATGTTTGTACGAGCCTATCCATGATAAGGATGAAGATAAGGGGCGAGAGAGAACAACCTTGGTGAAGAACCCATCTAGCGTGAAAAAATTGCGCGGGAAATCCATTTATGATGATATAAAACCAAATCGGTGCAATGAAAGCCAAGATCCAGGTTACATTATCCTACGATGACGTGATCTTATGAAGAACGAGTCAAATATAAGCCCAATCCACACTGTCGTAAGCTTTTTGAAGGTCAATCTTCATTATAATAGCTTCCAATTTATGGGAATGAATATAATGTAAGAACTCGTGTGCCGTAGCAATGGAATCATGTATGAGGCGATCAAGAATAAAACCATATTTTTTTACGAGAAATATGTGTCGAGAGGGAGCCAAAAATTTGCTGTGCAATCACCTTCAAAATAATTTTGTATATCACATTAAAAAGTGAAATTTGTCTAAATTCTCGAAAAGTGTTCGGGAAAGAGGACTTTGGAATAAGGGAAATTAAAGTCGAATTAATATCCCCTAGAATACGACCCGAAAGGTGGGACTCTTCAACAACATTCAATATGTCATCTGCCATAATATCAAAAAAATGGAGATACAGCTACACCGGCGAACCATCCGGACCGGGGCTTTTGTCTCGAGCGAAGGATTTTAGAATAGACAAAATCTCTTCCTTCGCGACAAGTTTGCCCAAATTCTCATTGGCAGCAGCATCGAACATACAAGGATACTTGTCAAGGGCCCATTATTGATCGAGGAGTCCAACCCTATCCTTGCACCTATATAGATGAGAAAAATATTTGAGAGCCTCCCGCTGAATATCCTCGGAAGACTGCACAAGAGTGCCATCTGCCGCCTCGATCTACCAGATGGAATTCTGATTTTTTCTGTTATTAGCATAATGATGGAGAAAATTAGTGTTGTGATCACCCTCATGAAGCCAAATGCGCAGACTCTTGAGTTTATAGGTGATTTCCTTGGCTCTCAAAATTTATCCTGGTTGCCATGGATTCATAACCCTGATGCCATTGATCCAGATCTTGGGGGGCCAAGATCAAAGTGATTTTAACTTCTTCGTATAGAGAAAGGAAAACACACAATATTCAAGGTAATAAAACTCTTTATTAAATCAGATAAACTGCTACAACTAAATTGTGTGTACCAATATGTCTTTTTATAAGGTGAGGCACAAATTTATAGCCTTTTGAGTTACAAGACCATGGGCGGATACCATGGGTAAATACCATGGGTGGATGCGACTTTCCATTTGGATCATCTATGCATATATCTACTTACATACATGTGTATGTGTGTGTGTGTGTGTGTGTGTGAATTGACTATAGCTTGTGTGGTTGAGAGTTAAACTTCTTAACATCCCCAAATGCCACTTTGTGATATGTTTTCTCTTACTGACCTAATTGTTGATGATATATCCATGATTTGCTCACCTTTCCTTAAAGTCTTGAGGAATCTAGGCTTACCCTACGTATAATCCTCAAAAATAAATTAAGTGTGTGCATGCATCTATGTCTCTCTTTCTGTGTATGTGTGTGTGTGTAATCAAAGAAATAAATTCTTCAGTTAATAGAGGTTTGAAATCATCCTTTAAAATATTGCTTTTATGTTGTTTTTTCAAATCAAATTGCAAAGTAAGGAATCTAAAGGTCAGCATGTGTGATAGTTATATCTCAAAATATTTATTTGGTATTGGAGGTGGCTGGGTTTACAATGTGTAAATCTAAATTAGAGCATTAAGACATGATACCTTGTAAATTAAAGACCTTTTCATTTCTGGGTTTCCCTCTTCAGGGATAAAGATAAAGTATGAAAACTAGTCAATAATATCTAGGCTTGATGGTTTGTTCGTTTTCTTGGAACCTATAATAAATTTGCACGACCCTTTGAAAGAAATCATCCACAGGTTCATTCTGAATCCTGTGGATTTCTTCAAGTTCATTACAAAGTTCTTCCAAATCATAATTTTACATGAATGGTGAATAAGAATTTTGTGAATTGTTTCCAACTATAGATTGAATTAGCTAGTAGTATCCTATACCAACATTTGATTTTTTCCTTATAATGTGAGGATAAATAATTGATAGATTTCATTGTCCTAAACAATTTTAGGATTTTGATGTGCACTGTTAAAATAATTGAGATGCTTTAATGTGGAGGCTTTCCATTGACCATTGGAATTTAATCTTAACAAGATATCAACTACCTTAACAAGGGTGCCATCAAATGGTCTCAAAATACTCAAAGGTGATCCCATACGTAGTTATGGAGAGGATACATGGGCTAACTAAGATAATTCATTGAATAACATGGGTAGGCTTGTCATCCAACTCTTTGTGTGCCAATTTTGCTGACAAATTGACATGAATTTGATCAACAATAGGGGACAGTCCCATAGAAGTCCCAATTAGAGTTCAAAGCATTTGGAATAGGGAACCCATCGGGACTTTTGACCAACAACCACTACTATTTTTAGGGTTATTGGTTGCGGCTCAATCTGTTAGTTATGGTTTCTATGATAAAGAATGAAATGCAACTAATGTAAGATGCAACTTCATGTGTCAAAATGAAACTAATAGTAAATAAAAAGAAAACATAGAATCACACATGCTCCTATCACTGACCTAAGAAATATTTCATTAACAATAAATATAAGAATACAATTAAATGACTATAAACCCAAAATAATCTAGTATTAAAGCAACCATCTACAATTTTATGCTAATAGATTTAGAAAAACATTTCTAGAAAAATATAAATAAGAATGCGATAGCTACACATAATAATAGTATATAAGATGACATGCATTATTTGTAGAAATTATGTTGTATATTTTCAACTTATCATGAAGTTTTAATCAAAATCACAAGACACAATGTAACACCCTCCTCCTACATTTTCCCAAGTTAACTGGTCTACTAGGGTAAACATGTGATGAGAGGCTACTATGATGTGATTCAACGCCCCATGTACCATTAAAGAAGTGGAACTAACATATCAAAACCAAACTAACCTTCCACACATGATACAAAACCTTTAGGAGCCAACCAACTCTTTCAAGTGATCAACCCCTGAGGTAACTTGACATTTTTCTGACCTGGAACCTAAGCCACTTCCATGACAAGCCATGCATGTAATTAAGGCCTTCCAGTCTCTCCCACAGCAAGGCATACCAGTGATAGTGGAATTTTCCAGGTAATTATTTGCCAGCGACCCCAGATTCTGAGCCACTTGTCGCGGGCTGGGTCTCAGGCCACTACCCAAAACTCATTGAAAACTTCAGAAATGATAAATAACTCAGGAACAAAGCTACCGATGCAATTATTGGTGCAAGTAATTGATCTGACCCCTACTATCCATGAAATGCATTTCGTCAAACATGCCACAAATATGTAATCTACAGGTCATAACCACATATATGAGCATAGGGGTCTCATACTTATTTTAGATTCATAAAGAAACATTGTTTTTGTATCACATTAGCTGCATTATCATCTATTATGTCATGCATTCATTGTACATTCATATACTAATCAAAATATGATGAAAGCCATACATCAAGTCTGTCATAAAACATACTCATAACCAACATATAACCAACATAAATAACAAGGATACAACAACCATAAAATCCACATATAATCCAATAAATTTACACATGAAATATCAGGGAGAAGAAGCTCTTATTAAAGAATGCAAAAGCCAACCAGGTATGGGACTTCCATGAACCACGTGACCATATATTGGTCGAACCAAATATTTCTTTCAGACAATCAAACTCATGCCATATTCCAAGCATGAATGTGCGAATCAGAACCAAACCAAACCAGGTTTCCTTAGGCTTTACCACAATCCCCACCAAATCACTAGGCCCTAAACAAGCATGGAAGCCACCAGATTTATCCACCTACACCATGAAGAATTTTCCTACCTCCTAGTATTTAAGATTTACCGTACTTCCCACCATTCACCAGTCGAGGATTCCTATGCCTAATTGAGACTCCACCCTCTAGGATTTACTATATATCCCACCATTCATTGGTCGAGGATTCCTAGGCCTAATCAAGGGCAAAAACCTCTAGGATTTACCTTATATCCTGCCATTCCCCGGTCAAGGATTCCTAGTCCTACCAAGGCACACAAAATATGGCTCAAGGATTCCTAGGCCTACCGAGGCACACAAAATCTGGCTTTACCACAATCCCACCTTCTCCGGTCCAGGGATTCCTAGGCCATGTGTTTTTTCTTTCAAAGACAACCTCACTTAGTTTCGAAACCATCCAACAATCCATCTCAACCAAATACTAGAGAACCCATCACACCATGGCTATCTAGAAATGGCAAGGCTAGGCTGAAACACATTGTCACACCTGGAAAATCCCATGCCAATGACAACAAGATAGCCAAATAAACACATCCATGTATCATGCATGCCAGATCCAACAAGGAAATAACACATGCAAATCGATACTTGCATGTAATCCCACTGTAGCTACTTGATCATCATCTTCCTTGCTTGATCTTTGCTTTCCTTTGCCTTATTTGTCCTTCCTTTTCTTTCCTTTATCCAATGCTAAAGTGCTCCAAGAAAACTCTAAGTGTCCAGGAGTGAGTGAGAGAGAGAATAAAGAGAGAGCTCTAAAATTGAACTGAAAAAAGGTACCAATTGATTCTTAGAAGCCTTTTGATTAATGAGGCCTCTATTTTCTTCAATTTTCCATTATTTTCCTTCATTTTCCTCCTCACATGCAACCTGTGACATTTCACCTTCCTTTTCTCAAAATTTCCATTATTCTATAAATATAATGCCAATTAATGTCGCCTTTCCTTTCCAAATCCTTTGCCATTGCCTTTTCAAATTTCCCTTAGCCATAATAGACCAAATGAACACCCACACTAGGATGTTTTTCCCAACATTCAACTTGGAATACGTGGCCCATGACTATGATATTATTTTTCCTTTATTAAATTTATTACATTGAATTTTGACCAAGGTTGTTATAGAAACCTCCCCCTCGGGGGAACACCGTCCTCGGTGTTCAATGTAACCTACAACTAACAAGACTACTGAAAGCAAAACTTAGCTTGTTGTAGTATTTACAATGATCAACCTCCTGAGAAGCAAACTAAAAAGACAACATAACAACATAACAACCATAACGAGATGACACCCATACTACTTATTATAGATTTATAACCCAACTCATGGTGGTATTTACATCCATATACATATGTACATATACCAAAATATCACATCAAAACATATACTAAAACATTCACTCAGGTGCCCCGCCCCTGTTTCCCAGGGTTGAAAGTTTATAAATATAGCCATTTCCTTTCCCTCCTATTGTCAGGCAAGCCATTTCCTTTCCTCACGTGCTACCCTTTCTTTTGTCTTATGGGAAGATGGGGAACATACTTAATATTGTTCGATGATTCGATGGGGGAAATATAGCACCCTTATTGCATGAATATGGGTTCCCTATCTTGTATTGTGGCAACATGGGAACAAAATAAATCCCATTCCAAGGAAACATGGGGGGATATATCGATCAATATCATTACGTGTCAACTAACATGGCAACCTGGGCTTGATGGAAACAATGGACTTGAGGTTCAGTTTTTCATTTTTTGGAACTAACTAGGTGTGAAGGTAACTAGAGGTGTAATATTTGTGATTTGTTGGGAACGAATGGGATGTTTTAGCTCAAAGCAAGCCTCGCATGATCTACTCTACACCATCCCTCCTAGGTACACAGTCGATTCATTCGTAAAACCTAACATGCCAACCGTTTGTTATAGAAATACTAGCACTAACTAAACATTCTCACCCAACGCATAGAGAAGGATGCATATCCCGCATCTGATCCTCTATCTCTCATGAAGCTTCATCGGGCCCAAAGTGCTTCCACTGTACTTTAACCTGCTCGATTGCTCGGTTCCGAAGCATGAGCTTCTTTCTCTACAAAATACATTGTGATTCTGGCTGGAATTATCCTTCTGGTTCCACCTGCAATACATACCAATCAATCACATGATAAAAATATTTAACATAATTCTCAAGTAATGATATATGGAAACATCATAGAATTTCACTATCAGAGGCAGTGTAAGACGATAGGTTACCAATCCTAAGAATCTTGAAAGGTCCACAAAACTAAGGTGCCAGCTTGGCACATGATCCAATCCTTAAGGAGCTCTTCTTGGGATTTATGCGCAAGTACACATGTTCCCCAACCTAAAAATCCTTAGACATCCTATTCCAATTTGCATAAATTTTTTTCTTGACCTGTGTTTTATTTATATTCTTCTTGATTACGTGCATTTCCCGTTCCATCTCTGCCAACATATCTGATGCTATCAACACCCTGTTCACTAGATCACTCCAACTGATGGGAGTATTACAACTCCGCCTATAGAGTGCCTTGAATGGAATCATCCTTAGTGACTCCTGGTAACTGTTATTATAAGCAAACTAAACCAAGAAAAGGTACTCCCGTCTCCTTTGTTGATGCATCATATACATCCTCAACATGTCCTCCAATTTCCTGTTGGAGCTCTTTGTATGTCCATATGTCTGTTGATGATAAGTTGTGTTGAAGGCCAACTCTGTCCCTAAGCCTGCAAATATCTCTTTCTAGAAACTAGAAGTGAAATTAGCATCCCTGTCCGACACAATATACCATGGAACATCATGCAACCTCACTAGATCTCTGATGAATACATGTGCTACATCATTATCTGAATAAGTAGACTTTACTGGAATGAAGTGTGCTACATTTTTCAACCTATCCACCACAACCATGATGGAATCATGCTGTCTAGATGTCTTCGACAACCCTATGATGAAATCCATGAAAATGACCTCCCACTTCTATACTGGAATCGAAATCGGCTATAGTATTCCACCTAAATTCTTACATAATGATTTTACCTGTTTACAATCCAAGCACCTAGCCACAAACTTTGCCACTCCTTTCTTGAGATTCAGTCAATAGTAGAACTTCTTCACTGTTGTCAATGTCTTCTGGTATCCCGGGTGACCTGAATACAAATTTTCATGTAACTCTCGCAAGATAGTGTTCTTCAGCTAATTGTTGTCCGACACATATATCCTGTCCCTAAATATGATCAAACCATCTGTTGTAAGATAATATTCCACATCCTCATCACTTGTACCCTGTTGTAACTTGTGCATAAGCTCCATGTAACTGTCATCCTGTTTTCCTGCCTGTAAGGTTCGACATGTAAGTCTGTCCCATAAGAACTCATAAGTATTATATGATTCACCTATATCCTCTTGCTAAGAGCATCTGCAACCCTGTTCTCTTTACCTTTAATGTACATGATCTGAAAGTCGAACTCACTTATAGTAGCCAACCATCTAGCTTGCCTAACATTCAAATTCGGCTATTCAAACAAGTATCTCAGTCCATTGATATCGCTCATCAATACAAACCTCCTACTAAGAAGATAGTGCATCCACATCTTCAATGCATGAAGGATCATTGCCAACTCAAGATCATGCATCAAATAATTATGCTCGTGCTCATTCAATTTCTATCACTCATAGCATACTACATGTCCTTCCTGCATAAGGACTCCACTGATTCCTCTCTTACAATATTATGTACACACCATAAAATCTTTGTCCGAATCTGCAATATTTAACACTGGAGCATTTGTCGACAACTACTTTAGCTGCTCGAAACATGCTGCACATTCCTTTATCCATTCAAATTTCTTACCTTGCCTCTACAGTGATGTGATAGGACATGCATTACAAGACAAGTTACTGATAAACCTCCTATAGTAACCTGTTAGCCCCATAAATTATCTTACCTCATCCAGATTTCTAGTAGCTTCCCACTCCATGATATCCCTTATCTTTTCTGGATCCACTGCTATGCCTTCCCTGGAAACAACATGTCCTAAGTAATAATGTAACTATGTCTAAAATAAACTACATTTAGTGAGCTTAGAATACTACTGATGCTCTCTCAAAAATCTCAATACTGCTACTAAGTGTTTGACATGTTCTTCCTCATTCTAATAATATATTAATATGTCATCAATGAATACAATAACAAACTTGTTCAGATAAGGATGCAACACACTATTCATCAAGAAAATAAAAATAGTTGGAGCATTAGTTAAACCAAATATAACTACAACAAACTCATAATGCCCATACCTGGTCCGGAAAGTTTTGTTGTAAATTTCATCTTCCTTGATGCGTACCTAATGGTACCCTGATCTTAGAACAATCTTCGAGAACACTGCTGCTCCCTTCAATTGATCAAAAAATTTGTCAATCCTAGCCAAATGATACGTGTTCTTGATGGTCGCAATTTTTAACTGCCTATATTCAATGCATAGTCTGAGCGTACCATCCTTCTTCTTCACAATCAACACTGGGGCACCCCATCGTGACACACTTGGCCTAATGTATCCCTTGTCAAGCATTTACTTCAAATCTACTAACTCTGGAGTGGTAATATTATACGGTTCCTTTGATGTTGGTGCTTCCCATGGTACCAACCATGTGAGGTGGAAACTCTGAAATCTTTGCCGGAAACACATCCTGAAACTGCTATAAGATCGGGTGCCTGCTTAATATCTATGCATGCTCATCCTCCTTAACTTTATCACTAGAAATATGCACTAAAAATAACACACATCCTAGAATTGGATCATTATATTGTTTTTCATCCATCTTGATGCATTTGGAGTGGAAAAAGTGGAGGAATCAGCTCATGGGACGGTTTTATCGGCGGGACCCAGTTTGGAAAAATGGAGTCTGAAACCTTTTGGGAGCATTTTGAGGCATCAAATGATGTTTTTTTGTGGGTTAAATTTGCTACTATTTTTGTATCACCTTTTCATGCTATTCTACACACAATTATCTTTCCAACGATGCAAGAATCACGTGAATCGAAGTCTGTATGCAAAAGTTATGCCACTCAAAATTTGACTTCCTATTTTCACACCTATAGTTTGGGAGGATGTCGCGTCAGCCCCCATTATTTATGGAAAATGGGATTGCGATGTGTTTGTGATGTAAAATAATATAGAATAATATATATTTTAACTCTAGTTAAGAGTTTATGTAGTCAAAATTAACCACCAGTAGGTTATCGGGTTGTGTTATAACCAGGCCACTAGAAGGAAGAGACATTCCATTCTTTTGAGAGCATTTTGTTCCATAGAAAATCAAGTATATCCAAGAGATATAGGAGGTAGATCACAAAGAGAGGTTTTGTGCACTGTATCAACCCACGGGCCACAAGCATTACTTCTTTGTACTTGCAGCCATATTTCCAGATGGAGAAAGAGAGCGAAGCGACCTCACCTTCCAGCTGAGTTTTCTCCTGAAAGGGTTTCCCATAGAGCATATATTGTGTCTTGTGTGTGTGTGTGTGCGCTTATTTTGTTGTTCTCTACTTTTCTGCATAATTTACATTCCCATGCATGCACTAATTAAATTTGAATCCAAAGATCTTAAAGTTTATTAAATTGTAATAGTGTAGAATTTTTAGAGTTTTAATATAATATTATTAGCTATGCTATGACGAACTGTCTAGTGGAATGCCCACGATAGTTTACAGATCATTTGGTATCAGAGAAAGTTTCTTTAGGTATTTATGGATATTTTCAGGGTATCTAGTTCGGTGGGGTTGAAAATCGTAAAACCCTAATCATGGGGTAAAAATCTGTAAATGAACCTTGTGATCCTGCATAGGTGAGGTTTTCACGGCTTGAACAAAAAATTGCAGATATAAACTGCAACGTAAACCTCATCATGGCAAGCCTGGGGATATTTAGAGAATATGGGGGTTCGAATACAAAGGAAAAATCAGAAGGGGGATTGGGAGATCAGGAAGACACAAAGAATTAGCCGAAGAAAGAAGCTAGAAAATATCAACCTAGATCGAGTGTTGTGAACCACTCCCTGTTCAAAATGGAAGCAAAAGTCGATATCAAGCCATACCATAGCAAGATGGATACTGTAAAGCTGAACCATTGGTTGCAACAACTGGAAGTTTATTTCAGCAACCATCAGATTGAGGAAGGGGAACAGATCTCATTCGCGTGGCTGAAATTAGAGGGCCACACACTGACTTGGTGGGAGAGCCACACGAAAACCCTAAGGTTGGAGGAAGGTCCTTTAGTGACTAAGTGGGAGGATTTAAAAACCATCATTAAGTCATAGTTTTATCCTGTTGGGTACGTGGAGGACCAGTGGATTTGGTGGCATTAATTCAAGCAAAATTCGAGCCAAAGTGTGCAGGAGTACGCCACAAAATTCAGAAAGATGGTTATTGTTAGCACTCCACCAGTTCTCCGAAGGATGAAAAGGAGACCAAAAAAAGTAACCACATACCACTTTGACCTAGTAGCTAGCCATACTAGGTTGAGAGGGCTCTCTCAATGATATCACAACCAATTGATTGGAGTGTAAAGGATATTAGGCTAGGTATGTTTAGATCAGGGTTTGGTTGATTTGATTTTTGTGCTGGATGGTGGTTTAGGTCTAGGAGGACTAGGTTAGGGCTCTGAAAATTAGATTTGCAGAGATGTAGTGGGGAAAGGTAGGCACATTATTTAGCACTTTAGAGTTATCTTTGTGTATAGGGTAGATTTATAGGGTTTCAAAATGAGCATGAATCTCATGAATTCATTTATATCAGAAGAATATGAACAAAAATGTGAAAGCTTCTCTAAAACATAGCCTTAAATCAATGAATTATGTTTATCATCATAGAAATCAAATACATGTAGCATGGAAATGGAAATTGAAGGTAAAATACATTCAAACATATGATCACAGAAGGAAAAACACCGCTAAAGCAAATACCACATGAATCCTACTACAATAGCTGCAAATTCTATCTATTACTTCTTGCCAAGTTCACTTGTACACTAGTATTCAAGGCTCAATTCCACAACATACAATATTTGAAAATTATTACAAATTTACTCATATATTCACTGAGGTCTCAATCCTCCCTTGGAGGTCTAATTTCCAGAAAGAAAAGCCAAATAGATGCACCTATCCACTGTCGACTACATACAAGGGAGGTTACTCAACCAATTCCTCCTTTTCCTAACCATCATGAGACATTTCCTCAAATAATTAAATGGAGGATAAGACACCTAAGAAACCTTATTTTTACCCATTTACATTTAATTTGACCCTTTACATTCATTTACCTTTACCTTTTGACTTTTACAAAAGTCAAACTGAAAATTTACATAGTGAAATTTCATGAAAATTTATCAGTCATTTGCAGATGAGAAACGAGCTCTTGGAGGCATTTTTTGGGTTCCTTTTTGAAGTCAAAATAAAAATATAAGACTTTTTATGGAAATATTGGAGAGTGTATATGTCTTTAGAGTATTTAATCATGAAAAATTGTCCATTCTAGGCTGAGATATGGCCATTTTCCCAAGGTGTCTATGTGCACAGCGTCGTGTTTTTATGCGCAACGTGCTTGGGAAAGGTGACTTTTGGAGGCCTTTCTAAGGTCCAAATCAATATCAGAAGGTACCATTGGAAAGATTAGGATTTTCTACTACACAAGGGAGTCATCAAGCACTGCAAACACCTTCTCCAAAACCATGAAAAACTGTCTTGAAGTCAAGGTATCCAGAAGTGTAGAAAACCTCCTGTGGAAATTGTATTTTTGGAATTTCTCCAAAATAATAATACCTGTGTATAAACTGATGGAATTTTTTTCCCTTGGTATATGATGGACAAAAACCTCTTTCACTTTTGGAAAATTCATATCTATCTGTTCAACAACACATTTTGAACCAAAATTGTTCATGTGTGCACTGTAAACCCTAGGCAGCCCATAACTTGGAAAGGTAAAGCTATGATTTCTTGGAATTTGGTAGTGCTTGGAAAGTGGAGAGGACATAATATCATGTGTGTTTAGTGGTTCATATATTTACATTTGGCCTCCCTTTTTTTAAGGCCTCTTATCTCCCTCCATATGTACTTTGTAAGGGGAAAACCCTAATAGTGAAAAACATGGGAATGGAAAAATGGAGTAGGATGGAGGGGTTAGGAGAGGGAAATGGGGATGGGAAAAATTAGGAAAGTAGGGAAGGGTGTTAGGAAGGTTTAGGAAGTGAAAGGAGTGAAATGAGTGAGGGAATTGGACTAGGAAATTTTTACATAGTCCTAGCTAGGAAAACTGCCCAAAATTGCAAAATTGGGCTAAGGTTTAGGGTTTGGGACTTGGGAATTGGAAATGAGGGGATATGAAGGATGTGGGAGGTGGTCTTGGATTTTAGGGAGGGTTGAAAACTATGGGAATATTTTTTTTCCTTTGCAAATTAAGTGTGGTGACTATGATACTGAAAAAGCAAGACAAACCCTAAAGAAAGAATTAGCTTGAATTTTAGGCAAATTTGATGCAAGGGCTGAGACAAATGGTAGTACTTACTTATTTTAAGATGATAAAACCTTCCTCAAGAAAATAAAACCCTTTTAAATATTTTTTCTTCATCCCACAAGAAAATGTGTGTTTTCACCCAGATGTGTAGCATAGTCTCCCTGTGCGCAGCGCCTGCAAATTTTTGCCAATGAGAGGTAGAATACCAGTTTTTCTTGCCAATGGGAGAGGGGAGCTCGATCGTAGGAGGATATAAGAGTGAAAATTATTTTCTCTTTTGTCTTTTATATCTTGCTTTGGAGTCATTTCATCAATGAGGTAGGATGGCCCACCTCATGAATCTCACTTTCTTTTTAGAACCTTGTAGCCTTAGAACATTTAAATGCAACTTTAGAACTTAGGAAATTGTTACATAATAGAAACAATAAATTACATTTTGAAATCAAACTTTACTGAAGAAAATTTCCTATTACCACTCCTCCAATTTCCAGATTTTATGCATGAAATGACAGATTTGGTTACCTTGAAACCCTAATGACTTAATGGAGACACTGAATTGAAGGAAATCATGATGGTAATGACTGGAATGATGATGATGATATTTGAATGATGATACACTCAAATGAGTGATGACAAGGACCAGCATATGAAAAAAATTGGAAGGAGTGGAAATAGTCCTAGACCTAATACCTAGTGACCATATTTTTACTTGAAAACCTAATGAAATGACAAAAAATTGACTATGAGACCCTAGCAAGACACGATAAGAGCCCATTTGATCACTCGTGACAGGCTGTATATACTGACACTAACAACTATAATGTGGGTATCTCTCCAAAGAACCCAAAGATACTCCTCAAATATTTATGGGGTCTACTTCGCCATTTGTGTGATCAAGTGACATTGTTCAAGCCCAAAATGCTAGCCGAGGCTTGTGTATAGGCACAATACCTAGAGAAAATAGGCCTAAAAAGAGTGCAATAAAGTGGATTGAAGCAGAAGGAGCAAGGAGGGGATGAAGAAGAAAAAAGGGGGAAAAGATAAAAAGACGACAACTACAATACACTAGTGAAAATATCCTAGCAACCACTTCAACCACTGCAATATTGATGGCCATACAGAAGAGATGTGTTGGAAGTTCCATCCAGAGCTAAACCCGAAGAACAAGAAGAAAGATAATAAGAAGAAGAATCTCATGGTCACTGATTCGGGAAACCAAGTTGAAAGAAGCTTTGACGTGGATGAGAAGATCGTTTGTACATCAGTGCAGAAGGAGGTGAATCTGAGTAGCCTTCAACAACATGAAGAGAAATAAATGACCAAAATTTTCCATATAAAGATACAAGTCAAGAAGACAAAGATTCATGTTCTGTTTGACTTGGGATCAGAGGCAAATCTCATTGTAGTAGAGATGGTCAAGAAGTTGGGGATGGAAGTTCATGATCATCCAAACATATATCCACTGGGATGCGTAAATAAGGATGCAAAGTTGAAGATAACAAAACAATGCAAAATTAGATTTGTTATCAATGTTGATTTTATTAATGAAGTAGATCTGGATGTGCTTCCCCTTGATGTATGTGGAGTCATGTTTGGGAGTCCATACATGTACATGTGTGATCCAATATTCATGAGGAGATCTAACCAGTACCGGGTAATAAAGGATGCAAAATCATTCATCATCAACGAGCACGAAGGCAAGTCGAAATTTCACTGGTAAGTGCAAACCAAGCCAAGAACTTGATCAATTACAACAAGAAGTATGTTTTAATGTTTTTAAGAGAAAGTGAGTCTGAAGAGGAGTCAATACGAGGCAAGGAATCCCTGGAGGGGTGTACTAAGAAACATAAACAACAATTGGAGGAGTTTTTACAAGCATACAAGGATGTGTTCCGAGAGCCTAAAGGGTTACCACCTAATAGAGAAGTGGAGCAAGAGATCCAACTATTTCCAGACTCCCCATTGCCAAATATTGGGTTGTACAAGTGGTCTGTTATAGAAGCAAGTGATTTCAAGAAACAATTGTAGCATCTGCTAGAATAGGGTATCATTCGACCGAGTACATCACCATGTGGGTCACCCATCATCATTGTGCCAAAGAAGGATGGGACATGGCGAATGTGCATATATTACAGGGCATTAAATAAAATCACACTGAAGAACATATACCCCCTGCCTAGGATAGACAATCTGCTAGATCAATTGCAGCAAGCAAAGTATTTCAGCAAGATGGACTTGAAGTCTGGATATCACCAGGTTTGAGTCAAAGAAGAAGATACATGGAAGACCGCCTTCAAAACCATGCATGGTTTGTATGAGTGGTTAGTTATGCCATATGTAATGCACCAAATACGTTTATGAGATTAATGAATCATATAATTCACCCTTTTAAAGTTTCATTTGTTATTGTATATCTGGATGATTTACTAGTATATAGTGCTACCTGGGAGGAGCATATTTCACATTTGACATAGGTGGTCGAAACATTGAAGAAGCACCAACTGCTACCAAATCTCAAGAAGTGTGAGTTTGCACAACAATATTTGGTGTATCTGGGATATGTGATCGGTGGAGGAGAGCTAAAGATATATCCTTCCAAGATGGAGGCCATCATGAAATGGTCGATTCCTAGTAATGTTTCTGCAGTCAGGAGTTTCATTGGGGAAACACAGTACCTGAGGAAATTCATAGCCTCATTTTCAGTGGTAGCAACACCTCTCCACGCCAAAACAGAAAGTGGCAAGAGTTTCCAATGGGGAAAAGGTCAGCAAAAGGCTTTCGAGGAGCTAAAGAAGAAGATCAGTCAAGCACCAGTTATGGAATTACCAAACTTGCAACGACCCTTTGAAGTGAAGACAAATGCAAATGGGTATGTTACGAAAGTTGACTTGATGCAAGGAGGAAGGGTAATTTGCTACCATTCTGAAGTATTTCATGGGCTAGTTCTTAACTACCCTACCTATAATAAGGAGCTCTATTCCATGGTGCAAGTTTTGAAGAAGAGGAAGAACTATCTAATGGGAGAGGAGACAATAATCCACACAAATCAACAGTGGTTACAATACTTGCAGGCCCAGAGTAAGCTACAAAAGACTAGACATTACAAGTGGATGGGGTTTTTACAACAGTTTCATTTGGTGATCAAGTATAAGAAGGGAAACACAAACAAGTTGGCCAATATGCTTTCAAGGACACCCACATCAAATAGTACAACTTTGGGGACTCTTATGAACATGGAGCCATTCACTCATGATGCATACAAAGATGCATATTTAGAAGATGAGGACTTTAAGGAGGTGTATCAACAGTTGCAGAGTCAGAGTCATTTGCATGATGGCGACAACACCGTTGACTACCATCTCCAAGATGGGTTACTCTACAGGCTAGATAAGCTATGTGTTAATAAAGGTGAGCATTTGCAACTGATTAGAGAGGCTCACACCTCCAAGGTTGCAGGGAAATTTGGTGTAGGGAAGATCATGGTTAACTTGTAGAGGTATGTGCATTGGCCCAAGATGTAAGAGCAGGTAGCTAGGTTCATAAGTGGATGCATACTTTGTTGTACCAGCAAGCCTAGAAACAAGAAAAAAGGTCTATATCATCCCTTAACTGTACCCACTAATCCTTGGGAAAACATTTCCATGGACTTTGTGGGAGGTTTGCTGACAATTAGGAAGGGAAATGACTACTTGTTCATGGTAGTTGACAGGTTCAACAAGATGTGTGTTCTGATTCCTTGTAAAAATACCCTCAGCGGACAAGAAGCAGAAAACTTATTCTTTGGACAGGTTTGGGTGCACTTTGGGATACCAAGGAGCATCATTTTAGACAGGGACACAAGATTTTTCAGTGCATTCTGGACTACATTATGGGAGAAGGTGGACACAAAGTTGAAGAGATCTACAACATTCCATTCATATACATATGGGAAGACATAAGTAGTCAATGAGACTTTGGTGCAACTTCTGAGGGGATACAACCAGAAGCATCCAAAGACCTAGGATGAAAATCTACTATATATACAACATTCTTATAATAGATTAGTCCACACTTCTACATGAAAGTCACCATTTGATACTTTTTTTGGATATTTTCCACCTTCACCTTTGGATATTGCATATGGGCAACAAGGAGGTGCGAGGGAAGATATTACATGAGATGATTTGAGGGTTGAAAAATTTATAGAGAATATTAGGCACATCCATCTACGTGTACAAGAAACACTACAAAAGGCGCAGGAGAAGTATAAGGCCGGGCATGATCAACACAGAACAAAGAAACCATTCAAGGTGGGAGACAAAGTATGGCTACAGTTTAACAAGGAGAGGCTACAAGGGCCTAGTAAGAAAATCAAGGTTCTAATGTATGGTCCCTTTGAGATAATGGAAAAGGTGGGTGATAATGCCTATCGACTCATTTTACCACCATATATGTGCATTTACTCTGTTGTGAATGTATAGAATTTGAAACTCTATGAGCATTCCATGCTAGATCAGGAAGAGGAACAGGTCCTACCTTTTGTGGAAGATTTAGAACCATATGCTCAGGCAGAGTTGATAGAATATACAGTTTTTCAAAAGAGGTCTAAAACTACAAGACAAGGGTAGCATGAACTTTGGCAGATTGGGTTGAAGGGACAACTTCCAGGAAAAGCTAAATGGTACACCAGAGAGAAGGTGGAGGAAAATTTTCCTAACCTCATTCAGTAAAATAATTTGGGGACCAAAATCCTCCCAAAATGGGGAGGTGCGATCCGAATTGGATCATTATATTATATTTCATTCATCTTGATGCATTTGGAGTGGAAAAAGTGGAGGAATCAACTCACGGGACCATTTTTACCGACGGGACCCAGTTTGGCGAAACATAGTCTGAAACCTTTCAGGAGAAGTTTGAGGCATCAAACAACATTTTTTGGGGGTAAAATTTTTGCAATTTGGCGTAACACTTTTTAATGCTATTTTACAGAGAATGATATTTCCAACGACACAAGAAGCGGGTCAATCGAAGTCCGTACACAAAAGTTATGCTAGTTAGAAGTTGAAATTCCTGTTTTTGCACCTATAGTTTGGGAGGATGTTGCGTCAGTCCCCATTATTTATGCAAAAGGGGCTAGCCACATGTTTGTGACGTAAAAGACTCTAGAAGAGTATATATTGTAACTCTATTTAAGGGTTGATTTAGTCAAAATAAACCACTATTAGGCTATCAGGATTTGTTATAATTGGGCCACCAGGGGGAAGAGGCATTCCATTCTTCTGAGAGAATTTTATTCCATAGTTGAGAAAAGAAAGCCAGGAGAGATAGGAGGTAGAGCGCACAGATATGACCAGTGCACTGTAGCAGCCCACGGGCCACAAGCATTACTTCTTTGTACCTACAACCATATTTACAGACAGAGAAAGAGAGCGAAGCGACCTCATCTTCCAACTGGGTTTTCTCCCGAAAGGGTTTCCCAGAGAGCATATCTTGTGTCTTGTGTGTGTGTGTGTGTGTGTGATTATTTTTTTTTCCTCCACTTTTCTACATAATTTCCATTTGCATGCATGCACTAATTACAGTTAAATCCACAGATCTTAAATTTTAATAAACTGTAATAGTGTAGAATTTTTCAGAGTTTTAATATAATATTATTAGATCTGTTGTGACAAACTGTCTAGTGGAATATCCACGGAATTTCAAGGATAAAATATGCACTAAAAATAACACACATCCTTTTCTGTGACTGCGCTTTTCCTGCATAGTTGTGACAATTCTAACTGATGTGGATTTGTTCTTACCGTGCAAGATCCTCTGTTCTCCGTTGTCATCCAAACACTCAATATATTTGTCATAAAAAACCACCTTAGTTCCGTGAATATATAACCAATCCATACCCAAAATCATACTATATGACCACAATAGTAATATATTCAAATGTGTTTATGTAGGCATGCCATTCAACTCAAACACACAGGCTCTTACCCAATGCCGAACTATATTCTTTGTACCTGTATCCAACTGCACTAGCCAAGACTCTACATGCACTTCTTTATTCAAACCACACTTATCCACCAAGTCAGGGTTAACATAAATATAATTAGATTAAGGGTCAATCAAAATAGAAACAACTTGATGAAAAATCTTATCGTCCATCTCAATGATATATTCCTGGTGATTTTCCTGCCTATTATCCAATGCTACATAGATCCGTGGAATGCTCTGCGCAACATCCCGAACTGTCTGCGCCGCCTGTGCACTGTAAATATGGGGCCTACCACCCTGATTATGCGAAAAATCCCGCTTAAGTTGCCATTTACCACATGTCTAACACTGCAATTTTCCTTTACCATCACCTCTATTTTGCTGCCCACTAGACTGTGACCCATGTCCCTGTCTAACTATGTTGAACTTCTTGTTAGGTGCAACATTTTCTTTCTCTTCTGCATTATGAGGTATTTTTATTTTCAGCTTCCATTTACCTTTAGATTTATCTTTCCCTTTCCAACCTTGTTGAGATTTTGTCTTAGGCTTTGAATGCTCATAACAATACTTCAATTTCCCTATAACTTTCTCAAGGGATTGTGGCTCATCATACTCAATCCGATCTTTAAATGCTAATGGTAATCCACTTACAAACCTCTAAAATTTATCCTTTTCATCCTTAAGATATGATACATACCTCAACAACTCTAGGAACTTGGTCGTAGTCCCCATCTGTCATTAATCCCATATTTAGCTCATAGACTTCCTTGGCTTTGTTGTCATAGTACCTTTATGAAAATATTTATTCCTGAAGAGTCTATTGAATTCATGCCAACTCAACTCTTTTTTCCTAATTTATTTGACACATTTCACATCTTCCCATTAGATGTCTGCTTTCCCTTTGAGGTTGAAGATAGTTATTCTAGCCTTCATATTCTCTGTATAATCATGGAGCTCAAAGAATTTCTTCATCCCAAATAACCATGCTTCTACATATTCCAAATTCTTCAAATATCCATCAAATGTAGGTGCATTTGCTTTCTCTAACTCATTCGAAAAATATCCCCTGTCACTCCTCCTATACCGATGATAATAATGATGATAATAGTTCCTGTCAGAACCAGAATTAGAATAGAACCTGTGTCCATCACCTCTCCTATCCAGAGTATCCAATAGCATGCCATCTATGGTCATTTCATCTCTATCCGACCTATTACCACCATGAGATATACTACCATATGCCCCATTAGTCCTATCCTCTTACTCATGAATGATCTGAAGTGGTCACTGTCTCTACAATTCTGAAAAATTCTGAAGGATTACTGCATTGACTTCTACTTGTTTCTCCTATGCCTGAATGATTCTGTCATTATCTGCCTTGCAACTTATTATTTCTGCATTCAAGCTTCTCAATGTGTCTGCTAAGTCAGAATAATTCCCAACACCATGCTGCTCATCTGATATATAGGGAGAGTTTCATGAACTGTAGTCTACCATCTTGCTAGTCATCTTTGATATTCTTCCTGCAAGTATACCAAGTCAGCTAAAACCAAAACATAGCATAATCAATATACCTCAGTATAGTTAGGGGAGGATATTTCATCTGAAAAAGCAACTAGATTAGCACAATACATGTACAATCATAATCATAAAAATATATAAACACCATTTCAACCATCATCCATTTATCAATGCATGACCATACCGACCACATACCATGAACTCATGCACGATAACTATTGCCTTGTCAATGTATGCACAACAACAATATATAAACACTAACATGCATAACTGACATACACTGATCCATGTGGATATTGGTGGCCACCCACCTATTCTACCTAGAGCTCCAGTTATATTCATCACTTTCCTTTTTTATAGCAGTATTAACTATTTTTAGCAGTTTTTTGTGTCCTGAACTTTCGAAGCAGTTTTGACCCCCTAAATGGCGTTTTTTAAGGTCCGCTGTAGTCCCATAACCAAAGGAAAGGAGTTGCAACAAAACCTATAGTACTTCAAGATATCTCTCCGATGATATATACCAAACAAAGATAATATGACCAAGTTACGACCCCGGGAAGTTGGATGCCCAACTAACCCCAACGGGGCCCACATAATCTTGGCATTTCATCTCCTGAGGTTAAGGGCTTTGGTTGTTTATGGTTTTCCTATGTCGTTCAATAATAAAAAGGCCCTTGAGCCTCATTGTAACACAGTTTAGAGGCCTGTAGCCAAAACATCTTTTCTCAGAGGTAAGCTACCGATGCCCTAGCTAGTTTGTTTCCATTATGTCTGTAAGCATATTTATGTTATTTGATATTAATGAAATCAAGGTTTATTTCTGTTGCATCTCTGCGTTTATGTTTATGTATGTGTTTAATTGTGTTCCTACATAAGTCTAGATCAGTGGTATCAGAGCGGTATGCTCTTTCTCGATCCTTCTTTGCATGTCCCCAACGAGGTCGGGGTATAAAGAGTTAGGGCTCGATCTGGTTGAACCTTTGCAAGATCAGCCTCACAAACCCCGACGACCGCCCATGGAGGAAGAAAAGAAATATGAGGGAGTAGGAGATCCTATCAAAATATTGCTCGAGGAGGCCCTCAAGAAACAAAGGAACACGATTATGGATAAATTTTCTCAGATATTTCAACGACTGCCCATCGATGACGAATCTGAATCCAGTAGCCACTCTAGAGGCACAACTCGTTTTAATGTACAAGTAAAATTTGACATTCCCATGTTTGAGGGCCAAATAGATGCAGACATCGTAGATAGATGGATGAATCTATTAGAAGGATATTTCTCCGTTCATGACTTTTCCAACCGGGAAAATATTACTTTTGCACTCCTCAAATCCGCCCCCCATGTCAAGGACTGGTGGGAAACCTACTATGAGTAGAAGGACGAGAGGGAACCCTATCTGTTTTCGGCCACAACCACTTGGGATTCTTTCCGAGACACCATCAAGCAACAATATTATCCCGTGGGAAGCTATGAGGACAAGTACATAAAATGGACTACGTTGTGGCAGCAAAGGGATCAAGATGTGCATGAGCTGACAAATTTGTTCCATACCCTGCGCACAAAGTTGGGTATCAAAGATTAGGAGAAACATTTGGTGTTGAAGTACCACAATTTTTTGCACAGATACATTCAATAGGAAATGGAGTTCCTCGACATCTCCTCGCTTGTTGCATCATACCGGTATGCTGCCAAGGTTGAGAAGAAATTCAAACAGAAGAAGTGAGACTTGGGATCTGCAAATCAAAAACAAGGGAAAGGTGCCCCCTGTTAGAGTCGGTATCTTCATCCCTTCGTCAGAGATCAAAATCTCTTTTGTTGCATTTCATTTTAGGTGTCTCATTCAGTTCAGTCAACTGCATTCCATTAGGAGCATGGATCATCTGACGGAAGGGTCTTGTCATTCATATCCCTCATGTCTTGTACCTGCTGGCCTAGTTCTGTTCATCAAAATCATTTACAGTCATTTACAGTCATGTTTGGTATTTTGGTTGGCAAAGAGTCATTTTAGAGTTTTTAGTCTCATTAGGTCTAGGGTTTCGTTAATCTGGTCTTCAGAGTGTCTAATAATGCCAGCAGGCACATGAGGAAGCCTCAAATAAGGTCTCAGTGCAAAAATTTCATCATCATAATGCTTGATAATGATTTTTCTTCAAAACTCTGTTTTGAAGAAAAATCGTCTATTTCATCTTTTGTAATAAATGCAATGTAATTTTCAAAGTTTTTTCAGTTGTAAAGTACTTCAGGCCCAACCCTGGTCGCCTTTGCCAAATCTCCATGCCAACCACTCCCTGCAAAAGAGACAGAAGCTCATCATCAGTCCAAAAAATCAAAAGGAAGCAAAACAGAGTTTATTTAAAAAGTGTCAAAGTTCAAACATTACAAAAGTGGGTTTTTAAGAAGCAAAAATTAAAATCTTTGCCATAAAAGATATTTTCATTGTTTCAACAATCCATTTGCATGCCAAGAGACAACGTTGAGCCAAGACAAGTCGTGGAGGAGCAACGCAAGTGTTTGGAGGGAAAACTGTGTGTAGTTTGTTGAGAGCGGCGCACTGGGCAACCGTCGCGGCGCATAGGGCCGCTCATCTCCGTGTATTTTTGAACCAGCATGGCGCATAGAAGGAGCGTGACGCACTGGGCAGTGGTCGCGGCGCACAGGGCAGATAACCAAATTTTTGACATTGCTTCCACAAACTCCAAATTGACTCGGTTTTTTCTTCTCAAGTAAGTTCATGTGACCCTCTAGTTGCCATTTAAAAATGTTTGAAGATGGATTATGAGAATTTGATACATAAAAGCCAAACCCTAGAAGTGCCTCCTTAGGGTTTTGAAATTGAAGTTTTAAAATTGATTGTGGTGCCAAATACTCCATTTCCCACCTTGTTGTTCCTCCCCCTCACTGTAATCTCATTACTACAGTCCATTCTCCTATCTCCCTCAAATCCCTAAACCCATTCATACTCATCTCATTCCCATTATCCCTATCCCCATTTGCAAAATTTCCCCAAATCCCAAAAAAATCAAGTGGCTGTCCATTGTCCCTACATTTGTCAAATTTTCAAAAGACAAATTATCACTTGATTAAAACCCCATTGTCCCCACTGCCCTATTTCTCTTATAGTCCCTCCCCTTTGACACATATTTGGAAACTAAAACAAAAGCACCAAATTCTCATTTTCATCTCATACAAGCCAACATACACTTTGGACACCATGGAGACAGACACTGATACATCATATGACCGAGATAGTGATTCCACTACTGAGCTACATGCACCCAAAAGGCCTCGTAAAGGTGGCAGACATGTGAGGGAGGAGCTCACCTCATTGACTGAACTGCAGGCTTGCCCACTTGCCATGGCATGTTTTCGAGAACAATCATGCTATCAATTTTGTGAAATTATTGCTAGGACCCATCATCATCAGGAGTTGGCTCGTTTGTTTGTATTGCATTTACATGATGGTCAGGTAACTCTTGCTGGTGTAAATTTCACTTTGACACCAGAAACCATCTCTCAAGCAACCAGAATACCGAATGTGGGTGAATAGTGGAACAAAAGACAGTAGGTGGATAGAGTGCATTATGAACCATACATCAGGCCTAGCTTTGTGAGACAACTTAGCCGAGTGTTTCCTTTCAGGTTTTTGAAGGAATCCTATGCGCCTATGATGAAACTCATTATCAGATATTTCAGTTGTGAGGGCCGGTTTTCACGCCTCTATGCCTACCATATCAGGTTATTGATGCATTTCACCAGAGTGAGGATGATGAACATCCCTTATTTCATGTGCCGGAACATCGAGAGAATGACCACTTTTGTGCAGAGGAAAACTCCCGAGCAGCAGTACAACAGTATTTATCACTATGCACTCATTAAAATTGTAGTGTTGCATCTACTTGGCTTGCAAGGTATTACATGGGAAGACTTCATTACTAATGATTTATTTACAACTCCTCAGGTTCCTCCAGAGGTTTTTCATGAGCCAGGTGAACCTTCACATCAACCTGAAGGTCATGAGACAGAGCATATCAGTGTGCCGACATATGTCACTTATCAGAGAGGCACTAGAGGATTATTTGCAGCAGCCCGACGAGTACTATCTCCACCTGGGGTGGAAGGGGTCTCGTTTCCGTCATCAACAGCACAGGTACAGGTACAGGACAGAGGTAAGAGGCCTATGCAGGATGAGGGGCCTTCAGGAGGCCAGGATACTGATTTCATACTTATTGATGAGGATTTGAGCTCTCCAAGCTCAAAGTTAAGAGAGACCGTTCAGTAGCAGAAGGCTGAGATAAACACATTGACCCTTAAGTTGCAAAGAGGCCAATGGATTATAAACTACTTGGAGCAGCGAAACAAACAGTTAGAAGATCAACAAACAATCATGGAGTTGCAAAACATCCGTGAGAACCGGCAAGCTGCCCAAAGAAGCCAAACCGAGAAGACACCCATTGAGTGGGAGATTGAGGTTGAGAGAGAGACTTGGCTTGAGAGGGTCAGTATTCATCTTGAGAAGCTGTTGGAGAAGGCCAACAAGGAAAAGAACATGCTCAGGCACTTGAAGAACCATTATTGGGCGCGAAATCATGTTTGCAAGGCGCGAATTAAGATCCTGAAGGCAAAACTAAAGAGGGCACTAAAGCGGCGCAAAAGGCATGATAGACTCCAAATTTTGGCCGAAGATTATTTGGCCCAACATAGTGCTTGATGGTGGACATTCAGCCCAAATTTCAAGAAATTTGGGAAACTTTTTGTCAATTTTGAAATTTTTGGCCTTAAAACAAATTTTCCTGCTCGACGCGTAGCGCCACTTGGCGCGCGCTAATAATTGGCAGCTCCTCTTGAAGAAAACTTTGCATTTCTAGATTTTTCATCAAAATTTATGCACACCTACCCATTACCTAAGGATTTTGACAAGTTTTGGGTTGCCTAAAGGGTCAGAAACACCCTAAAAATGGCCTTTCTGCCACTTTTTGCATACACAGGAAGCAGTGTTGGGAGATTTGAGTTTTGGAGGGGAAAATGGAAACCAAATTCAGAAATTCCACTTGGGTTGGAAAGTAGACAGGCATATCTTTCCAACGAGCTATCCTGTGCTCAATTTTGACTTCGGGAAGGCCCTAAAAATCAGCCTCAAAGTGGCACTACGCATAGAGATTTCAGGCGCGACGCATTGGGAAATTTGGCCTATTTTTCACTCAGCAGCTCAGATTTTCGCCTAGTTTTGGCTAGTTTGACTTTTTCATGTAACTCTTGATGGAAATTGATGTAATTTTATGACTTTGATGCAATTTTGGCACATTTTTACTCATCCTAGTAGATTCGTTCACCAAAAAGTGAAATGTAAGTGAATGAATCAGTTTCCTATCTTATAGAGGCAAGTTGTTTCATTGCCTATTTTCCAGTTCTTAGTTTAGATATGGTTGAAACAGCTCCTAGAATGGTGAGCTAGACCCATAGAGGCATGGGGATGAGTTAGGCTTGTCTATATCTTGTAGTTATTCAGTTGTTTTCAGGGTTGGACTCTTGGGATTGCTTGGCACTTCATTGTACATTTCATCTCTACAATTTTGGCAAAGGAATAGACCAGGGTTTGCAGCACTCTTTGGGATCCATGTGGCTCTATGTTTTTATGGTGTGTTTCTCTCTGTGATTTTAATTTCACTGATGTTTTATGTATATCATTTTCCTTCTCCTTTCTTCTCAAATTAAACAAACAAGTTATAAAGGTGGAATTCTTTAGATTGCTTTGCTCTGCCTTGAGTTTTGTTTGATTTTCCATGTTTTCATCTGTTTGAAGAGGATTCTTGAAATCCTCTTGCCCTCTTCAGCTCCTCACCGGTCTAAACTATCCATTCATTTAATCTAAGCATCAAAACAATTGCCTTTCTTGCCCCATTCAGAACTCTGTAAAAACTAGGCCTCATCCCCAGACCCAAAACTGCTTTTCCCTTTGATTCCAACAAAACCCCCAAAATCAAAATAAAAATCTTTTAATTATATACCTAGCCTAAAATTAGCCTTTATTTCAAGTCATCTCAATCCCTATTGATTATCTTTGCTGGGATTGACCCGGAGAGAGCCCTCTCTTGATCTGGTAGGGCTAGCTACCAGACTGAGCGTGGTTTGATGTTACCCTGAACTCTGCCTTCCTTCAGCCTGAGGTAGATTTAGGAAATAACACCCCCAAACTACAAAAAAAAGGACAAATCCAAGGCGGGGTAGCCCAGGATAACCCACCAAAGCTGCAATAAAATAACAACACTGTGAGGCCAAGGAAGGACATGAGAAAGTGGTGTGAGTTCCGTCAGATCTCCACTCACAAAACAAGTGAGTATAGGGCCAATCAGTCACTGGTGATCGAGCTGAAGGCTTTTGAATTAAATGAATTCTCTAACTCTGAATCATAACCCAATAAGGGGAATGAAAAAGGGAAGTAGATTATCGATGCAGAGCCCAATGCCACCATTTCCACCACGAAGATCCAGAAGGAGGTGTTATCACCAAAAAAAAAAAACAATGAAAAAATCATTTGACAAGGTTAGACAGATTCATGTGTCAAAAATTAGGTAGTAGGATTCATTTTTATGCTTGGTCAAGGGACATATTAAATTTTTCTTGTTTTAGGTTAACCTAAGGTCTAAACCCACTCATTTTAAACTCCATCATGTCACATCATTCATCATTTTCTGACTGATTTCATTTTCCAAAGTTTTTTTGTACCGAAAGTGCCATATTAGCCAAGAAACCATAGTAGTGAAATACATTGTGAAAAGTCACTTTTTGCTACGAAACTGCTGATAGTTTCGTAGAAAAAAAAAATCAAATTTACACTAGGAACGCTACGAAAGCGCGGTTTCCTATATGTCTTGTCAGTCTAGCTATTAGGTGTCATAAATAATTGGGAGAGGGTAAGTTAGATGCTTTTCGAGTCATGGAGGGATAAAATCAAGGTACATGCTCAGGTTTGCAGTCATCATGGCTAGTTTAGGTAATGTATGAGTCATCATTGAGTCATGAGAAGACATCAAAACTTCAAATCCTTTCCTAATTCAGTCATTCTAATTTCTCATTCCTCCTTGCGTAATATTTGAGCTCTGGAGAGCTGCACTAAGCCAAAGCTATGGCTGGTTCTTTTCAAAGGTTTACTTTGAACATCATCAAGCGAGGCTGAACATCATCAAGCGAGGCTGTGCAAATATCAGAGAAACCATGGCAGAGAAAAGAAGGACAAACAAGGGTGGTCAATGCCTGAGATATGAACCTGCAAATGTGAATTTGATCAATGAAGACCCAACAATAGTAGAAGCTTTCATAAGAGCAGGTTGCCTACAGTTTTGTGAGAAGTTGCAGGGTTGTCATACACAGGTGTCCAAGGAGTTTTCTTTGAATTTCAGTGGAACAACCATTAAAGTGGGAATGCTCAATTTGTCCATCACACCAGAGGTTATTGCTACTGCTACAGAGATTCCAAGAGGTCAAGAGAACTGGTTCAAAGGTTTCAAGTTTAATATGGAGCAGTGCAAAGAGTTCATGAAGCCTGAGCATACTGAAATGGAACTCACCAATACTATTCCAAGAAGTTACCTAAAAGACAACTATTCAAAATTGCTGCTCATCATCCAAAAGTACTTTACTTGTGAAGGGAGGTACCACAAAGTCTATTCATATCATTTCAAATTACTTCTGCACTTTACTGGTAAGACTTCCATTGATTTGCCTTTCTATTTGCATAGAAGTTTGTCAAAAATGGAAAATAAGGTCCAAGCAAGGTTTGAGGGGAGTGAGACTTATTTATTTCATCATGGTTTAATGAAATTATTGGTATTAGATGAACTTCAAAGGTTAGGCAGAGATTGGTCCTCATTCTTGTTTATCAGTGGTTTTGAGTTGGATGCTCTCACTCCTTCAAGAACTCCTAAACCTAGGAGAATTCCATCACCATTAGCAGCAGATCAGAGCCAATCATTGGTAGCAGAACCAAGTGAGCCTGCAAGAGTAGAACCAAGTGAGAAAATTATGAAGGAGCCAGAGCAAATGTAGAGTCTTGACACACCAAATGTCCCACCTGCAAAACAGAAGTCCAAGGTGGTCAAACCTGCAAAACAGAAACGAATTATTAGTAAATAAGGAACCAAAAGGATGACTAGGAGCCAAACAATGGTTTTAGAAGAGAAGACAGTGGCTGTAGAAGATAGAGCAGAAGCTAAGGGAAATCTAGAAGATATTTTACATGCCATTGACATAGATGAAACTCCTATTGTTCAATCTGAGTTTATTGAGGGAGGTGGGCAGAAGTTAGAGAAGGCTAAATCTGTAAAGAAATTAGAATTTGAGGGAGAAGATGCAGGTTTCATGTTTCAAGCAAGAAAGCCTATGACAAGGCATGATAGGAAACTATTAGAGAGTAATAAAGAAGTTCAACCACCCACTGACACAACTCATCCACCTCAATAGATTATTGACCTTTCATCACTTCCAGAGAGGGATACAGTCAGCAAATCAAAGAAGGGAAAAGAGAAGGTGATGGAAAAAACAGGGTTGCAGCTCCTTGAAGAAAAATTGAAATTGGCCAATCATGAAATTGCTGTCATGAAAAGAGAAGAAAGGAAACACAGTGTTGAGAAAATTCAATTTGAAAAGATGAAGGCAGTTTGGGAAGAACAGGTTGACACTGTTTCTAAAACTTTGGATAATACACATCGATTTATCAAATGGACGATTTTAGCAAGGAAAGAGGCCAAACATCTCAGGAGGATGAACACACATCTGAATGTTACCAATAGAAGACTTAAAGACCAGGTTAAGGACCTTTAAGAGAAACTTGAATTAATCCATGATGAATTGCAGAACAAAGGCATTAAAACGACATTGATTGAAGAGCCAATAGCTCAACCAATTCGAAATGAGGAAGAAATGCCTCAAGGAGCATAAGATGAGTTGGTTTATGGTTGTTTAAGGTTAATAACATGATTAGAGACAATATTTTGGCACTTATAGGGTTCAATTTTCAAAATTACACAAAAAACTGCATTTTCAACACTCTTCAGCAGTTTCGTAGCGTGCCTGGGCTTGAAGGGTAGCAAAACACTACAAAACCACTATAGCTTCTCTTTTGACTTTTTGAACCAGTTTTGGATGAAATCAAGAGGTGGAATTGGTGTGGGAGATGTTTTTAATTATGGTGAACACTATGCCAAAGGAAAGAATCAATAATTTTGAGGTTAAAGGCATGTTTTGTAGCACTACGAAAGTACGCTACGAAACTGCCTTACTTTCGTAGCGTGCTGTATTTCAGCCCTTTTAGCAGGTTTTGGAGCATCTTTGGACATCTGGAGATTTTTGAAGGGTTAAAGACCATGACAAGAAATTAATAAGCACTCAAAGACCACGAATTGAAGATAAAATGACAGCCAAAGTATTCATGGAAGAGGAAGACTATTTGCCTAAAAAATAGGGTTTTTGTTTCCTAGTTTTGAGGAGGTCAGTTAAGTGGTCATAAAGTGATGAATCCCATCACCTAAATTCAAACATGTGAAAGCATACCTATCAAAAATGTAATTTCTTCAGTAGATAAGGTTGTTAAAGACAGTAATGAGTAGTTTGAGTCCTATTAGGAAAAGGACTGTCAAGTAGGATAGGTGTCTGTTTGTCATTAAGTTGATGTTTTATGGTTATGCAAGGTGTCATTAGGCAAAAATTCGATGAATCTAGCCAGAAGGCAGATCATATGATGATGTAACAAGTCTATTAAAGGCCATTGAGTTGAATTTTTCAAGGGTTGGAGAATTTTGGCAAAATTGCATCTTATTGTAAATTGACTGTTTCAACAATACAAATATTTGTTACTTGACCAACCTGAGATTCTAAATGAATTTTTAGTGCTTTCCTATCTTATCTATACCTTTTATGTATCTCATTCCAGTGGTTTTAATTTATAATACTCAGAATCCATTCATGTGATGCTCTGACTTCCTTTATAGATTAATTCACTGTGTATTTTCCTGTTTCATGTGTGTGTGACCTACTACGAAAAACTCTGAACTGCCTCAGCTTCCATGTCAAGTGAACTCACTGAACCACTGAAGGTGTTGACTCCATAAGCCCAATTTTTACATACTAATATTATTTTCAACCTACACTCATCATAAGAAAGTTATTTCCTAAATAGAGTTAGCCATATATATCTTTATTCAATATCATTAACCCTTGACAGAGCCCTCTCAGACTGAGGAGGCTAAGCCTCAGTCACAAGATTGGTTTGAAATAGTTGCATGAGATTGTCTGATTAGCAGCTTATCAGAAGAAATTTTGTGATAACAGGAGGAACCGGAAGATCCAGATGAGGGGGAACACCTATTCTATTCCTAGATGTGGGTAAAGGGTTCACCGCTACAGTTCATTGTCAACAGCGGGATCCAAAAGAACCACATTTCAGCAGATGTCGTGAAGCAGCTCGGCTTGCCGACCACAACACACCCACATCCATACACCATCAGGTGGCTTCATCAAGGACGGGATCTCCGCATCAGCCAACAGTGTTGCCTTCCCTACATCATCAAGCCCTTCGCGGATGAGGTATTATGTGGCATTGCTCCTCTTGATGTTTGTGCTGTATTGTTAGGCCAACCATACTCTTGGAAGCGGCATGCTGTGTATGAGTCCAAGCCTCGCACTGTTATTGTTACTTTGGGAAATAATTTATATAGGATACTGGAGGTAGTGCCGCATACCTCCATCTCTTTGGTTATTGCAAAACAATGCAATAAGCTAATTTCCAAAACCGAGAATTTTTTTTTCTTGATGATCTGCACTCACGGAAAGAAGAATATTATGGCCACGATCTCCAGACAGGGCTCCTCTACACTACAAAAAAATATGGACAAGGTCGTGGAGGAGTACGGGGACATCTTCAGCTCACCTGCAGGGGTGCCTCTGCACTGTCAGGTCAAGAACCCCATCAATCTGACCCCAGGTGCGTCGTTGACCAATGGACCAATCTATCAATGCTCTGTTCTAGAGAATGAAGAAATAAAGAGGCATATTCAGGAGCTGCTGCAGAAAGGTCACATCCGACCGAGTTCATCATCCTGTGGGAGCTTGATCGTGTTGGGGCAGAAGAAGGATGGGACTTGGAGACTATGTATTGACTATCAGGCGCTGAATAAGATTACTGTCCATAATAGGTACCTGATCCCATGGATTGATGACCTTTTGGACCAACTCAAGGAGGAAAAATATTTCAGCAAGATCGACTTGAAGTCTGGGTATCACCAGGTACCAATCGAACCCTCCAATGTGTGCAATATTTCCTTTAAAGCCAAGGAGGACCTTTTCGAATGGCTGGTCACGCCTTTTGGGTTGACGAATGCTCCCGGAACTGTCATGAGGCTAATGGAAGACATCTTGTGAACATTAAACAACTCATTTGTAGTGGTTTACTTGGATGACATCCTGATCTTCAGCTAGACTTGGGAGGAACACCTCCACCACATCCAACAGGTCCACCAAACACTGCGACAACACAAGTTGTGTGCCAATTTGGAGAAGTGCACTTTTGGAATGACCCAGGTTTAGTATCTGGGATACATTATTGATGAGTGGGGGGTGCATGTGGATTCCACCAAGATCCAAGTCGTTTGGGATTGGACAGCTCTAACTACTTTAACAGAGCTCCACATATTTTTGGGTCTTTCCAATTTTTACAACAAGTCCATGTTGGGATTCTCTCATATCACTTGGCCCTTGAGTCAAGTCACCAAAGGAGGGGCGGAAGAAAAATTATTTTGGTCTAAATATCAACATAAGGCATTCATAGAGTTGAAACATCGCCTCTACTCTTCCCTAGTGCTCACATTACTAGACTTGCAACAACCATTTTAGACCGAGACAGATGCGTCTGACTATGCTATTGGGGCAGTTCTTACTCAACAGGGGCATCCAGTGGCATATCACAGTGAGACACTGTCTAACACAATCTGGAAGTATCCCACTTATGAAAAAGAGATGTATTCTATTGTGCAGGCTTGTTGACAATGGAATCATTACATTTTGGGGAAGGAAACGGTTATCCACACAGACTACTGACCCTTGTAGTTCATACAGACACAAGCGAAGTTGCAGAATGATCGCCATCAGAAGTGGTCCACATATCTGAAATAGTTTCATTTGAACATCAAGTACAAGAAGGGAAACACCAATAATGTTGAAGACTGCCTCAGCCAACCATAGATCTTGGCGCTAACCACCTTGCTCAACTCTTGTGGGCACGAGACTTCTTATTGGCCACTACTCTACAAAAGTGATCTAGAATTTGGCCCCACATATAAGACGCTCTTGGAGGGTAAGCAAGTTCGAAATTTTCACCTCCAGGATGCATTGCTATGTCACTTGGGACACCTTTGTGTTCCTTCAAGCGAGCATGCCAAGATTATTTGGGAAGCACACTAGATTCGGGTCGCTGGGAATTTCGGGGTCGAGAAAATAGTGTCAGTACTGTAGAAGTATTTCTATTGGCCGAACCTTCGACAGGATGTCAAGAAGCACATCAGATCCTGTACTGCCTATGTCATTTCCAAATTGACCATCAAGAAGCAAGGCCTCTATACTCTGTTTCCTACCCCTATTCATCCTTGGGAATCCATTTCCATGGATTAAATGTCGGGCCTTCCTTATACTAAGCATCGCAATGACTGTGCTTTCATGTTCGTCGATAGATTCTCGAATATGGCCATTATGGCGGCCTACAAGAACAATATCACATCAGAAGCCACTGCTAAACTCTTCTTTGAATGAGTGTGGGTACACTTTTGGATCCCACAGTCTATCATCTTAGATGGGGACGATAGGTTCCTTAATACATTTTGGTCCAACCTCTGATCAATTTTGGACACCAATCTCACCAAGTCCACAACTTTCCATCCCCAAACTGATAGTGAGACAAAGGTCGTCAACAGGATGATCGTACACATTTTTCATATGTACAACTCAAATCATCCACGCACATGGGATGAGAGCCTCCCCTATGTACAACACATCTATGAGCAGGCTCTCCACAACCCCTTTCAGGTGGGCTTTGGATTCCAACCATTATGTCCCATTGACGTAGCCATGCCATTTGTGGCTATTTAGGCAGCTTCAGCTCAGGTCCAATATGAAGCTGACCAGGCAAACAACTTCATTGAGTGCATTCAACACATCTTCCAACAGGTTCATGGCATATTGGACAGAGCCAATGCTAAGTACAAGAATCGACATGATCAACATTGGGCGCCACACAACTTCCAGGTGGGAGACAAAGTGTGGCTATATTTGCAGAAGGAGCGACTTGCTGCACCTGACCGCAAGCTTCGCCCGCTCTGATATGGGATAGACACCATCACCAAGGCTGTAGGTGACAATGCCTTCGAGCTCCGTATTCCATGATTCCTTGATTTGCACCCAATGTTCAATGTGGACCACTTTGGGCCCTACTTTCCACCTCTTCTGGACACATCTGACATGGAAGAACAACTCACACCAACAGATTAAAACCCAGACTACATGGAACAAGCTCAAGAACACTCGCCAGCAGAGGATACAACTATATCAAGTTGTCAAATTAGGCCAACTGCTTCACCAGGGCAAGTGATTCATAATGGACCGAGTTCAACATAAATTTCCTCACCTCATGGAGGCTCTATATGCAATGGAGACCATTTATTCCTAAGGGGGGAGGAATGATCTAGGTGGATATTAGTGGCCACCCACCTATTCCACCTATACCTCCAGCCAGTTTCATCAGTTTCCTTTTTTATAACAGCATTTACTATTTTTAACAAATTTTCGGGTTCTGAAATTCTAGAGCAGTTTTGACCCCCTAAACAGCGTTTTTTTTAGGTCCACTGCAGTCTCATAGCCAAAGATAGGGGATAATGGAAAAAATTGTAGTACTCAAAGAGATCTTTTCGATGGTATATTGTACACGCCAAATGAAGATAATATGACCAAGTTACGACCCCATGAAGTTGTCTACGCAACTAACCCCAACGTGGCCCACAATTTCTTGGAGTTTCATCTCTCGGGGTTAGGGTTTCGGTTGTTTAGGGTTTTCCTATGTTGAGCCTCATTGTAACATAGTTCAGAGGCCTATAACCGCCACATCTCTTCTCAGAGATAAGCTACCAACGCCCTAGATAGTTTATTTCCATTATGTCTGTAAACATATTTAAGTGATTTGATATTAATTAAATAAAATTTTATTTCTGCTGCATCTTTGTGTTTATGTTTATTTTTGTGTTTTATTCCGTTCTTGCAGAAGTCTGGATCATATACCCATGATGACCACATCAAATTTCAAATGGCGACACAATTGCAACCATGACCACCACCATGCATAAACAATAAGCACATAGACCACAAGCATAAATAACACTTATGAAACAATCATGTATGCATGACCAACACACCGCGCATCAAGTCTAAGGGGTGAACCATGCTTTGATACCACTTTGTAATACCCTCCTCCCACATTTACCCAAGATAACCAGTCTACTGGGGTAAACATATGACGAGAGGATACTATGATGTGATTCAACTCCCCATGCATAGTTAAGGAAATGGAACTGACATAACAAAACCAAAAAAACCTTCCACACATGCTACAGAACCTTCAGGAGGCAACCAACACTTCCAGGTGATCAACCCCTAAGGTAATTTGACATTTTACCGACCTAGACCCTCAGCCACTCCCACGACAAACCATGCATGTGTCTGAGGCCTTCTAGTCACTTCGACAGTAAGGAAGTCTAGAGACTGTGGACTTTTCTTGGTATTTATGTGCCGACGTACGCAAATTATGAGCCAATTTTCCAGGGCTAGGTCTCAAGCCACTACACAGAACTTCATGAAAACTTCAAAAATGATAAATAACTCAGGAAGAAAGCTACCAATGCAATGGTTGTTGCAAGTACTTGATATGATCCCTACTAGCCATGACATACATTTCGTCAAACATGTCACAAATATGTAATCTACAGGTCATAACCAAAGATCTGAGGATAAGGGTCTCATATGTATTTAAGATTCGTAAAGAAGAATTTTTATTGTATCACAATAACTGCATTATTATCTATTTGTAGAAATTATACAAACAATATGTATTCCAATGGATTCAATCTGATCATGCAATATACTAGAGCAAGATCCTGAATCCTTCTACAATTAATTCTGCAGAAATTAAACACCATCACACAATCACACCAAGTAAAAGAAAGAAGCAAATCAATCACACAACACATATTTTTCCTGGGGAAAGATTGCTGCTCAAAACCCCTCTATCTCTATTGTATAATGAACCAAGGAATCATGAAAAAATACAATGCATTCTTTCTCACAAAAATATGCTGCACTCTACCAATCGTCTCACAGTGATCCAGACAAAATTGGTCCAACACTTAGCCAATTCTCAACCTGTGTTCAGCCTGCCCCAATCCCTATTCTTTAGGAATTTCAGTTTTCGCTGATTGCACAAACATCATGGGAAATCCTATGGTGCTTTAACTGCATCTCGATAGTTTGCCAAAAATACAACTGATAGTTAACTCCCCTTTAACCTTTGTCTCAACTGGGTCTTCATCATAACTGACATGCATGCAACTATTAATAGTAAATCACCAGTCACTTGACATATCACTGCATGTGAATGAAATCTAATTTAATTCACTTTACCTCTCACTAGTGCAATAATCAATTACAACTAGTTAGACTGAATTTAACTCACTTAATTGAGTTAACTGATTTCTCATGCATTAAACTAATACATAACTGCAACTTGGACTCTAAAACAAATAGAATCACTCTACATGCCTCACCAACCACCCTCAACTCAAAATTCATGAGAAAAATGAGTCAATCACACTCAGTTAACTATTACTAGTGTTTATGAGATAAGATTACAATTTATTATCCAATTTAATTAAGGGAAAATTAAATTAGACACATTTCCAATTTATTTAATAAATTGGCTTGCACACTAATGTATCACTAGGACCCATCACTGTGTGACCCCTGATCCCACACTAGTGTGTGTGCTGTCATGTTGTTTCTGGATGCCAATTTCACTATTTCTTGTTGCAAATTTCAACACTCCCTCTCAACAAGAAAGGAATCAATCTGTCCTAATCTGGTACCTTTGGAATGTTCTTGCATGCGCACATGCAACTCTTGCATGCAACACTTCTCTAGCATTGTTCGCACATGAAACTCTTGCATGCAACACTTCTCTAGTGTTGTTCGCACATGCAACTCTTGCACGCAACACTTCTCTAGTGTTGTTCGCGCATGCAACTCTTGCATGCAACACTTCTCTAGTGTTGTTCACACATGCAACAATTCTGAAACTAAATAGCCTCGAAATAACTGAGTCAATATAATTCATATGTCATCAAAGTCTTCTGACTGCTGGTACCTATTGCACATGTCTACTGGACTCTCTGCGATGTTGAAATTTGCATCCATGCACTCTGCAATATTGCCAACTCTGATCTGCGCTCCAATATCCAACACCTGTCACTCTGATTTATGTCTTCCTGAAATTTGACTGCATCAATCTAACCGATCCTTCCTGCTACTATTGTACTATGGGCTCCTCGTAGCCAAGTTCGATCCATGAGACACACCATCTCAGTGAACCCTGTCCAAATTTCTTCTTGGGATTAATTCTGCACATCGCCCCAACTCACACCTCGAGGTATAGATGCATGTACTCCCTCTGCCCTTCTGGATCGAAATTTCCCCCTCCTCGAGGTCTCTGCTTGAGTGGAATCTTCCACTTGATCTCCTCTCTTCTTCTCCAATTGTGGCTACTCCACAAACTTCTGACATTGCTTCTGAGGCTGCATGTTGAGAGGTAATTTCTCCCTCTCAACCACTAAGTCATTAACCACTACTTTTCTCCTCAAAGCCTTGCATGCATCCTCAACCTAGAGAGCATACAGGTTCTTGACACTTGAACTGATCTTCTTCACCTATCCCGTGGCTATGTGTTTAAGGAAAAAATTTCCTTTTCTAAACATCAATTCTTAACTATGGTCTTCCAATACCGCTACAGAGACACGATTCTTCCTCAGGCCTGGAACATGAAAAACATCTGCTAGTCTGAGATGGTATCCATTCTCCCTCTAAAAGGTAACTGTACCTATTCTGGTAGTGCTATAACTCTTGTCATCTCCAAAATCTATGCTCTGTTGGATGTCCTTATCCTCCAAGTCACTAAAGAGATCTCTGAGTCCCGGTCATACAGAACGAGGCATCGCTGTCTAAATACCACATGCATCCCATTACACTGCTATCCATGCATTCAATGAGAGTAAAATCAAGCTTGAACTGTGAAGCCAATGCTTCACCTGCTGCAACTGTAGGTTCCTTCTTGTTTTCCTTCTTCTTTGGACAATTTGCAGCATAGTGCCCATGCTCGTGACAATGAAAGCATCTGATCTTGGACAAGTCTTTCTATCCATCTTCGCCTTGGGATTTATTTCCCTTAGCCTTCTTTGCCTTACTGTCCAAGGCACAATATTCCTCGTCATTAGTCTTGGATGAGGATCCATCCTTGGTATTTCGCCTGAATTCTTCTTGTACCAAATCCAACCAAAGTCACTCCCAAGCTGGTAACTTCTCCCTCCCATTGACAAAGTCCTGATAACTATGCTAGCTCCTAGGAATTCCTGAAGTGCTAGGATCACCAAGTCATTATCTGCTATGGTCACACCAACACTACCAAACTCATCTTGACATTGAGTGAACTTCGCCAAGTATGTTGGTACCGTCTCGCCCTCCTCCTTCTCGATTTTCCTGAGCTTGTCCTTCAGCGCCAACTTCCTTTGGTCACTGCTATTATGAAACAGAACTGTCAAGGCCTTCCACATAGCATATGGAGTCACCTTGCCATGGATACTTGAGACAATGTGATCTCGAACTACCTCTAATAAGATCCTCCTCGCCCTTGCTACCTTCTTTTGTCAAGCATCAAGAAACGCGGTGTCTACAGCTGCGGGCTTGGGAATATCATTATCAATGAATTGTTTCAACCTGTTGTCCTCTAGAACTGCCTCCATTATGTATTTCCATGCGATATAATTAGAAATGCCCTGGAGTGCACATTCCAATCTTAATCCACTGAAAGCCATCTTGATCCGCTTGTCGCACCAATGAAAGTATATGCAAATTTGAATACTGTTTAACACAAAATCAATTTCTTCTCCACTATTGTGATTTATGGTGCTCTAATACCATGTAGAAATTATACAAACAATATGTATTCCAATGGATTCAATCTTATCATGCTATATACTAGAGCAAGATACTGAATCCTTCTACAATTAATTGTGCAGAAATTAAACACGATCGCAAAATCACACCAAGTAAAAGAAAGAAGCAAATCAATCGCACAACACATATATTTTTCCTGGGGAAAGCTTGCTACTCAAAACCCCTCTATCTCTATTATATAATGAACCAAGGAATCATGAAATAATATAATGCATTCATGCTCACAAGACTCTGTTGCACTCTACCAATCATCTCACACTGATCCAGACAAAATTGGTCCAACACTTAGCCAATTCTCAGCCTATCTTCAGCCTGCCTTGCTCACGCAATCCCTGTGGAATGCAATCCCTATTCTTGAGGAATTTCAACCTTCCTTGACTTCGCAAACATCATGGGAAATCCTATGGTGTTTTAACTGCATCTGGGCAGTTTTCTAAAAATACAACTGATAGTTAACTTCCCTTTAACCTTTGTCTCAACTGGGTCTTCATCAGAACTGACATGCATGCAACTATTAATAGTAAATCATCAGTCACTTGACAGATCATTGCATGTGAATTAAATCTGATTTAACTCACTTGACCTCTCACTAGTGCAACAATCAGTTACAACTAGTTAGACTGAATTTAACTCACTTAATTGAGTTAACTGATTTCTCATGCATTAAACTAATACACTAACTACAACTTGGACTCTAAAACAATTAAAATCACCCTACACGCCTCACCAACCACCCTCAACTCGAAATTCATGAGCTAAACGAGTCTATCACACTCAGTTAACTATTACAAGTGTTTATGAGATAATATTACAATTTATTGCACACTAATGTATCACTAGGACCCATCACTGTGTGACTTGTGATCCCACACTAGTGTGTGTGATGTCATGCTGTTTCTGGATGCCAATTTCACTATTTCTTGTTGCAAATTTCAACACTATTAGGTCATATATTCATTGTACATTCATATACTAATAAAAACATGATGAGATCCAGATACCAAATCTGTCATAAAACATACTCATAACCAACATATAACCAACAGAAATAATAAGGATATAACAACCATAAAATTCACATATAAGCCAACATATTTACACATGAAATACCAAGGAGAATAAGCTCTTATTAATGAATGCAAAAACCAACCAGGTATGGGACATCCATGAACCACCCGACCATAGATTGGCTGAACGAAATATTTCTTTCAAACAAACACCCCCATGTCATATTCCAAGCATGAATGTGGGACTCAGAAGCAAACCAAACCAGGTTTCCTTAGGATTTACTGTAATCCCCACTAGATCGTTAGGCCCTAAACAAGCATGGATGCCACCATATTTCTCCATCTACATCGTGAGGAATTTTCTTGCCTCCTATTCTCTAGGCTTTACTGTATATCCCGCCATTCACTAGTCAAGGATTCCTAGGCCTAATAGAGACTCCACCCTCTAGGATTTACCATATATCCCGTCATTCATTGGTCAAGGATTCCTAGGCCTGATTGAGGGCACACACCTCCAGGATTTTCCGTATATTCTGCCATTCACTGGTCGAGGATTCCTAGACCTATTGAGGCACACAAAATATAGCTTTACTGCAATCCCAACTTCTACGGTCCAGGTGTTGGACCCTTAGTTAAACTGGAGGGGGGGGGTGAATCAGTTTAACACATTCATGGACTTTTAAAACTTTTTCATTAGCACTTGTTTACACCTTCATTTCATGTTTAGTTTAACTTGTGAGTAATCTTAGAATGTGAGCAGCAAGCATTAGTATAATGTAACAGTAGACTTAATATGAGAGCAACAATTATTAAGCAGATGAGATAAACCACATCAACACATAAACGTCATGCACAGAGACACCAGATATAAGTGGAAACCCATAAAGGGAGAAAACCACATCTTATTATTATTGTGATGCAAAGGCAAGCTCCAACTTCCTCTCACCATTGTTTTTCTGCAGGCACCAACCTACAGGAGGCTCCTACCTCAATTCTGCAAGCTACAACTTGCAAGGAAGCTCCAACTCCCATTAATTTTCTGCAGGCACCAACCTACAGGAGGCTCCAACCTCAGTCAGCTACAACTGACATTTTATCAAGCTACAACTTGATGTGGAAGCACCGACTCCCATCTATTTTCTGCAGGCACCAACCTACAGGAGGCTCCTACCTCAGTCAGCTACAACTGACATCTATCAAGCTACAACTTGATAGGGAAGCTCCAACTTCCTTACTCTTTCAAAAGAAAACACTTGTTGATTTACCTTGGATATCAGCTCTGTTCTGTAGCATCTCTTCTGCTGTCCATCAGTCCTCATATCAGCCCTGCATCATCTCTGCTCAGCTCCTCCTTCTTCTTGTCTCACTGCTTCATTTCTGCATTCTCTAACTTTTCACTGCATCTTGTTCTGCTCCTCCTTCTTCTTATCTTTTCTGCCTCAATCTTCGGTACTCTGCATTCTATTTTCTTACGTTCTCTAGCTCTCTAACCTCTTGCAACTTTCTTATTTTCTTCAACTCTCTTCAATTCTGCTGCACACCCTCTTCTTCTCTCACTCTGCTTTCGTCCACCTTCTCCCCTTGGATATTACCCTGTTTTATACAAAATAGCTTCATGGCTGTTTGTATTCTACTGGGAATTCGAAATGGATAGCCATGTCTCTTTGCCTTCTTCCTTCTCATCTCTTTTATCCGCTCATTCAGAAAATATAACTGTAGGTACCAATTTAACATTACAGTGGGATATTTTTTCTCTTTCGGAGACTTGCCAATGCATCACAACAATATAAATTAAAATTATTTACATTTAATTACAATGAGAACTCCAGCTCACTCATTTAGCCTCTTGGCTAGCTGCGCATTTGTCTTTTCTTTGACTGTGTCTTTGTCCCTTTCGGCTCTGTTTGTTTCCTTATTCTCTGTCGCAGGCTAACGACCATATGCCATACATTTGTAACTGTGCTTTTTATATCAGCGCCTTATATATATATATATATATATATATATATATATATATATATATATGCAACTGCTGACTTTAAATCTGGGCAAATTCCAACCCTTTACACACAACAAGTGTCTTGTTGATGTGGTGAGTTCCGCAAGCGGAACATACATACACCACGACCTTTTTTTTATGGCCCGATACAATTGCACACATCACAATTGTATTATATTAATAATCGCCCTCCACCTTAAGCCGAGGCCCGTGGGTCCACAGACCACACAGCACTTTTCAATATAATCGCAACAACTTTATATATATATATATATATATATATATAGATAACAACGCCTTCACAAATTTCCGATTGCGATTAGGTCTTCTGCGATAGTTGCGATGCGATTAATCGCAATCGCAAGTTTCATTGGTATGTTCCACTGCTCAGCTTTCGTGCCGATGCGATAGTCCCACATAGCATAGATATATGCTTATATATATATATATATGCTTATATATATATATATATATATATATATATATATATATATATATATATATATATATATATATATATATATATATATATATATATATATATATATATATATATATATTTTCTCCAATCGAAAAGTAAAGACCCATGCATTTACTTTGGCGAATGCCCAACACGCACCTCATTTTCTATAAATTTCGACTTTAGCACAATATATAAATAATATCAGCGTGTTTCCATATTCCCCAAATCAAGCGTTATAAACATTAGTATAAGGGTTCGATTCCATTTAATCAATGGAATATCATCTATCTGGGCCCACTTGCCATGCTTTCTGATGATATACACTACTCCTCGACTTCTTCCGATTGCGACTGATCGCAATCGCAATTTCCATTTGAATCTACCGATATTCCAATGCTCCGAAGCTCCTATTGCGATTGATATGCTCCACAAATTTCCGATTGCGATTGATATGCGGACCCGACCATGTTTTATAAGGCGGAGTTTACATGACTATCACATCCGACTTTCATCGCAATCACAAATATTTGTTAACATGTTCCGCTTTAACTCCGATGCGATTGGTACCTTTGCGATTGTTCCGATGCGATTGATCGCAATCGCAACTTTCTGTTGTGATGTTCCGATGCCTTTATATTCTCTGATGCGATTAGGCTGATCCGATGCGATCAGGCTGGACTTCAAGTACATTTGAATCATAATTCATATACCCATCGGGTCCGGTACTCAATCAGAACTCTTGTCGATATGTTCCGCTGCCAATCCTTTCTCCGATGCGATTGGGTGAGGGTCCCATAGCATAAGAATTTTGTTTGACTTAAATCTGAATAAACCTGTTGTATTCTTAATTTCGCATCCATGACTATAATATATATACGTTCATCGGGTCCAAGCTTTAATCGCAATCGCAATTCTTTGGTTGCATGTTCCGACACATATCCATTATGTTTTATAAGCCCATCGGGTCCGGGCTTCATCGCAATCACAATTTTCTGTTTATATGTTCCGCTGCCCTTATAATCTCCGATGCGATTGGGAAAGGGTCCCACCTTATGATACTTTGATTCTTTGATCATAGAGTGCTCCATATATATATATATATATATATATATATATATATATAACTTTGGATAGTGTATCCTCCGGCAGGGTAAGCGATTCTCAGAATTATATATATATATATCCTCCAGCTTGGGTTTAAGATTCCCGGAATTATATATATGTATCCTTCCGCCTGGGTTACGGTTCCCGGAATTTATGTTTAGAGTTTCTACCAGCTGGGTAGTGATTCTCGGAATTAAAAAATGGCTCTGCCTCTGCTGTGATAACGGCTCTGCCTCTGCCTCTGCTGTGATAACAGCTCTGCCTCTGCTGCTCTGCCTCTTCTGATGCTCTGTCTCCTTTCTCTGTCTTTGCCTCTGCTTCCGTTCCGTTGTTTGACTATTTCATTTCAACATTCTCTTCCGCCTTCATTATATACAAACGAGTACTGCCTCTGCCTCTGCTGCTCGACCATTTCATCTCTGCCTCTGCCTTCGTTGTGCCTGTCTCTGCCTCTTTGCTATCTCTGCTGCTCTCGTTGCTGCCTCTGCTACTTGTCTTATGCTCTCTCTACTGCCTCTACTACTTCTTTGACTAATGCTGCTCCCTTACTTCTCTTTTTTATGTTTCTGCTACCTCTCTTTTTTCTTCCTCTGCTCCTTGGATGATGTTTCAGGTGCTCCTCCTTTGTCATCTCCTTTGCCATCAATGACAACATTTCCAACAGTCTCTCCCTTTGGCATTGATGGCAACACACCCACCGATAATCCAATGCTTCCTCCAAGTCTTTCTCTGCCTGGCTTCTTTAAGAAGACCATTTCTTCTATTACCTGATTTTCCTCCCCCTTTGACATCAATGGCAAAGGGTTGCACATTTCTCAGTGTAGATTTTGTCTTTGCATTTCCTCTCTCTGATATGTGTTTAGGCCTTCTTCTTCTGAATTTGTACCCTGCTGCTCCAGATTGGTGTACAAGACTTGTTGAGAGAACACTTTGAGGATAATTGAACTTGAATAAACATACAGTCTCTTTCTGATGTAGTGTGCCAATACATTTCTGTTGAGGAATATTGTAGATGAAATATGTCTTCTTCTGAAATACTCATCTGCAGTACAACATTTGTTCAATTATGATAATGATGCCAATATATCTTTTATAGCTGTGATTCATCTGTACTGCCTGTTGTTTGTAATCTGTGCTAGATTGCTGACATGGATAATACACTTAAAGACTGAAAGGTCCTTGTTGCTGTTGTAAACAATGAATCAAACCAGAGCTTACAACTTATTATAAGAATAGGCAATATCTTTCAATATTAAAGGCCAACTGACTTTCCTTCTTGTACAATGTGTTTTCAAAACAAACCCTTCAATGTATTGTTCAGTTTCACTTATCAACCATGCAATTTTATTTATGACACAATGGGTATGTATGTCAATAATCAATCTCTCTTTAAAGGTGGAGTACCAGTAAATCCGTTGTGCTGTAGTAGGATTTAGATGATTTAAAAAAACTTTTGAGCTTTAGATGGTAATCACAGCTAGTCCTTTATTCTTCAGATACTTTGACTGTTCTATCAGAATGAACTTCCACAAAAGCATATTCAAGATGTTTAATTGAAAAACTCTTTTCATGCTGAATGCAGATAATACTAGGAATATTACCTTGAGGTTGTTTTGCCATAGTTCTTAGATCCTGTGGACCTGTATCATACTGCTGCTCCACTGATAATGCTTGGTAATCTGTTGATAAGCATGCTTCTTGTTCCTAAACACCAATTGATATTACTTTGAAAAACCATGTAGAGGTTTCACTTCAGCTTGCACATTTACCCATAGTTAAGACATCCTTCATAAATTCTGTTATTGAGCTTTCCACTGTTCACACCCACAGTCATCAATATACTGAATCTGACCTTGTCATCATTAACCTTTTGCTTAGTCTGTCATTCTGATTTAAAAGAATGTCACTGCATTTCCTTTCTAGGACTGCTCCAGAATCATTACTGTTTTAAGTACAATTCAACTGTCTAACATAATGATCTTCAGGAAGACATATTCAATTTCTTTTGTATGAATATTCATGGGTTGATTAATCAAAGATTTATTACTCACTTAACTGAATTTCTCCAAGTGGACCTTTTGAAAGATGTAATGAACTGATGATAGGCACTTTTCTTACTCATCCTTCTTAATGTGATACATTGTCAATTCTAGCAGTATGAGTCATAGTGTGATCATCACTTTAATGTGCTAAAGTCTTCTTAGCTTACATGTTCATTGCTAAGGTTTCCTCTATCATCATGGCTTCTTGCTCTCTTCTCTTCTTCCATCAATCTGTCAGCTACTTAATACTTCAGATGATCTTCTTTCTCTATAGTTCTCATTTAGAGGAAAATCCTTTCACTTCCTGATCTCATAGCTGTTCTCATTTCATGGAGCTCTTCTTATACTACTTTCATGGGGATTATTTATGACCTTCTCTCCCCTTGGGATGTTGCTTCATATTTATCACTGGTTGGATATTTGCTATGTTTTCTAGAGCAGCTCCCCCTGAGACTATGCTAGATTCATTATGTTATTGAGATGATAGGCTCCCCCTTTCTCTTTTCCTTCCATACTTTATTGGGGTTCTTCATAATGTCTGCACTTCTTTTAGATTCATAGTTTTGTTTGATTTTCTTTGTTTCTATCATCTGTCTAGAGTTCTTTAATATATAAGGCAGTTTACAGTCCTTTTCTTTGTGGCCAAGCTTGAAGCATACATAACATTTTATTTTATCAAAGCACATTTGAGCTGATGTATAATACTTTGTTCCTCTTCTTGAATACATTTTACAATCAACAATTTTGTGTCCAAAATTATTGCATGCATAACAATAGCTATGGAAATGATTTGTGTACCTGGTGGAAGATTGTCTTTTCCCTTTGCTTGCTTGAGGTGTTCTTCTTGTTTGCTGCATATTTTGCTGGTTGGACTGGGTTTTCTTTGTCTTACAATGTGCTGCATCATGTCTTGGTTTGTGGCAAGAGAAACATGTGATATTTTTCATAGGAGGAATGAACCTCCTTTGACATCTTCCAAATTTATTCAATTCATATTCAGGAGTGTGAGGGCCCTTTCCAGCTGAATGTTTCATCCTTTCATTCTCTGTCCTACCATGTTTCTGCTTGATTCTATTTGTTTCTTCACAAATCCTGTTCTTGCTAGATTCTATTTTTGTAGGAATCTGCTGAGCTGCTACATTTTCCTTTACAACTTTTACAAAGATTATTTTCTTGTTATCTTCTACCTTGGGCTTACTAGTTTCTCCTTCATATCCTATCCCAGCCTTTATGAGAGGAGATCTTTGAGCATTGCGAATTTGGTCCAAATGTCCAGAGCTTTTCATTAGAGGTGTATTCATTAATAGTTCTCTTTGGGATTTTTCTAAATTCTTTCTTAGGCTCACTACTTCTTCTTCCAATTTTTCACATTCCAGATTTTTCTCTCTCATTTGTTGCAGCAGAGTGTCTTCTACTTTCTTTGCCTCGTCAAGCTGTGTCTTCAGGCCAATAATTTCTTTCCTATCTTCATATTCTCTCTCATCACATATTTGCACCACTGAATTAAGGTCTTTGTTTTCATTTTTCAATTTTTCTATTTCAGTCAAAGCAGTGTCAAGCTTGGATTTTTCTTCAGATGTAATTTCTTCATGGTTCTTATCTCCATTCACACTAGCAGGTACTTCATTTGATTGAATATTTTCCCATTGACATGAATTTTTCTTCTTCTTAATTCTCTTATCCTTCTTGTCAGTGCAGTCCTTAGTGTTTACTCCATGCATGAGGTGCAATCTATCCCAGATTTCTTTTGCAGAGGTTAAATCCATTATCAACTCAAGGTCCTTGTTATGAAGACTGTTATATATCACACATTTTTCCTTGGCATTCCTCTGTTGTTATTTCACCATGGGGGAGTCTGTGTAGTAACCATCACATACAAGCTTCGATACTTCAGGTTCATAAGCCAATATTCCTGTTTTAACCTTATCTCTCCATTCAGGAAAGTTTATCGTACTTAACACAGGTACATTTTGATAGTCTATGAATTAACCAGATCTCCTTCAAGCTATTAGGCTTGCACCAAAGGAACCTGCTCTGATACCAATTGTTGGACCCTTAGTTAAACTGAGAGGGGGGGGGGTGAATCAGTTTAACACATTCATGGACTTTTAAAACTTTTTCATTAACACTTGTTTACACCTTCATTTCATGTTTATCTTAACTTATGAGTAATCTTAGAATGTGAGCAAAAAGCATTAGTATAATGTAACAGTAGACTTAATATGAGAGCAACAAGTATTAAGCAGATGAGATAAACCACATCAACACATAAACATCATGCACAGAGACACCAGATATAAGTGGAAACCCATAAAGGGAGAAAACCACATCTCATTATTATTGTGATGCAAAGGCAAGCTCCAACTCCCTCTCACCACTGTTTTTCTGAAAGCACCAACGTACAAGAGGCTCCTACCTCAATTCTGCAAGCTACAACTTGCAAGGAAGCTCCAACTCCCATTAATTTTTTGCAGGCACCAACCTACAGGAGGCTCCAACCTCAGTTAGCTACAACTGACAGCTATCAAGCTACAACTTGATGTGGAAGCACCAACTCCCATCTATTTTCTGCAGGCACCAACCTACAGGAGGCTCCAACCTCAGTCAGATACAACTGACATTTATCAAGCTACAACTTGATAGGGAATCTCCAACTTCCTTACTCTTTCAAAAGAAAACACTTGCTGATTTACCTTGGATATCAACTCTGTTCTGTAGCATCTCTTCTGCTGTCCATCAGTCCTCATATCAGCCCTGCATCATCTTTGCTCAACTCCTCCTTCTTCTTGTCTCACTGCTTCATTTCTGCATTCTCTAACTTTTCACTGCATCTCGTTCTGCTCCTCCTTCTTCTTATCTTTTCTGCCTCAATCTTCGGTACTCTGCATTCTCTTTTCTTACGCTCTCTAGCTCTCTAACCTCTTGCAGCTTTCTTATTTTCTTCAACTCTCTTCAATTTTGCTGCACACCCTCTTCTTCTCTCACTCTGCTTTCGTCCACCTTCTCCCCTTGGATATTACCCTGTTTTATACAAAATAGCTTCATGGCTGTTTGTATTCTACTGGGAATTCGAAATGGACAACCATGTCTCTTTGCCTTCTGCCTTCTGCCTTCTCATCTCTTTTATCCGCTCATTCAGAAAATATAACTGTAGGTACCAATTTAACATTACAGTGGGATATTTGTTCTCTTCCGGAGACTTGCCAATGCATCACAACAATATAAATATAAATTATTTACATTTAATTACAATGAGAACTCCAGCTCACTCATTCAGCCTCTTGGCTAGCTGCGCATTTGTCTTTTCTTTGACTGTGTCTTTGTCCCTTTCGGCTCTGTTTGTTTCCTTATAATCTGTCGCAGGGTAACGACCATATGCCATACATTTGTAACTGTTCTTTTTATATCAACGCCTTTTATATATATATATATATGCAACTGCTGACTTTAAATCTGGGCAAATTCCAACCCTTTACACACAACAAGTGTCTTGTTGATGTGGTGAATTCTGCAAGCGGAACATACATACACCACGACCTTTGTTTTATGGCCTGATGTGATTCCACACATCGCAATTGTATTATATTAATAATCGCCCTCCACCTTAAGCTGAGGCCCGTGGGTCCTCAGACCACGCGGCACATTTCAATACAATCGCAACAACATTTTATATATATAACAACGTCTTTTATATATATAACCGCGCCTTCACAAATTTCCGATTGCGATTAGGTCTTCTGCGATAGTTGCGATGCGATTAATCGCAATCGCAAGTTTCATTGGTATGTTCCACTGTTCAGCCTTCGTGCCGATGCGATAGTCCCACACAACATAGATATATATATATATATATATATATATATATATATATATATATGTTCTCCAATCGAAAAGTAAAGACCCATGCATTTACTTTGGCAAATGCCCAGCACGCACCTCATTTTCTATAAATTTCGACTTTAGCAAAATATATAATAATATCACCGTGTATCCATATTCCCCGAATCAAGCGTTATAAACATTAGTATAAGTGTTTGATTCCATTTAATTAATGGAATATCATATATCTCGGCCCACTTGCCATGCTTTCCGATGATATACACTACTCCTTGACTTCTTCCGATTGCGATTGATCGCAATCGCAATTTCCATTTGAATGTACCGATATTCCAATGCTCCGAAGCTCCGATTGCGATTGATATGCTCCACAAATTTCTGATTGCGATTGATATGTGGACCCGACCATGTTTTATAAGGCAAAGTTTATATGACTATCGCGTCCGACTTTCATCGCAATCACAAATATTTGTTAACATGTTCCGCTTTAACTCCGATGCGATTGGTACCTTTGCGATTGTTCCAATGCGATTGATCGCAATCACAACTTTATGTTGTGATGTTCTGATGCCTTTATATTCTCCGATGCGATTAGCCTGATCTGATGCAATTAGGCTGGACTTAAAGTACGTTTGAATCATAATTCATATACCCATTGGGTCCGGAACTCAATCAGAACTCTTGGCGATATGTTCCGCTCCTAATCCTTTCTCCGATGCGATTGGGTGAGGGTCCCACAGCATAAGACTTTTGTTTGACTTAAATCCAAATAAACCTTTTGTATTCTTAATTTCGCATCCATGACTATAATATATATACATCCATCGGGTCCAAGCTTTAATCGCAATCGCAATTCTTTGGTTGCATGTTTCGACACATATCCATTATGTTTTATAAGCCCATCGGGTCCAAGCTTCATCGTAATCGCAATTTTCTGTTTATATGTTCCGCTGCCCTTATAATCTCCGATGCGATTGGGAAAGGGTCCCACCTTATGATACTTTGATTCTTTGATCATAGAGCGCTCCATATAAATTAATATATATATATATATATATATATATATATATATATATATAGATATATATATATATAAACTTTGGATAGTGTATCCTCCGACAGGGTAAGCGATTCTCAGAATTATTTATATATATATATATATATATATATATATCCTCCGGCTTGGGCTTAAGATTCCTGGAATTATATATATGTATCCTTCTGCCTGGGTTACAGTTCCCAGAATTTATGTTTAGAGTTTCTACCAGCTGGGTAGTGATTCTCGGAATTAAAAAATGGCTCTGCCTCTGCTGTGATAACGGCTTTGCCTCTGCCTCTGTTGTGATAACAGCTCTGCCTCTGCTGCTCTGCCTCTTCTGATGCTCTGTCTCCTTTCTCTGTCTTTGCCTCTGCTTCCGTTCTGCTGTTTGACTATTTCATTTCGACATTCTCTTCCGCCTTCGTTATATACAAATGATTACTGCCTCTGCCTTTGCTGCTCGACCATTTCATCTCTGCCTCTGCCTTCACTGTTCCCGTCTCTGCCTCTTTGCTATCTCTGCTGCTCTCTTTGCTGCCTCTGCTACTTGTCTTATGCTCTCTCTGCTACTTCTTTGACTGATGCTGCTCCCTTACTTCTCTTTTTGCTGTTTCTGCTACCTCTCTTTTTGCTTCCTCTGCTCCTTGGATGATGTTTCAGGTGCTCCTCCTTTGTCATCTCCTTTGCCATCAATGACAAAATTTCCAACACTAGGGATTCCAAGGCCATGTGTTTTTTCTTTCAGAGACCACCTCACTTAGTTTGAAAACCATATGAAAATATAGCTCAAGCAAATACAAGAGAACCTATCACACCATGGCTATCCAGAAATGGCAAGGCTAGGCTGAAGAACACTATCACACCTGGGAAATCCCATGCCAATGACATCTAGAGAACCAAATACACACATGCATGTACCATGCTTGCCAAGTCTAGCAAGGAAATCACACATGCAAATCGATACCTTCAATTTATCCCACTGTAGCTACTTGATCTTGCTATTCCTTGCTTGATCTTTGCTTCCCTTTGCCTTCTTGGTCCTTCCTTTGCTTTCCTTGATCCAATGCTAAAGTGCTCCAAGAAAAATCTATGTGTCTAAGGGTGTGAAAGAGAGAGAATAGAGAGAGAGCTCCAAAACTGAACTGAGAAAATGTACCAACTGATCCTCATAAGACTTTTTATTTATGAGGTCTATATTTTCTTCAATTTTCCATTATTTTCCTTCATTTTCCTCCTCGAATGAAACCTATGACCTTTCACCTTCATTTTCTCCAAATTTCCACTGTTCCATATATTAAATGCCAATTAATTGCACTTTTCCTTTCCAAAGCCTTTTCCATTACCTTTTCCAATTTCCCTTAGCCATAATAGACCAAATGAACACCCACACTAGGATGTTTTTCCCAACATTCAACTTGGAATAATTGTCCCATGACCACGGTCTTATTTTTCCTTTATTAACTTTATTACATGGAATTTTGACTAGTGTTTTTACACACAAACCTACACTACTACTCTGCGGACATTATTTCACAATTTAGAACAAAAAATTTAGACATGAAAGAAGAAATAAAACACATGCAACAAGTATTTTTTATCTGGGAAAGAAATATGCTAAAACCCCAATGCCTATTGCATTAATCAAATGAATAGAGATTTATTACAATTTCTTTTCTCAACTGAGTTCATCCTGCAAGTGCACAACCTATCTCTCTACTCACTGAAGGCCTCTGACCTAGGCTTAGTCATTTTCTGCCTTGGCTTGAGCTCCTATTTCCTTACATTGTTCCTTGAGGAATTAGGCCCCTATTATTTATGAAATTCCTCAAATTGAGTTGCGTAATTCCTTAGGTTGATCATATGACTGCATGCAACACCTTTACACTCAAGACTAGTCTACAACTGATGTTACACTTCCTTGGAATCTCCACCTGTCCTGGGGAACTCGAATTCTCTGCATGCACTAGCTATTTTGTGATGATTGATCAGTTACTAGATAATTACTGAGTTTGACTGAAGTCCCACTACACAACTTGATCCTCTTCTAGTTCCTCCAACAGTTGGAACTAGTTTAACTGAAAACAACCTTAGATAACTGACCTTGATTGCTACAAATTAGCAATCACACATGCTTAATTGAACTCTAACTCCTCCAACTCAAATTTACTAACTAAAATGGGTGACACAAGCCATGTCACACAAGTTAACATCATCCAAGTTGTCTGCTAATGTGGAAATTCGAATTTTCTCAATTTAATCAAGGCAAAATCAAATTGAGAATTTCTTGCTGCATTTTTCAACATTCTTACACAACGTCAATTCTAAGTAAAAGTAGTAGAATAGTCCATAGAAGGTACACACAAGAATTAAAGTTTTGATCCATAAAATAGCTTGATTAAAAATGGTTTCTCCTCATTAAAATTATAGCAACATTAATGAAAGATCCAAGAGCCAAAAGGCCTTTTCTTGAATACAATGGTACTACTTATTAAAATTTCTCTTGAATGATGACTTTCTACCTCCCTAACTTTTGGCCTCTTATTTAAAACATTCGTCCTTATCCTAAATAGGATGGTGAAGACATACTTATAATAAAAATACTCATAAATTACAATTTCTAGCATCATGTAGACTTATGCCTCAAGATGTTTCCTATAGTGCTTCGAGGTCATCATGGATTTTGACACTATCTCAGTTCATACATTGTAATCAATGACTTGCATACCATGGGTCTCCTTGCTTCTTTTCCTAGGACTTGTCTATTAGGATATTCCATGTCTTATTTTAATTTTTCACTTCATCCTCTGCCATTTGAACTTCATTCTTCTCATCTAACTGTTGCTCATGTGTTGGTACTCCATCCTTGTATATAGATGAAAATTTACATAGTCATTGTTATGTAATGGTCGGTCTTCCTTGTCACAATGTCTAGCGACCATGTTTATGTTTTCCACTTATTCATAAATCATGTGCTAGAAGAAATATAATATCCACTTTCAAGATCGATACATGGATGAGATTTACCACAAAATACATGAGTTTCCAATATATATAACTTCGTGTCATACTTAAAAGTGATATATTTAACATGAAAAAATCGATCAATAACTTAATGAGGTGTTCAAATCTACTTCCCTGAGTTTTATTTTTGATATTTGTTTTGTAGACACCTTCATTGAAATGTTGTGTTATCAGGTTTCTAGATCATTGATAGTGTGATGGTATTAAAATTTGTGAATTTTGAACAAATGTCGAGGAATGTTTTAAAAACCATACTAAAGAAGTTATGGATCTTGGAAATACCTTTCCAACAGTATGAGGATCAAGAAAAATTAAGTTTCGGGTCAAAATTTATAGCAAAAACATGACAACCAAATAATTTATCTAGTGCTGCAACATGTCATATATTACATGGGAAGAAAATTTGTAAAATGTAGTATCACATAATATTTTGGTTGAGTTCAAATAGACGTTTGACATTATTTTAAAAATATGTGATACATAACATGGATGAGACAAAACAACAAATGGATGCAAAAATGGGATATCTACCTCAATGCATGTCCCTCAAATAGCAAGGAGTTAAACAATTTTGTTATGGAAAAGTTTCATAAGGGAATATAAAATATTTGGGCATAAAGAAGAAGTAGTATGATGAGGAATTCAACCCCACTTGTGATATCCAACAAAAAGAGTACATTGTAGCTAGAATTTTGTGGAGAGAAAAGATTCTTATTTCTTAATTAAGAACTAACTCGCATCAACTTTAGTGTGAAACGAGACAGTGGAAAAGACCTAAAGAAGCTTGGGAAGAACAAGTGTGTAATTTTTTTATCTTCTCGGGCAGTGGAATCAGAAAAAATATTTCATTTTGGAATGTGATTCTTTCAAAGACTGTTACACGTCATTTTGTCACCATGAAATTTGACTGTTCATATGGGTCTATCACCACCTATATCATATTCCCTTAGTGGTAAAAAACATTAATGTTCCTGAATCAAGTCTTGGAATTGGAGAAAAGCTCTGTAAAACCCTTAAAAGTATACCTCCACGGTTTTTCTAGCCTTTCCCTGCGCATGCGCTGCTGTTCTATCCATAAACTACGACAACTCCTGCAATTTTTGCCACTATTACCTGCACACCCCCGTGAAAAGAAAATAAAAGAAAAAAGTAAATTCTAGAAGCCTAGTTGGTCGAATATTCTCCCAACTGGAAGCTTCTAGAGTCGTGATCAGATCTAGCTTTATCCCTCCACTCATGGAGCTTATTCCTTGGTCCATGGAGCTCAAATCCCTTCATGAGAAGAATCTACCCCCCTCTTCATGGAACTGAAACTACCTCCATTTCCCTATAAATTGAGCTTAAGTTTCAGGTTGAAGGGTACACACATGGTAGATACCAATGTAATTAGAGACTAATCTATACAGTTTCTAAGCTGAAGAGAGTTCATAAGAGTGCATACTTTCTACACTAGAGAGTTGTTGTTGGCATGAGAATGATCACACCCTTGTGTCTGTAACTCCATGCTGTTATTAAGAGAGGAAGGCTTATCAGATTGAAGGAGAAATGATTTTTCAGGGCCACGGGAGAAATCTGTACGACATCAAGGCATCAGGTTGTAACATTACTCTTTTTATGGAAGATAACACATATGGATCTCTTTTTCTCATTGCTTTGTTTCTATGCTTATTGGAATAATGTCAATACTTAGACTCCTTGATCACTAACTTGGATTAGCATTTTATTATTATTATATGTTGCAAATGCTTTGATCCTTTGTCTTGTCTTTGATTGCAGGTTCTACTTATTGGAAAAACCACTTTGGAGCATCTAGACAAAAGGCTACATCAAAGGTTTGGATTTCAAGGTAGGGGAATTTCCTCTCTACTTTAGTATTATAATCTTAGAATGCAATTAATCTAGAGGAAAAGTTTTCCAAATGGATCTTTGATTCTAGTTACTTGTCGAGTACTAGGCATATCGCTCTTGTCCGCAAGAGGGATTAATCCACGTAACAAAATGGCGACTCCGCTAGGAAACTAGAGCTTAGTTTTCTTTATTTATTTTCAGTTTGAATTTTAAGTTTTCTAATTTTGACTTCTCTGAGTTTGGTTGGGTAGATAAATTTTAAGAATCCCTGAAAAAGAAGCTTGTTATTTATTTTTTTCCAAGTTTTTCCTTGCTTGCACGGTTTTCAGCAAAAAACAGTGCGGAAACCTGCGCAACTTTTAGTTCAATTCAGTGCGCATGCGCTTTGTATTCCGCTATAAGCTGCGCACCACCTGGAATTTTTTGAAAAAATTACATTTCTCACTTTTAGAGCCAGGTAACCTGATTCTTTATGTTTTCCCTAATCTATCTTAGTTATCAAATATTTTGTTACTATTTCTTTTCAACAAATTTTGCGTTTGTGTGATTTATCATCCTGTTTTCATTTTTATAAGTAAGAGTTTTCCCTAGTTTATTGCTGCTCTATGAAAAAGATACCTTCATTTGCCTCAAATTAGTGTTATTATGATATTGTCTTTTCTGAGCCGTTAGGATCATTACAAACCTTACTTTTATGAAAACTTGTTCCCTTTTCATTTTCAAACCTGGAAAAGTTTCTAGCTTATTGAAGCTTGATTTAACACCAAAGAACCCTTGGATGTTTTCATTTCTGCTAAGATAAGTGGAAATTTTCTTAGTCTGATCACAAACAAGGAGAAATCATCCTCAAATATTCTAGATAGACTTCAAAATTAGAATTTTGTTTTGATTTTGAAATTTATTCTTTTAGAGTTTTTTAGAGATTGTTTTCTTTTGGAAATGGGTTGTTTATTGAATTGTAGTTTTTGATTTGATTGTTCAAGGAATTTTATTTCAAAAGAGTAACTAATCATTCTTGCAAATTGAGTTCTTTATGAAATCTTCTTTTCAAAAAGGATTTTGTTTATGAATGAAAGAGTTTGTGGTTTGAAAATTGATAAATGTCTCAACTTTCCTTAAATAAGATTCATTGAAAAGAAAGAGTTTCACTTTTCATTTAGATGAATTTAGAGTATTTTTGAGTCGGGTCACAAACATCATTAAAGTTTCAACTCCATACCCTTTGTCTTAAGTAACAAAAAAATTAATACAACGCCTTAATAAAATCAATCTAGATATTTTACATTTTCTAGGGCTCATTACACCAACATAGCTTAGGCTAGTGTTTTGGAATGGGTTGTAATAAACATTCCAAAACAGTTTAAACAAAAAAGTAGAATCTTGCGGTAGGAAAATCCAATTGTTGCATTTGTGCACTGGGAAGATCTTCTTAAAAGAGTCAAGCATGAGATCATGTCGGACGCAATGAGGTAATCATACCTATCTCATTGGAAAAGATAGAAGATGTGCACGTAATACAACTGGTAAACCTCAGATTAACCATTTTCGAGGAGCCTGGGGTCACTTGTTGGCAAACCTCATATTTACCATGTCGAGGAGCCTTCAAGGGGATTGAGCTTGATACTTTTCCCTTGCATGTATATTGGATCGTAGACTATTCCCCCAGGTAAATTTGTTTCCATTGGTGACCTTACTGACCATAATCTTCAGGATTTTTCCCAAGGTGACGGTGGAGGGAAGGTCCCACTGTACCTGGAAGAGACATTGGCTAGAATCACTTGGACTTTCCTGAGGGTACTCTTCACTTCGAGATGGCATAACTGGAGGGAATTGCACCAGACTGCTTCGTTAAGCAGGTTTTCGGGGTAACTGTTCCAATCGCCAAGTTTTCCACATTAAATTTCTACAATGTTGGATTTCATCACCAACTGGTGTTTTTAGTATGGAAACATACTATTTGTGTGTGGATTGTCTCTTAGATTTTGTAGGCATGTGTTTAACTTTCTTGTTTTCTTAGCGACCTTAGGTCTATTTTTTTGAAATATTTTTTGATTTCATGTGTTAAACATTAATTGTGGCTGAATTACTGAGACACCCTCGTAGAATGCAGGGGAAACCCCCTGAGTATACAACAAGTCAATTAGAAAAGCTTAAATCTGAAAGAGGTAAAAAATCAGAAACTAGATCTACTGAACAAGAGGAAACATTAGTAATTATACATCTCTATTACGAAGAAAATCAACCTCAGACAGAAGAATAACCAAAATTTTCAGAATTAATCACAGTTGAGTCTACAACTGATGAATTATCAAATAGTCAACTTATTGAACCCGAGATATCTGAACCCGAAACTGAATCTACTTCATCTGAGTAAACTTCGGATTTCACAGCCCAAACCCCTGGTCATCCTCGTTCACCTCGAGTGAAGTTTCGCATCACTGAGAACCTTCCTCCTGGCCTGATTAGTATCGAAGAGATTAATGACATGGAAGAAGAGATTGTACTTCCTTTGCATGAAGAATCTTTAGATCTATGGCATAGTGAATCAATATACCATTACAACCCTTTTAAACCGGACCCTTGGTATTCTCAGTTAACCAAATTTCTACATAATTATAGTCTCAATTATTCACCACCCTGTATTCCTTTTTACTCCATACCCACAGGTAATTACATGCCTTCATCAAAGATGTCTGGTGAGTCATCCATGTTGTCTTCTTCACCAGAAACTTTTTTGTATGGTGGTCCATCAATTCCTACTGGATACTAGTCGCTCTCTGTTACTTTCTCAGGAGAATCTCCCTCTTCTGAAAAACTTACACAATCAACTGGTCCTAATGAATCTGATACCAAAAATTTGACAATGGAACAAGTATACATGATTTCTGGAAATATTCCTTTACCTGACCCTCAAGGTAGCAATTTACCACCTGGGGGGCAGTATACTCCTCAAGGACAACCTCTTTAAGGGAAATAATCTATACCAGAGCCACATCTGCTTCAAGGGCAGTACTCTATACCAGGGCCACAACCTCTTCAAGGGAAGTACCCTATGCCAGGGCCACAACCTATTCAAGGACAACAACCTCCTTTGGGGCAATGGTTTTATCAAGAGCAACAATCCTTTCAAGGAGGTCAACCTTTTACTGGAAATTATCTGACAAATTATCAAACTTATGTTCCAATACCTCAACCTGGTTATGGTCAACCTTACGCACTGCAACCTTTAATGGGATATCCTTATCCCGAAGTTAACATCGTGTGGAACCTGTCATTGAACCAACAGAGTTTGCAACCTATGGTGCAAGTACCTTATAATGAACTTGGTCAACCAACTGGTCAATTTGGTTATACCCAAATCCAGCAACCTATCCAACCTACACTTCAAATTACACCTCAGGGATATGTACCTAGTAGTCAGCAACCTGGTCCGAGCACTCCTAGAACTCATGTCCAATTTTTTGTGCAAACTTCTGTTCAACAACCAAGTACACCTATCCCTGGAGTTTCCCAAGTCCCTATTGCTATAGCTCCTCAAACGACGACATCAAATGTATCATAAGCAATCCCCCAAGTCATTTCTCATCAAAGTGGACCTACAGTTTAGTCTACCATTCAAACCTCTGCAGGACAACCTGTTACAGCTACCATTCCAACAAGCCAACCTTATACTGGTCAGTTTGTTAATCAACTGTATCAAGGGCAGTTTTAATATGGACCCATAGGACAAAATCCAGTCTACCAAAGTTAACCATACCCTGGTTATACATATCAGATACCAGCTCAACCTGAGTTTGTTATGGATAACCTTAGATATCCTAGAGGTATTCCAATCCCAACTGCACAGGCTATTCCAGGCTACCCTAGATATCCTCCTCCGGGTACTGGTATCGTTCCTCAAGGTTATCAGTTTGATCAACATGACCCTAACCGTCGGTTACCATTCATTGCAACTTTGGCCTTGCCAGATTTTTCGCGCCTCACAAACGATCCGATTTATTATCTTCCATTTTGGCCACCAATGCCGAATAAGTGTCCCAGTGACATACCTAAGTTTGAAGAAAAATCAGAAGAATACCCCTCAAACCATGTGATGAATTATCATCTTTGGTGTGCATCCAACTCTTTAATCGATGATTCCATTCGATTGAGATTGTTTCATAGAACATTAATAGGCTTAGCTGTAAAGTGGTACATTGAACTACCACATGGCTCTTTCAATAATTTCAACGCGTTAGAAACAACTTGCTTAACTCATTTTCAGTTTTGAGTCCGTTACGACAATGGCACAAAACTCTTAACTTCATTAATATAGAGTACGTCTACATACATTTCAGATCACATACATAAATGGAGACATAAACAAAGTTTAGTGAAAGTTTTCATTCCGGATCAAATCTTGGCAGAATGGTTGATCAAATCATTACTTCTAGATATCACTGAAGATGTAGCTAAGGGAGGGGTTGTTACAGAAGAACATGTCATAGCTCAAGCACAATACTTAGACCTTGTATCACACAATCGGGTACTTTATACGAAAAAATTCCTAGCTTGCCACGCCCAGGTCAAATAACTGCAACTCCTTCTGGTTCTCATTGTGCAAACAATGTAATTGGTATAGTTAGTACTAACAAGAGTAAGAAGAAGTCATCCAAACCTACTTCTCCCATCATAACTTTACCTAATTCACCCAAGGGAGATTCTTCCCTTGAAACTTCTGCCGACATTCATGTTGTAGATTCATCCACGACTAAAGCTAAAACTGGAAATAAGAAGAAAGGAAAGAATAAAAGAAAACAAAATACATCTCCTAAAGATAAAACAGGAAAAAATGAACCACCTGATGAAAAACGGAAACCTCGTTATCGTTGTCTTATCTGTGATGAAGATCACTATACTAAAGAGTGTCCACATCGGTCCGAGGTATCCAACTTTGTCGAAGGTTCACCCACACTCGTTGTCTTGAAGGATCCTTTTCCCACTCAAGATAGTAAAATGATAGGATCTTCTTCAAATTCATCAACATATATTCTAATGATGTCTCAGGTCATGGTGGCGACACTATCTCAAGACTATGGAACTAAAAATCCTGTAACTGGTAAAGAGACTGAAAATTCTAGTCAAACACCAGCCATACCTCCTTCAGTTTCTGAACCACTTCAAATCGAGAAACCTAATCTTGATTTAGTGATTAAAACACCTGCTAAAGGTGTACTTCAAAAGTCAGCTTTCAATCCACATGCGAGTGCTGGTTAGAATTACAACAATGTTGAGGATTTGGCGATATCCCCTTCAGAAATGTCAGACTTAGAAGTGCTATAGTCATGTCCACCACAAAGGAAATTAATATTATGAGCTATCGAAGCTATTGACCCTCTGGATTTGAACCTCATGGCCTTTGAACTCGAAAATTTTCACCGAGACTCCCTTATCAAATGGATTTTCAGATTCCAGTATTAGTCAAATCAAGACAAGTTTTTCGTACTGTAATTGATGAGGGGGCATCTACGTGTATGATGTTGTTAAATTGTTGGAAAACCCTTGGTTCTCCAGCACTCAACCAATCACATAATATCCTTAAAGCGTTTGATGGAAGAGGATTTCATCCATACAGAATACTCCAGGATCTACCTATAGAAGTAGAAGGAAAAACCGTTAATCTAGAGGTGGAAGTTGTTGATGCCCCTCTCGATTACAACCTTCTTTTGGGTCATAGTTGGTCTTATGCCATGATTGCTATTGTTTCATCAGTATTTCGGGTAATCATGTTTCCTTATAAAGGAAAGATTGTGAAAATCGATCAGTTGTCATACTTTTCATTAGACCCTACTTCTACGGATAGCATCCAACATGTCGGAAAATCGGTTATCCCATACGAAGATGTTGGTGTAGGATTAATGAAGGATTCCGCACTCATGGGAACTTTTGCTATACCTCCACCCAACATACCGCGAACAATTTCCAACATCAATATGATCTCATCAAGCACTATACCATTTGATGACACATTAGCAATGCCTTCAGAATCAGAATTGGACTCTTTCAATGGCGAGATGCCTTTGAGTCCTTTTGAAACGACATATGTAGTAATACAATCATATTCTAACACCCCTTCAACTATTCCTGATCAAATTAATGTGATCAAAAAATAATCATCTTCTCTATCGAGCTCAGCCTTGACACTATTTTCAGGTCATTTTCAACATGTATTTGAAACTGATGAAAGTATTTGGGAAATTTTGTCATCAGATGAATTACCTTGGGATGATATACATCATACATATTCATTTTTACCTAATATTGATAAGCTTGAAAATGATTTTTCATCTATTTTTATGATTGATTATGTCAAGGAACCACAAAATCCCACATCGATTACACATTCGGATTCTGAGACAAATTTGAGAAATATTTCTACAACAGTTCCTATTGACATATCAATTAAACCTGGAATTATTGAAAACATTTGACATATATGTGCTTCTTGTTCGATAGAAGAGATTAACACTTATAAATCCCTATTTCAAGAATTTCGAGACATTTTTTCCTGGTCTTACGAAGAGATGCCAAGAATCAATCCTAAGATTGTAATTCATGAAATTAAGACATACCTAGATGCTAAGCCTATTAGACAAAGATTATGTCCAATACATCTGCGGAAATCTGCAACAATCAAAGCTGAATTTGAGAAGCTATTACGAGCAAGATTTATTTATCCAATTCCATTGATGGATTGGGTATCTAACATAGTTCCCGTTACAAAGAAACAAGGGACCATAAGAGTATGTGTTGATTATCGGGACATTAACAAGGCATGTCCAAAAGACAACTATCCTACACCCTATATCGACAAAATTATTGATGATTGTGCCAGAAATGGAATATTCTCATTTATGGATGGTTTTTATGGCTACAATCAAATCAACATACTCCCTTTCGATCAACCAAAAACATCGTTTATATGTCCTTGGGGCACATTTGCTTATTGAAAGTTACCTTTTGGACTAAAACATGCTGGTGCAACTTTTAAAAGAGCTATGTCTTATGATTTTCATGATATCAAACATATTGTACAACCTTATCTGGATAACTTACCTGCTCATTCTTAACACATAGAAGATCATCCTATTCACTTATGAGCTATCTTCATGAGATGTATGCATTACAAAATTCGTTTGAATCCGCACAAATGTGTTTTTTGTGTACAGTCAGGATGATTACTTGGATTTGTTGTTTTAAAAGATGGCATTCGTGTCGATCCTTCAAAGGTTGAGGCTATCATCAATTTACCTCCTCCTTCACTCTTCGGCAACTCCAAAGTTTGCAAGGGAAAGCAATTTTTTTACGTAGGTTTATCCAGAACTATGCTGAGTTAACAAAAGGTTTTACCTAGTTTTTGAAACAAAATGTTCCTTTTATTTGGGCTGAGATTGCTGATAAATCTTTTGATGGACTAAAAAACGTGTTGACCCATGCACTGTTATTGCATCCACCCAATTACCACTAGGATTAATTTTTATACTTACTTGCCTTTGATTCCACAATCGGAATGGTTTTGGTTCAGAAGGATGAATCTCACAACAAACATGTGATCTATTACCTAAGTTGGAATCTCAACCCAACGAAAATCAAATATTCGCATGTGGAGAAATTGGCCTTGGTAGCAGGTCAAGCTATCCAACGATTTCGTCACTACATATTGTTATGTAAAACAACAGTGATATATAATTGCAACCTGATGATGTATATTTTGAAAAAATACTTACTCGGGGGAAAATACTCCAAATGGATTGTCATCCTACAAGAGTTTGATTTGGAATTCGAGAAATCCAAGTCAAATAAATCACTAGTGTTTTCTGAGCTTATGTGTGACTTTCCCAATACTTAGACAGAAACCGTGGAGGAGAATCCAATCATGGATGAATCTCTATTTCTCATTAGTACTTTAGACCCATGGTATGGAGATATCATTATATATATTGAAACCCAAACCTTTTTCCCAGAGCTTTCACATTCAGATCGGTGGAGAATACGATATCAATCCCAACAATACAATATTTTTGGGGACACTCTTTATCGTCGGGGTGCAGATTCAATTTTTTGACATTGTATAACTCACGAAGAGGCTAAAAAGGTTTTGAATGATTGTCACTCTGGAGTGTGTGTGGTGGTCATATGTCTGGTTTTAGCACAACCCAAAAGATATTGCACGCTGGTTATTTTTGGCCGTCTTTATTCAAAGATTGTATCATTGTGGTCTGAAAATTCCACAACTGCCAATTTTTTTATCGAAAGATGCGTGCACCTCCAACTCCTCTTCACCCAATCATTGCTGTCAGTCCTTTTGCGAAAGTGGGCGTCGATTTAATTTACATGTAACCCTCACTCGGCCGGGGGGCATGGGTATATTATTCTCGCCATAGATTACTTTACCCAATGGGTCGAGGCGATGCCTACATTCATAGTTGATGGAAAAACTGCAGCTAATTTCTTATTCAATCATGTGATTGCTCGTTTCGGTGTGCCTCATGCTATTATTACAGACTATGGGAGTCATTTTCGAAATATTATGATGACTGAAATTTTTGATCAACTTGGCCTACACCATGATAATTCTACTCCGTATTACCCACATGCTAATGGTCAAGTTGAGGCCGTCAAGGTTTTAACCACCATGATTAAACGGATTGTAGGGACTCATAAATCGAATTGGCATACCATGCTTTTTTATGCATTATGGGCATACTAAACCTCTGCAAAAAATTCTACAAGGTTCACTCCTTTTCAACTTGTCTATGGTTTAGAAGCTGTGTTACCCATTGAATGTGAAATACCGTCACTCAAATTATCCATTGAGTTGTTACCAGCTACCTTTGAAGAGGAGAAACACTTTCTATACTTAGCACAATTAGATGAGACTCGGTGCACCGTTGCATTGGCTTCCGAAGCTCACAAGAAATGTGTGAAAGCTCAGTATGATCAAAGTGTTAGCCCTCACATTCATTTAGAAGGTGACCTAGTTTTAGTATACGATCAAGCTAACGACAAGCTAGGCGTTGGTAAATTCGAACCGATGTGGCATGGTCCCTATATTGTCAAGCATGTGCTTGTAAAATTAGCCTATGAATTAATTGATTATGAAGGGGTCTCTTTAGATAAACCCATAAATGGTCTTTATCTTAAGATATATTATGCTTGAATTTTGTGTGAAGATATCTCTTGTACAATAGTTACTTTTTAGAATAGTGTGCCTTAGATTAGACAAGTGTGCTTAGATTAGTTTTTGCTGTTACTACTATCGCTACTTATCTTGATTCCTCTTGATATTATAGATGTCGACATCCCTTCAAACATACATTGGTTTTGCTGATGGCGCCTGTCGTAGTACACGTAATATCTCTTCCGCGGCTTGGGTTATCTATTCACCCATTGATGAGTTAGTTTCTATTCATGGGATATGCCTTGGTCAAACAATGAACAATATTGCAGATATAGCACAGTCATTGAGTTATTACCTGATGCCATTACATTTGGTATTCGATGTTTGATCATTAGGCTGGATTCAAAACTCATTGTATTAAATTTAAACAGAGTTTATGCAATTAGAAATCCAGTGTTTTTAAGATTATTTTTGAAGGTTCGTCTCTTGGAACGACAATTTGATTATATCGAATATCAACGTATTTAAATAAATTTAAACACATTGGCTGATGCATTAGCTATTCACGTTTTAAATAGAAATTTGCAACATTAACAAAGTAAATAAAAACAACATTCAATCCATGTTGAACAAGATACTCAGAGAATGAAAGTAGTAATATCATTAGGATGGATAAGTTTGTGTTCAAAAAATATTACATCATCTGTGATCATAGGTTCAAACACCTTATGATCTAAAATATAGTGATACAAAAAAAAAATCTCGATCTACATTGACCATCAACTATCCGTGATGATGATCATGGCAATAAACTATAACACATGCCACCTTGCGCAGAAATATCCTGAATGGACCTGGAACACCTGTCACGTGTCTTTGGAGCCTAAGAGGGATATCATCGGTTCCTGTCTCAGGAATATCAATGGTCAAAATTTCAAGGTTGTGCTCCACGTCTGCCAGAATCTCTGCTGCATGTGGAAGTGCTACAAGTTGTGCTTCTTTCCTGTCAAAGAAACGAAGCATTGCTAGTCGTTGCGAACTGACATTTGCATTTAATTTTTTTTTGTTAGTATTGGACGATAAAAATCAAATAAAAATTAGATTAAAAACATTAAAGTGATTCACTAACATGTCTCATCCCACTGTGCCCCTGGAGGGAAATATGTTTCAGGATCACCCCTATAATCCATTCCTGCGTAAGGAAAGTCTTCAATGGTGAAGACTTGGTTCTTGAGCCACATGAAATAAGCCGGAGTAAACCAAACTACTGAACCACCCTCGCCACCATGGCGAGCCATTAGTGCCACCCATCGCACCATCCGAGGTTCCTAAGGAGTTCCACAATTTACTGGAATTGATTGAGGAGTGAGAAGTGGAATTCTCTCTAGAGCAAATGAAATAAGAATGGCACCATATCCGAAGTTTTTCAACTTCACATTATTTTCTCTAGTCAATTGGCCTTTCATGTTGGCCAATACTCCTTCACACCAGTTGAATATTGTTCCTTCGAAACACTCGACTTTAGTTTACATCTGTGATTTAGTAGCCAAATGAGGAGCTGCACTCTATGAATTTAAGTTCTAGTCGCAAGATAGTTTTGATATCTATGCGACCATCCTTCAACTCTGTATTATTGCTACAATACTGAGCTTTGTAGTGGGCAATGGGAAGAACTCCCTGTCTAGTCCCAAACGAAGAGATTTTTCTCCCTCTTCGAGATAATCCGGTAAGGAATTATATGTTTGCTAGCTCAATCTCGAGCCGATGGTCACCAATTATGAAACATTGGTCTTGAACGTCCCACACATTCACAAGCCAAGTCATTAACTCCACTTGTGCCTTCATTCCTTGAATAGCCCAGAATTTGTACAAACCACAGTTTTTCAATGCATGCATGGTTGCATTGTCATCCATGGCTTTGTTATATATGATCTCGTGTTCTCATTCTCGTCATTCCAACATGGTTAAACAACTTACAAATCAACAAATTAAATAGTTAAAACCAGTTGTAAGAAAACTTGAACCATTTTTGTGAAGAAATTTTAGTTTTCAAAATGTTCACGATGCCTGCACAAGTCTTGTGTACAGATAGTGTGGTCGTCCGCACGCACTCCATGCAGAACCCGCAGCATCTCGATGATTTTTCTTTTAAAAAACCGTCAGGGTGGGAAATTATCACATGGATCGCCCACGCACCCCCGAGGGCATATTTTGAAACATGAATTTCTCCCAAAAAATGAAATAAAAACTCAAAACAAAAAATGAAATGGATGAAAACGTAGCTAAGGATGATGTGGATTACTTGGTTTTGATGGTTTGAGAAATGAACGGTTAGTTCTCCTGATATCGGCTCCAGAAGTTTTTTGGCCAAAAGATCTCTATGCACTATTTTGAAAAAAAAAGGTGAAAATGAGTTATTTCAACCCCTTTTTATAGTTTTTAATGAATAAAATATTATTATTTTATTTATATTTCACTTTTAAAATGTCATTTTTAAATATTTTTACTTTTTAGAAGCAGATATTTGTAATCTTTTGAGTTTTTGTGCAGGATACAGGATCTTTGGTGAAAAGAATTATTTTGACATTGAGTATAATTTTATCACTTTTTCGGGCTCTGTAAAAATACGAAAAAGCAAAACCCTGGAGTCCTCTTTTAAGCCCTTTCTAGACTCTCGAAATATGAAAATATCGCCGAGTACTTGCTTATTCGAACTCGTTAAAGTAAATGAACAGTCGTCCTTTCAGTATAAGTTTACCCCTTTTCCGGACTGAATTGGACTAATTACGAAAAAGGTATATGTTGAATAATCATGATAAATAGAGTTCTCTCCTGCATTATTTTATCCTTTTTCGGGCCCGAGAGACTAAATTTATGAAAAAGAACAACCATGGATTTTACTTATGTTTTTCTTCTGACTCCCTAAAACTGAAAAACACCGAGTTTCTCCTATACTGGACTCGTTAAAATTTAACAGTAAAGGACCTGTCGATTACAATAGGACTGAACCACTCCTTCTTAGGGTTCGATTTTAATACTAAGATGGACTCATCCGAAGGATGAGCTTACACAAACAAGCAAATGTTATCCTCCTCAAGATTGAAAAAAATAAAGAGGTACTTGCCAGTAATGGTGGGGGGAAAATAGAGAAAAAGAATCCAGTTGTCACCATTGTTTAGAAAGCAGCATGCCACTCTTGAACACGACACTTTGTCACACTTGTACCTGGGTTGGGAAATCCTTTGTCTAACAGTTAATCGAACCACATTGAAATTCTTCAGCCGGTTTCTAGGTATTAGCTTTAGGTCGAATGCGGCCAAGCCATCTACAATGTCATTATGTGTTCAAGGGAGAGTTCAAATAGACCATTCATTGCAAACATTTGTCTCCATTCATGTTGACGACGACAAGTTTCTCGTATTCGACGATAGGTTGCATCATTGACCTTCAATCGAACGATTCTATGAGTGTTCGACTGCAAATCATTCATTCACACTTCATAGATTGTACTGAAGTACTTTGAGAGCCATTTTCATTAATGGTGGTTTCTCTCACACTTGTTAATGGTTCACATCATTGACCGATAATCAAGTGGTTTCTACCATGTTCGAATTCGACACAATCAATCACATGGATAGATTAGTACTAGTTCAAGAAGCAGAAATAAAGACCCTAGATCTAGTTTCTACCATCCAGGTTGCGAGAAGTTTTATTATTCATGATATAGTAGACTACTCATGAAAGATTGCTGCGTCCATACTGTGTCTACTTTTGATGTAATATTAAAACCATACATGTACTCGAACATTTAGTTAGTTTTGATTTGAGTATGGGAATTCCTACCTCAACGATGATATATATATATATGTTTTCATTGAATTTTTTTACAGGTTTTCAACCGGTGTCTCCAATCCAATCCTTGGAATGATAAAGAACTTCACTCTTCAAAATAACCTCAGAATTCGCACTTTAGGGGGAAATATGTTACACATGATTTTTTCACCATGAAATTTTACTGTTCATATGGGACTATCACCACCTATATCATGTTCCCTTAGAGGTCAAAAACATTAATGTTCCTGAATCAAGTCTTGGAATTGGATAAAATCTCTGTAAAACTCTTAAAAGTCTACCTGTGTGGTTTTTCTAGCCTTTCCCTGCACATGCACTGTTGGTCTGTCCATAAACTGCGGAAACTCCCACACTTTTTCCCACTATTACCTGTGCACCCCCGTGAAAAGAAAATAAAAGAAAAAAGTAAATTCTAGAAGCCTAGTTGGTCGAATATTCTCCCAACTAGAAGCTTCTAGAGTCGTGATCAGTTTAAGATTTATCCCTCCACTCATGCAGGTTATCCCTTAGTCCATCTAGCCAAATACCTTCATGAGAGGAATCCATCCCCCTCTTCCTAGAACTGAAACTACCTCCATTTCCCTATAAATTGAGCTCAAGTTTCAGGTTGAAGGGTACACACATGGTAGATACCAATGTAATTAGAGACTAATCTATACAGTTTCTAAGCTGAAGAGAGTTCATAAGAGTGCATACTTTCTACACTAGCGAGTTGTTGTTGGCATGAGAATGATCACACCCTTGTGTCTATAACTCCATGCTGGTATTCAGAGAGGAAGGCTTATCAGACTGAAGGAGAAACGATTGTTCAGGACCCCGGGAGAAATCTATACGACATCAAGGCATCAGGTTGTAAGATTATTTTTTTTATTCAAGATAATACATATGGATCTCTTTTTCTCATTGCTTTGTTTCTATGATTATTGGAATAATGTCAATACTTAGACTCCTTGATCACTAAGTTGGATTAGCATTTTATGATTATTATATGTTGCAGATGCTTTGATCCTTTGTCTTGTCTTTGATTGCAGGTTCTACTTATTGGATAAACCACTTTTGAGCGACTGGAAAAAAGGCTACATCAAACATTTGGATTTCAAGGTAGGGGAATTTCCTCTCTAATTTACTATTATAATCTTGGAATGTAATTAATCTAGAGGAAAATATTTCCAAATGGATCTTTGTTTCTAGTTACTCGCTGAGTACTAGGGAGATCACTCTTGTCCGCAAGAGGGATTAATCCATGTAACAAAGAAATTAGGGACATTTATGGCAATATGTTAACATCAGTCCCTTAGCGTTGTCTTTTCAGTGATGGGATTGTTAGAAGGTTGGCCCAACTCATCATCAGTTTGGATAAGAAAAGGAGTTAATTTCAAAAGGAAAACAGGAAGGTTGGGGGTCCCATAGATTATTTTTAGTCGCATGGAGGTTAAAATATCATTCATTCATAATATTTAAAGAGGGATAGTATGTGATTGTTTGGGGATGAGTTAAATGGTAGTCACACCTTATATGCCTCTCTTTTATACTTTATACTTTTTTTTTTTAAATTTTCCTCTCGAAACTTTGTTTCAATCTCCTTTTCCTCACGGTATTGTACCTAAATATTTGTTTGAGCCTCATAGGTTGCAGTAGACTATTTTTTGAGAGTGGATATTAGATTTTATGTGAGGATCAATAATACATGTTAATATGGTCTTTAAGAAATTCAAAATCTTAAAAAGGACATTTGTTAAACATTAATTAGAGTGAACATATGAGAATAAGTCAAAGCGATAAAAAAGAAGAAGCCATATATTGATCATCATATACATATACCTTTACCGAGTATAATAAATACAATGCACTACATGTCAAGGAGGATTTGAAAACATATGTGATACACTACATGTCAAAAAGGATTTTAAAACATTTTCAATAAACTACATGTTGGGGAGGATTTTGAAAACATGTGTGATACATAGTTTTCATACTTCACATTGAGATGTGTCTTGGATCATACCTTGTTGTTTCTGCTACCATGGCCATTTTTGTGTAACAAAACATAATTGTTTGGGTTCCTCTGCTTCCTGATATATAGCCTTTAAGGTTGGAAAAGGAGGAAAATTGTTGGTAGCATGCTATTTACTAAATATTCCACAAATATCAACTTGATCCAAAGGAAACTCCTTCAATGGGTGTTTCCTTATATATTTTGGGAAAAATATAGTTAAGGTTAACTATGCCTCTTCCATTTCTTCATCTGCATAATATCTAGTTGGGAGCTTAGGGAACTTAATATGTTTGTTTTAAAGTCTTCTAGTTGATTTCCTATTTTAGCTCTAGTGATATTGTTCCCAACAGTCTTACCAATCCTTGATAATACATCATGTGGGCCTTTGTATGGTTTCATTGTTCCACATGAATATCTACAAAAAAATTCCACAATAACATCATATAGTTGCTAGGATACATCTTCTCCACCCATGAGGTTGAGGAATTCCATGCATTCATCTAGGATTCCTCTCAACAATAGAACACACAATAGTTTAGGAGCCAAATTTTCTTGATTGGATCTATGCAGGTTACATTTGAACCTTTAAACATAGTCCTCTAAGATTTCATACTCGTTTTCTTGAAGAATTCTTCCCTTATTTCATTATCTTTTCAATAGTTCTGATATTTATCCAATTTTTTTTGCTTCATTTGATGCCATGATTTGTTGTTGCCATTAACTAGGCTCATGAACCAATGTATGGTTGCCTTCTTGAGCATGGTAATGAATAATTTCATTTTATGAGGATCAATCACGTAATAATAATTGTGGTAGAGTACATAAAAATCAAACAAAAAGGTATCCAGATCTTCTTGTGAGAGACTGTGGAAATTAAAGAGGGTAGAGTGTGGGATATTCTTTGTTTTAGTATTTGCATCTGTCTCTAGTATGGGAATATAAAATTAGAAGCCTCCTCTTTGAAGTATTCATGTGCCATTCCCTTGTATTATTGCTTTGGAGGTACATTTAGAGATTTGAGAAAGAGAATTCCTCTAGAGCAGTACTATTCTCTTATTAGATCTTCAGGGGACAACATTTCTAGTTGTTTAGTACCCTGCACATTCTCCAATCTAGGGCAAAAGATTCAACTTTTTGTTTAGCAAGGGAGTTAGACGTAGGTGTCAAATAATGTGGTTGATTTTTCTCCTTTACCTCTTTAGATGTGCTTGTAATGCTAGTTTTAAGGGCATCTTTTGAAGTTCTAACAAATCAACTCAATTGATCCCTACTTCTTAGCATTTAAAAAATCATCCTTCAATTAGATTTAAAAAAGAAATTTCATCTAGAAAAACAAAAACAAATACAACAATGATTATATTAATGACAATTCCCCGATAAAGATGCCAAAGATGACATGCCTTTCAATTATCTTTGAATTGATTTTTAGAAAATGGAAGGGTTATGCATTTAATTATCAATTTGGAATTCATAAAAAAATCATGAAATGTCGTGCACCATATATGCTTAATACATTTTTGTTGTGTAAATGAAATTGTAGTAATCTTTATACTGGTTACAGTTCAATATTTATAATACATCATCAAGTCACCAACTAACTCCATGCCAAGTTCACAATCCAATCCACACTTTGTAGAAATGTAAATTCTAATTGAAGAAGTAGAAAAGAAATTTCACTCCTTGGAGGAAATAAATCACACATAAACCAAAAGTTGACTTCTTGTAGTAATAAACTGATCCTTTAGGCAATAATAGAGTTGTAATTGCAGATATGAGATGTAATAAGATAAAACTTTATAAAATCATTCCTTGCTTGTTTAAGAAACCAAATATCACTTAGCTATTGAAAATATCAAATAATATGATCAAAGATTGAAACAAAGTTAGCATTGAATTGTAGCAATATGAATCTATGAGTTACAACAAAGTAAAAGGAACAAAATTGAAAATGGAAATCACAACATACACAAAATACAATCTACAAGAATTGCAACAACACAAATAAGTCGAATTGCAACAAAGTGAACAATTCAAACTAAAACAAAGTAATTGAAAGGAATTGAAAAAAAGTTAATTAGTAAAATTACAACATACATGAATCACATAATAGTAATATAGGAATAGAATTAAAGAGATAACATAAACTACAACTATCTACTAATATAAACAATACCTGACTAAGAGGGGGCCCTACCTGCTTAGACTGGCACTGGGTTAAAAAGGAAGGAGTATTTGAGCACTCAATGCACCATTGAGGAAGAAAATGAATTTTAAATTATAGTGGAAATGGAGTTACAACACTTAACAATTCAATATAATCTCTCTTCTCTCTATCTGCTTAAATCCCCAACTATCTCTATGTGTATCCTTTTATACAAAGCATATTCTACCTAAATGGAGTGATTGAGAAGGATGGACAACCATGAGAATTAAGTTGTTCCATCTTGATACATTATTTTCCCACAAATAATAATAATTTGGGTACGTGCTGACTCAATTTCTTGTACAACAAGTGGAAAGTCAATCTACTTGCTCCTTGTTTCTTTCCATCATGAAAATACCATTTATTTTGGTTTTGACCATCCCAAAAGTGATAGTTGTTTGTTTGACTGTAGAGATGGCATAGTTATAATGGAGTTGCATCATATTTGGTCTAGAGTTGTAGCATGAACTACAGAGAAAGTTTAAGCTTCAAGTGTAGTCTAGAATTGTAGCATGAGCCAGAGAAAGAGTTGCAACTCCAGGTGCAGTCTAGAGTTGCATCCACGAATGCAAGCGAGAGTTGTAACATGAGCTAGAGAAAGTGTTGCAACAATGAGCCAGAGTAGGAATTGCAAAAACAGTATTAAAAAAGATTTGAAAAAACAACACGAACAAGAGTTATAAAAACTTCGTGCATTGCAGTTATGACTACATCATGTCATGAGCTGCAACAATGGGAGTTGCAACAACAAATATGAGTTGCAACAACGATTATGAAGTGCAGGAAACGTTGATCAGTGTGTGCACTTTTATTTCCTATTCACCATGGTTAGTAAAGAAAGATAACAAATCCTAATAATGCATAAGGATAAGTATAGAAATAGCATATTGAGGTGATACATGTACCTTTGTCAAAAACATGTTTTTGTGAATGGAAAGTGAGGAAACAAGATTTAATAAAAAAAAAAGAGAAATAAAAGGTGTTGGATGGGTGGAAAAAGGATGCCAATTGAGCACTCATCAACAACCTAATGTGTAAACTGGATGAGTTGAAGGTGTTAATGTTGGATATGGAAGGTCGCCAAGCAAAAATGCAGATGGGATCACTTCCAAGTTCTCTAACGCCACCATGTTGCAAAGGAGAGGAGTAACCCATAAATATGGACACCTCCATGTCTTCTTAATGCACAAGTTTTATTTTATATTTATGGTGTCCAACTTTTATTATACCTTGTTAGTTCTTGCAAGGAATGTTCTCCCCAACACTGGATATGTGTTTTTTGGTCTATATTAGTATCCTTTAGGAATGAAACCCTACATGGTTTTTTTTTTTTTTTGTATTTAACTACTAGATTCCTCTTCCGTGGGGAAACAGATCTAGTCAAACTTATTTAGTTTGGACCACTAAAACCTAGATTCCCTGGTTTGACTTAAAAAATAAAAAATAAAAAATAGAAGAAAAAACCAATGCACATGCATAACTATCCTTGAGCCCATAACTAGTTCCCCAAACTTAATATTGTTAATTAATCTACATAATGGGTATTTTTTTTTCAATGGATTATGCAAGTAAACTATGTACATGTTAAAGAGAATCACATACAAAGCCCCAATGGTTGAGACCTCAAAGGAAGAGTCAATTTCCAGCTCTCTTGGTACCGAATACAAGGACAATCCATGTTTCATTGACATATATAAAACATATGCATGGCCATAAGTGTATCAACTTTTTCTGATATAAACCACCTCTAGATGACCCAAATTCATAGATCTATATGGCTATTAGGAGGTCTTAGATGCACAAGTTGGCTACTCATCCCCTTGTCTTTCCATTTGCAGAGGTAGTTGAATGGTTAGTAATGCATGGTGATCCTGAGAAAGCAATGATCAAGGATAGTGACAAGAAGCCTATTGCCTCATTCAGTGCCTATAATATTGTGACATATTATAAATCCCGCAAGAAGAGTTATCCTTAATTGAGGATTGTTTGTTATATTTTAATATCTTTCTTAGAGAGCTTCTCCAGACATAGTGGGCCAAAAAAGAAATCTTTGTTCCAAGCCAAACAAATAATACCTTACCAGTATATTGAATTCTCCCTTATAGCTAGTGGATACTTGGTTATACGGGTTGTATGTCTGGCCCAACGTGGAAACCATTTATGAAAGATGGGTCTCGTTGATGTATTTTGCAATAGTTGAGGGAAGCATCTTCAATTGGGTTAATATAATCTCTCTCTCTCTTTCCTTAAAATATAATATCATACAAGCTCATAATCCAAAGGAATGCTAACATCCTCAGTTCCTCATGGTCTCCTACCTATTAGACATTGTCTATGTCAAGCATGTATTCCCATCAATGGGTTGGAAGTGGATAAATGCAAGAGGAACCTATGAGAATTTATTGCAAATTCCTATGGGAGTCTCATTACATCTAGTCTTACACCAAGATATTCCAAGACCTCTTGATCCTCCTATATGAACTTTTGTTCAATGTGCTTGCTCCATGTCTGAAAGAGCTAGGAAGTTGATGTTCACAATAGGTGATTGGTTCGTTGATCAAAAAGGCATGTAACTGACTAGTTCATTGATCACAACAATGGCATTAAATACTCATCTCAATATGAACTGGCCAACTGAGTCGGGGACTACAACTCTCAACCCAACCTTAGATTGGGTTGAATGATGGTCTTTCTTGTAGCCGAATCACCCCCAATCTAGATTCCTGAGAGTGAGTGAGGGACATGCTTATGGATTTCTTGGCTAGAACTAGGTCTCCAAAGGGTATACCCCCTCCACCCTCCAACTAAATCACAACACTCAAAGTATTAAAGCTGACATTCAATTTTAGAGAGATTATGAAGTCTCCTAGACTCCCTAAGAATCTATATGAATAAGAGTCAAGCAACCCAAACCTGATTATAATGTCATGTCAATATGAGTAGACTTGTTGTTGTATTTTCATATAATTTGATTACATCAACTCTGCATTTCACATACTTGTCAATGAACTTAACATTGCTTGATTGAAATGCTTGACCTGGAATAGGAAGGTGCTTGGAACTGTTAGCCACCCATAAATTCTATCATATCAGGTGGTGGCTAAATGATGTTGGATAGCCTTCAAGAAAAAAATTCATTGCTAAAATTGCTGATGCTTAAAGTCTTTTGATAATATCCTATCCTTTGGATAATCGTCACTGCTTTTCCCCTTTTCAACTCAGAGATTTTGCTGTCATTACATGAAGAAAAACTGCTACAAGCACCATTTTCCTTTTTCTCCCTTCTTCCAAAACTGACCTCATCTTTGCTTTCTTTTCCCATGAAAAAACCCTCATTTTCATGTTTTTCCCCTTTCCCTTCATTAAAACCCCCTTGATAAGGTTCAAGAATCTTTCTTAGCCTTACCGAAAACCCCAAAACCCCTTGAAAACCATTAAAAATCCATAAAAATACATTGTTTATGACTTAAGCCCCCTTGGGCTAAGTCTTTAACCCGCCCTTCCATACGTCTTGGTGCCAGAACCAAGTTCTAATCCTCTAAGCGCTTATCATATCGCCCCATGCCGATTAGCCCTTCATCCATAACCCCCGGTCATATGGCTTTCCATGTAACCCGTGGCCCCGCAGATGGGCGCCTAACCATTTTGTATTTATATCCTGCCCCCGAAAAATATTGAAACTTTATGTTATATTGAAACTATGGGTTTTTTTATCATTTTTTAAAGTTTCCAATGGCGCAAAATTTCAGTCAATCTCCACCGTCGATCTGATCCACAGATCGATGGCGCGCAGTCCATCTCCCCGATGGTCCCCACCAACCACTCACCGTCGCAAAAACCACGCGGTATCCATCGCACTGATTTTAAGAGTGGGGCGGTCTTTTCCATTTTGCAGCGATTCCATACACCGCTTGACGCGTGGCCTGGGCACTGTTCATAAAACCACCATCCATCGCGCATTAAAAATAAGATGTGGACCCGACACGATATTAACGTCCACTGTCCGATCTAAGGCCGCCCATCGGATGGCGATCACTCACCAAAGAAGCCCGACAATTAATCAGGCTACGACGCGGAATTTAAAAGATCTCCGCTATCAATCTGATCTGCAAATCGACGGCCCACATTCCATCGCCCGTTTCCCCCTGTCCACATCAGTTCCGGTGGTCCCAGTGCCACATCAGTATCCACGCGGCAGAGTTTAATTGGGGCGGATCTCCATTTTGTTTTCCATATTGTCACCTTCGATCCTGACCGTCGATCTCTGCCCGATCGACGGCTCCGATTTAAATCATTATTCCGCCTTCCCTTAAATTATTTTGATCGATCTCGATCGTTGGATGATGCCATCCAATGTCCACGCTCATTCGACGTGCCTTCCGAAGCAGTTAACCAATGCATGCATGATTTCATAACGTTTTTGTATTTTTGTAGGGTTTAAAGGTTTTTTCCGCTATGTCTGAAGGAATTTCAGAGGTAGAGGGTGACGATCCTCCTGCCTTCGTCTCGTCAGAAGGAATCATTCGCAGGTTTAAACTCCACGTTTCATTAGTATTTCATGAGGCATTGATGCCATATTAACCCTGCGCAGCCCTGCATACCAGCAAAACACAAGAAAGCAGGCACAGTCAGAGAGTATCAGTGCCGAAGACAAAATATATCAGAACAGAAGATTGAAGACAGATCTGTGGGGATTACATCTAAGATGGTTTATCAAAAGCCTAATCCCCAATTAAAACACAGTTTGAAGAAAATATTAAGTGTTTTATCAACAGGAAAGCCTCCACCGCCACAGCCGAGGCAAATTAATCCCTCTAGCTACCATGACGCCACCTTTGCCTCAAAGCATTCATATTTGAGGCCGGAGTTATTAATCAGGATCAGATATTTGTCTCAAACACAGCCAGAGAGTAAATTCTGCCAAGGAACTTAATGAAAAAACATCTGCAGAGTTACTTTGACACCACACAGAGCCTCAAAGGTCAAAAAAAGCTCCCACCGAGCTTAAATATTAAATGTAGAACATTAATATAGACAAACACCTATAAACTTCTCCATTAAGCCTCTAAAAGGCTGAGAAGTCATTAAGTCTGTATTAATTGTCTTGGGAGATATTTTATCAGATCTCGCCTCCTCATCCTTCTATAAATACTTCAGCAGAAGATGAGGAGTTGTTGGTTGGTTGTTGGTTGATCACTAGTTGTAATATTGGAACTCTCTGAAATAATATATAGTCTGTTGAAGTTGAAGAAGAATTTGAAGTCTTGAAGCCCTGATGATGTTGTTGTATGCTTGTTACTGTGAAGGCTCTATCATTGGATCCATGAGCTTGGCTGTTGGTGAAGTATTCTGAACTGTTTTATGTTTTTCATTATGTTCCATAATTTCTTACTACAGTAGGTTGAAAGTTTTAGGCTAAGAAATGACTCCTGGAAGCACCTTAGACCTATTCATCCTTCACTGTTTCATGTTTTCTTCTGCTGAATTATTTTAGAGTCTTTAACCTCTCATTTTAGTCTTCATGCTTGTTTATTTCCTTAATAGTTTGAATAGTTGGTTTCAACATGATTTATGGTTATCCCTGCTTGTCTGCTGCCACTTTAAAACTGTTATTGAAGTCTCCCTTTGTAGTTTTTTGTTTATAGTGAGTCAAGGAGGTCTGTTCTGATCTTGCCCTTTGTCCTTACTTAAACAATTGTCTCAAAGGTCTTTATAGTTGTAATCATAGATGTGTTAGGTGTTCACTCTTCTATGACTGCAGTTATCAGTGAATCTTTTATGTTTTCTAAGTCATTTGAAATAAAATATTTGAGGAAATAGGGTGTTCCCCGAATCTTAGATTTCATTTTAAAAGTTGTTTTGAAATCATTGTTCTCTTAAAGGTGTGATTTGTAGAATTCATGGTTAGCCCTGTCTATCAAATAGCTCTTTATTGCTCAAATTGTGCTTTCAAATTCCCTTTGTTTGAGAATTAAACTTCTCTTTCCAAATCATTGATGTCCATCTCATTCCAAAACCAAAGGATCCTGTGGTCAAGTTAGATTTTCCCTCTGATATCCCATATCCATTGATGAGTATGTTATGACCTCTTCTTGACTCCATTGCCCAATAAACCAGATGTTTCTCCATTATGTGTATCTTTCCTAGACCTTTCATGTTCTGCTGTCAATTCAACCAAACAAACAAATAAACAAACACCTGCACTTAATAACTAGTCTAAAACCAATACTCAAAGCACACAAGATAAACCTTTGCAAACAAACATTTGAGAGATCCCTCTCTGAGAATAGGAGGACTAGATCCTGTAACTCTAAAGATTGGTTCTGATGTTGCCTTGTCTTTTGATTTGCCAAACTATCAAAACACGGGACACCAACATAATGGAGATCACAGTGGGACCACTGAGTTCATAGTTGCCTAGAAAGCTCTTATAAACTCATTAGTCTTTCAAAACAACCATAGAAACTCAGAAAAAACCCAAAATATTTAGTTTGGCTTCATAATAAACATGGTGGTGGAACCATAAAATGTTTTACCTTTACAAAAGCTAAAATTTTTCCACCTGGTGACTCCACTGGCCTCCAAAAGGCCTATTACCCTTCCAGTCCTTGTAGACTCCCTTGGGAATGCATTGAGCAAACCCAATCATGCTATTGGTGGACAAGAAATTTCACAATATTCCACCTGGCGACTCCACAAATCCAAAAGACCTAATAACCCCACTAGTAAAAGACTCTGAACTAGTTAGAAAGATACAATGACCTCTTATTATAAACATGGATCCAAGTATGGACAAAGAAGCTAAACTAAACACATTATTAGACCTAATTGGAAAAATAATGTACATACTTGACAAAAGATTGGATAGGCATGAGGTTGATATAGATGTTGATTATCCAGAGCAACCTATGTTTTTCCCAGATCAAACACAAACTCAACCATTACAAGACCTAGATAATGAGCGATATATAGATGATGATCAAGAATTTATAGAAGAAGGTGAGCAAGACTATAGAGAAAACAATAAAGAAAAATTGTTGGTCATGATGGAAAAAATGGTGTATATGCTTGGGAAAAGAATTGAATGGAATGAGGCTAATTTGAATATTGGTGATCTAGAGCAGCCCATGCTCCTTTCAAATCAAGAAAAAACCCAAACACTACAAGATATGTATGATGAACAAGATTACAAAGGAAGCAATGAAAAAGGTTGTCGGGAAATTCCTGATTATCTACCTATATCTTGTACCATGCTATTAAGAGAACTTCATGACCAGATTGCAAAAACTAATAGTGAGCAGTGCCTTGAGGAAAACATAAGCCATTTTGAACCCACAAAATCTGAAATAGGAGAAGAGACAACACAACCAGAGTCTCTGCCTTTATGTCATGACTCATTTCAGATTATTAAAGAAGAATGGCATCCTGACAATATACTTGAAACAACTCATGAACCTTATAGTCAAAGTGATTGCCATGAAAATCATGAGGAGTTATTTGAAATTGAGATAGATCAGGAAAAGGAAGAGAATCCTCAAAACTCCCCTACAAGTACAAGTAATCATTCCCTAGAAGAGGGTCAAGAAGACATCCAGCCTCAAAACCAGTTAACACAAGAATGAAAGGACTGTTGTTCTTCTGTCCAAAGAAAAGAGAAAATTCCTTCTCTTTTTACAGAGGAAGAAATTGATCAGATATTAAATAAACAACCAAATCTCAATTCTTTATTAGAACAAAACACTTCTGCTCATTTACCTACTAAATCTTGTTGTCTTGAAACAAAAAATAAACTGGTAGATCAGCTAAAAGAACAAATTGATAACCCAATATGTTTGATTGGTGAAATTGTTTATAGTAATGATTTTTCAACTTCCGATCAATCTAATAATGATGATGAGCTCCAAACAGAAACTAATCATGCAGGGCAACTGGCAGTCGATTGGTGTCATGAATTTCATTATAAATAGCTTGAAAGCAGCAATCAACCAGTCCAATTCATTAGAAATAACTTTCACATAATTGGGAGTCAGCAATCTACTAGTTGTAATGTTGAGGTTGAGAAGAAAGAGAAATTTCTTGAGCAGGATGCATATAAGGAGCCTCCTCCTGAAAGGGTTGAGGTAATAAAAGATACCCCTGCTCAAGAACATGATGATCTCTTCACAGAGCACAGTCCACTGAATCAGAGCACACCAGGACTACAAGAGGACAACACTTCAATATATGATGAATCCTCTAGTTCAGATAATAATGAAGATAAGGAAGTTTTTCTTTCTCATAAGAATCTTTGCCTTAATCCAGTGGAGAAAAGGGAGATGATCCTGGTTGAAACACATCTTCCAAACACTCTTAACCAGGCACTATTTCAAGATCTCTATGCTCACTTCTTGAAGGCATTTCAAGAAGGGATCAAGGTCATTAGGAGCAGTGTATTACCAAAAGCAAGAAGATTATTTAGCACTGCCGCTAAAAAACAAAAGGAATGGGAGTGGCCCTGTTTGTCCAGCTTGCCCAAGGAGATGAAAAAGGACCAATCGTGGAATCATTTACTGGATTGGTTGTACTGGAAAAGAGAGTTCATCAGCTAAACATGTAAATACTCCAAGATTAGATTAGGTTAGATAGGAATGTCAATAAAGCTCAGCTTTGAGAATTTAGTTAGTTTTTGATTTTTGGTCTTTGAAAGAAAAAGAAAAATCTGAAAACAATAGAAAAAAGAAAAGAGGGCAGATTGTAAAACAAGAAAGGTATAGGCCCATACCACAAAAGAGAAACAAATCTGAAAGTGTGCAAGCTTAAATGCCACTCCTGAATTTAAAAAAAAAAAAAAAACACACTTCTAATTAGTCATACAGCCTAATCTTGACTAATTTGCTTTAAATTTTCTGCTGATAGGATAGTGAATTCGATTTGCCAAACTGTTTAATCTTGGCTTATCAGTAGATAGTTTAGGATAGAAATTAAAGGTTCAAATATGCTCAAAACCTGAACCTAAGTTTCCAAAAGAGAATGACTCAAATCTGTTTCAAATATTGAGTCAAAGGATGTAAAAAATTTGGTTCTAATCAGCTCAAAATCTGAACCAGTTAGCAAATGAAAGACAACTCAAACAAAAGTTTAAACAAAGCTGTAAGAAGAGGCAGGAAATGCTTTGAAATATCAGATCTCAAACCTTCCATTTTTGTTTTAAATTTCCTGCAAAATAAATGTCTATGTGCAGCTTGTTTTTATGCCATAGACCAGCATCAAGTTAGATTGTTCAATCCTGACTTGAATGCTTTTTAAATTTTCTGTTGTAGAATTTAGAGAATAAAATCTGTTGGATAGTTTAATCCCAATAGATAATAGATTAGGTAGAAAATCATATGGGCTAAATAGTTTAATCTGAGTCCATGGAGAAATAAGGAGTAGAAATAGTTTAGATTTCTTGCTTTCAAAAGAATAAAATGTTGTAAAAGATTTTTTCAATCCAAGTGCACTCTAAAGAAGAAAAAATGTTAGATCGGTAGGATTGGGTAGGTAGACAGGTTGTATTGATGAAGTTTCATTGTTAATCCATGAATGCTAATATGTTTCAGAGAAAAAGAAGATCATCGATAGAAAGGAAGGCAACCCAATGGATGAGGCAACTGATCAGCCTCCCAGAGAATGCAAGTCTGAAATTCTTGATGCCTTCAAAAAGGCACCATCCCCAAGTGGAACCACTGTTAGCCACCCATAAATTCTGTCATATCAGGTGGTGGCTAAATGATGTTGGATAGCCTTCAAGAAAAAATTTCATTGCTAAAATTGATGATGCTTAAAGTCTTTTGATAATATCCTATCCTTTGGATAATCATCACTGCTTTTCCCCTTTTCAACTCAGAAATTCTGCTAACATTACATGAAGAAAAACTTCTGCAAGCACCATTTTCCTCTTTCTCCCTTCTTCCAAAACTGACCTCATCTTTCCTTTCTTTTCCCATGAAAAACCCTCATTTTCATGTTTTTCCCCTTTCCCTTCATTAAAACCCCCTTGATAAGGTTTAAGACTCTTTCTTAGCCTTACCGAAAACCCCAAAACCCCTTGAAAACCATTAAAAATCCATAAAAATACATTGTTTATGACTTAAGCCCCCTTGGGCTAAGTCTTTAACCCACCCTTCCATACGTCTTGGTGCCAGAACCAAGCGCTGATCCTCTAAGAACTTATCATATCACCCCATGCCGATTAGCCCTTCATCCATAACCCTCGGTCATATGGCTTTCCATGTAACTCGTGGCCCCGTAGACGGGCGCCTAACCATTTTGTATTTATATCCTGCCCCCGAAAAATATTGAAACTTTATGTTTTATTGAAACTATGGGTTTTTTTATCATTTTTTAAAGTTTCCTATGGCGCAAAATTCAGTCAATCTCCACCGTCGATCTGATCCACAGATCGATGACGCGCAGTCCATCTCCCCGGTGGTCCCCGCCAACCACTCACCGTCGCAAAAACCACGCGGTATCCATCGCACTGCTTTTAAGATCGGGGTGGTTTTTTCCATTTCGCAGCGATTCCATACATCGCTTGACGTGTGGCCTGGGCACTATTCATAAAATTTCCGTCCATCGCACATTAAAAATTGGACGTGGACCCGACGCGATATTAACGTCCACCGTCCGATCTGAGGCCGCCCATCGGACGACGATTGCTCACCAAAGAAGCCCGACAGTTAATCAGGCTATGACGCGACATTTAAAAGATCTCCGTTGTCGATCTGATCTATAGATTGATGGCCCACATTCCATCGCTCGTTTCCCCTCGTCCACATCAGTGCCGGTGGTCCCAGCGCCTCATCAGCATCCACGCGGCAGAGTTTAATTGGGGCGGATCTCCATTTTGTTTTCCATACAGTCACCTTCGATCCTGACCGTCGTTCTCTGCGCGATCGACGACTCCGATTTAAATCATTCTTCCGCCTTCCCTTAAATTCTCTTTGATCGATCTCGACCGTTGGATGATGCCATCCAATGGCCACGCTCATTCCACATGCCTTCCGAGGCAGTTAACCAATGCATGCAGGATTTCATAACATTTTTGTATTTTTGCAGGGTTTAAAGGTTTTTTCCGCTATGTCTAAAGGAATTTCAGAGGCAGAGGGTGACGATCCTCCTGCCTTCGTCTCGTCAGAAGGAATCATTCGCAGGTTTAAACTCCATGTTTCATCAATATTTCATGAGGCATTGATGCCATATTAACCCTGCGCAGCCCTGCATACTAGCAAAACACAAGAAAGTAGGCACAATCAGAGAGTATCAGTTCCGAAGACAAAATATATCAGAATAGAAGATTGAAGACAGATCTGTGGGGATTACATCTAAGATGGTTTATCAAAAGCCTAATCCCCAATTAAAACACAATTTGAAGAAAATCTTAAGTGTTTTATCAACAGGAAAGCCTCCACCGCCACAGCTGAGGAAAATTGATCCCTCTAGCTACCATGACGCCACATGTGCCTCAAAGCATTCATATCTGAGGCCGGAGTTATTAATCAGGATCAGATATTTGTCTCAAACACAGCCAGAGAGTAAATTCTGCCAAGGAACTTAATGAAAAAACATCTGCAGAGTTACTTTGACACCACACAGAGCCTCAAAGGTCAAAAAAATCTCCCACCGAGCTTAAATCTTAAATGTAGAACATTAATACAGACAAACCCCTGTAAACTTCTCCATTAAGCCTCTCAAAGGCTGAGAAGTCATTAAGTCTGTATTAATTTTCTTGGGAGATCTTTTATCAGATCTCGCCTCCTCATCCTTCTATAAATACTTCAGCAGAAGATGAGGAGTTGTTGGTTGGTTGTTGGTTGATCACTAGTTGTAATATTGGAACTCTCTGAAATAATATATAGTCTGTTGAAGTTGAAGAAGAATTTGAAGTCTTGAAGCCTTGATGATGTTGTTGTATGCTTGTTACTGTGAAGGCTCTATCATTGGATCCATGAGCTTGGCTATTGGTGAAGTATTCTGAATTGTTTTATGTTTTTCCCCTGTTTTCATTATGTTCCATAATTTCTTACTACAGTAGGTTGAAAGTTTTAGGCTAAGAAATGACTCCTGGAAGCACCTTATACCTGTTCATCCTTCACTGTTTCATGTTTTCTTCTACTGAAGTATTTTAGAGTCTTTAACCTCTCTCTTTAGTCTTCATGCTTGTTTATTTCCTTAATAGTTTGAATAGTTGGTTTCAACATGATTTATGGTTATCCTTGCTTGTCTGCTGCCACTTTAAAACTGTTATTGAAGTCTCCCTTTGTAGTTTTTTGTTTATAGTGAGTCAAGGAGGTCTGTTTTGATCTTTCCCTTTGTCCTTACTTAAACAATTGTCTCAAAGGTCTTTATAGTTGTAATCATAGATGTGTTAGGTGTTCCCTCTTCTATGACTGCAGTTATCAGTAAATCTTTTATGTTTTCTAAGTCATTTGAAATAAAATCTTTGAGGAAATAGGGTGTTCCCAGAATCTTAGATTTCATTTTAAAAGCTGTTTTGAAATCATTGTTCGCTTAAAGGTGTGATTTATAGAATTCATGGTTAGCCCTGTCTATCAAATAGCTCTTTATTGTTCAAATTGTGCTTTCAAATTCCCTTTGTTTGAGAATTAAACTTCTCTTTCCAAATCATTGATGTCCATCTCATTCCAAAACCAAAGGATCCTGTGGTCAAGTTAGATTTTCCCTCTGATATCCCATATCCATTTATGAGTATGTTATGACCTCTTCTTGACTCCATTGCCCAATAAACCAGATGTTTCTCTATTCTGTGTATCTTTCCTAGACCTTTCATGTTCTGCTGTATCAATTCAACCAAACAAACAAATAAACAAACACCTGCACTTAATAACTAGTCTAAAACAATTACTCAAAGCACACAAGATAAACCTTTGCAAACAAACATTTGAGAGATCCCTCTCTGAGAACAGGAGGACTAGATCCTGTAACTCTAAAGATTGGTTCTGATGTTGCCTTGTCTTTTTATTTGCTAAACTATCAAAACATGGGACACCAATAGGAACGTTGCACTACTCTTCTAGATTTGAGCACTTGGAGGCGAGGCTTGAGCCTACCCTCCTTTATCTTTAAGTCTCCTAATATTTTTCAACAAAATACTGAAATAAAAGTTTGCTACTTGACATACAATCCCCACAATACCCAACCCAAATCCAATATTCATTTGCTTCTCACCAATAGGGTATAAAGGGGATGGTTGACAAAATAAGTTATGGATGCACTAAATGTCCAATAGTAACAACAATTTCTAAACCCATTACAAGTCGGTGAAGTTGCATGGTTGAAACCATGAATGACAAAGGTCTCTAAAATGTGTTTGTCTTAGCGAAATCACCAATAATACATTGCATATGTCTGAACTAGGTTTATAACTCTTTCTATTGGATATCCAACGGACTTGTAGACACATTATTTTTAGGAAGAATGGAATACTTAATCGGATGAAACTGGGAAATGAATATTTTCATTTGAATTTACTATCTATGAAATTTGAAGAAAAAAGAAGCATGATGGAGGCAAGGGAATCACTGGGCGGAAAAGGCAGACCATGGATTGATTCTACACAATTGGTAAGGTAGGTTCTAGGTCAACGAAGCTATTAAAACCTTATGGGAATCCATACAATTGAAGGAGCAATGAAAGTGGCTAGAAGCACAAACTAAAGAAGCTGGAAACAACCATATTTTAAAAGAAATTCTCCATTTAATCGAGTTTTAAAACCATGGAGCTAGAAAATGTAAAATTATTAGAGGATACTTAGTTAAATATGCCATTATGCAATTTACTTGAAGACTGAACATCAAATATTATATGTCGGAGGTGTTTCCCAGAGTAAAACCTTTGCCATGCTTAGTGGATTGAGTAGGTATTCTTCCTCATTAATTTTTTGCTTGTGTAGATATTGTATTTTTGATATTTTTCTTAGTTTTCCATACTAAATCTCCAACACATTTTAGTGTAAGGTGATTCAAGGTGGTGTGTGATGGGCCTCTAAATTAGACATAAAATACATCCCGTCTAACCTTTCTTAGGCCCATCTAACCTTCCTTATGCACATAAAAGATATATTAAATCTCTCCTTCTATAGTTAATTATGTTTTCTTATGCTTTATGCTTTAATAATAAGGTCTAATGTAATTGAATATTTGTGCCTAATATTGGTTATTTTTGTAGAATATTGTGAGAATATTGGTTAGATTATGCATATTTGGAGAAGGAGATAATTTAGGGACTTGCTCACTGCCACTGGAAGATCAAGATTGAATAATAAATGAGCACAATGTCATGAAATTATGGAGAAACCTTGGAGAGATTCAAGGGGTTTTTCCACCCTCCTTAACTATCAAAGGAAGCCAAGCAAACTGAGGACGAAGTGCACTCAATCTATGGTTTACTTGGAGTCAAAGTGGACTCAATCACAATTTTCTAGGGAGCTGTTGGAAGCTTCCCTTGAGGATAAATAAAGCTGATCAAGAGCTAGTTAGGGTCAATTCCATTTCCATTCCATTTGCATTCCATTCCATCCCATGCCATTATTTTTCATTCTATTAGGCTTTTGTTGTTTAAGAACTTCGAGATGTAATAAGACTATATTTTTGTAATGCAATGGGTAGTCAGATGTTACTTTACTAATCTAGTTTCAGAGAGCGAGGCTCATGGATTAGGGCCCAATCCATGTGCCTCAGCTTCTCTGCTGTTATTATTCTTTCCTTTCTGTCATTTAGCTAGTTTTGTTTCTGTCATTTAGTTAGTTCTTCTTCTGATAGTTTCATTTCCGTTTAGTTTTTGCTTTCAGTGTGATGCTGTAGTTTTTTCATTTGCTTATGGGAGTAATAGAATAGAGGAAAAATCCAAAATCTATGGATCGAGCCTTACCCTCTCATCTTTGTCCATAGAGTTCGAGCAGGGTAGACCTTCCCACGGGCCAAAAATGATTTTATGTTCACTATTTCTGAGTTTAGGGAAGAAATTCCATTACTATTTCGAGTCTTTCTTTCAATGTATTATTGCACATTCATCTATTTTTCGTGCATAGATCAACATGGTTGTTTGCAGGAATAAGCATCAAAATTTGCAGAGAAGTTCATTCAGTCGTTTTTCTTCATTTTATAATTCCTCTCCATCTTTGTGTTATGCTTTTGAACCTTGCTGTTGCGCCTCCATTTCCCTCCTTTTTCTCTTCTTATCAGCTGCTGCACCCTTTTTATTCACAAAAACTAATTAAAAGTTTGACCTTCGCCTTTCTCCTCGAAACTCCCGCTCACCATACTTTTCTCATCGCAAATCGCAGATCTCTTGCATTCTCTATTTATGCTCTCCCATTCCAAGCCCCGATTGCAATATTCTTTCCTTACTCCACCACGTCATCTGACTTATCACATTTTTCATTTTGCTCCACTATCCTATCACATTTCGCATTTCGCAGTTTCTTTCCCATCACATTTCACATTTCGCTCCTGCTACCGAACAACACTTCCGCTTCTCCACCAGCCTTGAAAAATTGCGAAATCGCATATCGCATATCGCATTTCCATCCTCCTATCGCATTTCACATTTCACAATTCGAGCCTCATCGCATCTCGCACTTCGCACTTTCCTCCCGAATGCACTTCTGCTTCTCCACCAGCATTGCGATATTGTGCTATTGCGATATCACATATCGCATTGCCATCCTCCCATCACAATTTCGCCATCGCACTTTTCAAGGCCTCCCTCTCCAAATAATTTTTGCGATATTATGCGCTGTAATAAAGTCCAAACACCTTTTTCACTTCTAAGCCTTGCCTTATGTGCTTTAGCCTTCCCTTGACACCTTTAACCCCTTTTCTTCTTCGGACTGATCAACACTTTTTCAATTAGAATTAATTCATGGATAGATTAATGGATAGAAGCATGGTAGATAGAGCATAAGATAAGTAGGGTGTGTTTAGCCAACTGGCCAAGTTAAGTGTGATTTAAATTAGTTTATTTTCTGCCATTTCTTTTCAGCAAGTTAAATTAGTTTCCTTTTCGTCATTTCCTTTCTGCAATTTAAATTAGGTTCTTTTCTGCCATTTCTTTTTAGCAAGTTAAATTAGTTTCATTTCCTGTCATTTTTTCAGCAATTTAATTTAGTTTCCTTTTTGTCATTTCGTTTCTGCAATTTATTTTAGTTTCATTGAAGTGTGACAGACTTCATCGAGAAACCTTAGAAGTAGCACCCTTTCGTAGAGTGGAAGAGGATGACATGAGTAGAATGCATCTGTTGTGTATATATCACTGTCACCTCTAAGTTTGTACGAACCCTGGGTTGATAAATTAAAGTAGGGCAGCAACCCCTGGGAGTTGCATCACTCTTGGTTCAATACCAGGGCTCACCACTTTTTGGCGCTGTTGCCAGGGAGGTGTCTAGTAGATGCTTTGATTCTATTTTAGCATTCTTTTCTGCTTTCCTTTTTCATGTTGTTTCCGAAATATTGAAAAATACAAAAAAAATCTGATTTTCATGCCTCATAGGAGTAAGGACACTCAAATATTTAAAAAAAATGCTTCTCCGATACCAACCCCCCACTTGACCACGTGGTGTAGTAAAAACCACATCACCATACACTTTTGAAGGTAGAAGAGATGGATGGATATGATGAAATTGAAGAAAATATTATTTGGTTTCCCATTCAAGATATGGACATCAGTGTACATATGAGGAACATCCCTCCATATTTCCTTCCCAACTTCCATGGTATGAGGAAAGAGGATCCGAAAACATTTTTCTTTGAATTTGAGATACTTTGTAGATCTTATGGCTACTTATCACACACTAAAAAATTGAGATTTTTTCCTGCAACATTGAAGGATAGAGATTTTAAATGGTTCATGAGTCTAGGTACTAATTCAATAAGATCATGGAATGATATGCAAAATATATTTCTAGAAAAATATAAATATCGAGATCTTAGAGAAGAAATTTTTAGAATGAACCGAGAAGAATATGTGAGCCTTGAGGAACTAATAGAGAGGTTCATGTATAATGTTAAGAGGGAAAAATTGCATCATCTAGGATTTGACACACTAAAAACCCTCTTAATTAGAACAATTAGGGATGAGTGGATTGATCTCCTTAATCTCGTGAGTAGAGGAGATGCATACCAATTGTCATTTGAATAAATTTGTGAAACATGTAAGCACATATCAAGAGAAAGGGAAAGCATAAGTAAATCAACATCAACATTGGTAAGGCAAGAGGAACTTGGAAGCTTGCTTGATAAATTTAAAATAAAAATTCTTAGCAATCTAATTGAACAAGTAGAAATGTTAAGAATGAAAAATGAGCAAAAAGAAGATGATGATATTTTTGTTATCCATGCAGAATCATATGCTACTAAATGTTGTTCATCATTCCCTAGGTTTAAAGAAGTTTACCGAGAAGACAATGGAGCAAGGAAATCACCAAGGAAGATATGTTATGTAGCTCTAAGGAGACCCTGGAAGCCTAGTCAACTTGATATGATGCAAGGACCCACTTAAAAATTTCACGATTATTCACATCCATCTCAAACTAATTGGGACACACTCCCTCCTTGGAAACCTTGGCCATCTTAACCCCAAAACCAATCTTGGCAACATGGTTGGCAAGGACCTTATTGGGAAATTCCACAATATCCTCAATATTTCCCTCCATATCCTCCATACCCAACTCCATGCTATCCCTACCATCCACGTCCACCACAACCACAACCTCAACCATATACATCTCATATATCCACCCGCACTCAACTACCTGTACCACCATTTCCAAACCCACACCATGAAGTATCTGAGCCCACTTACAATGCTGAGGTACAACACTACCAAACATATCCTATTGATCTACATGGTATTCATCTTAGTTCAAGAAAGGTAAAGAGATTTTAGTAATGCCATTGAAGGACATCATAAAGAAGAAGAAGATCCAAATGAGGAGATCAAAAGATCAAGGGATTCACTTGATGAAGAGTCGGCATCAGACTCAGATGTTGAGAAAGCTTCCTCATGTTTACTAGCATTTCCTCCATGTGTTCAAGAGAACAATAAAAAAAAGAGGAAGATTTGAATGTCATAATAGAAGAGGACATCCAAGGAGATCCAACTCAGCAAGTGGACTAGGGGCATCACAACTATATTGAAATATGGTTCCAAACAATCATTAAGTTGCAACAACACACTCTTCTCCAACAATACTTGATACAATCCCAGTCAAAGCAATTCATCCCTCATATTCAGGTACATGTCAAAGTATGTATTCCAAGTGTGCACATGATTTTATATGTCATCTTGATGTGTACATGGCTCCATTGGAAGTATTCCTATACTTGAAAAAGGTTTTGTTTTTTCAAGTAGAGTAGGAAAGTGAAAAAAGAAAAGGAAAAAAGAAAAAATGGAAAGGGTAAAATCTCAGGTGAAAACCTCTTTTTAGGCGTATGATATTGGACCACTGATTGAAAACCTCCATGAGGAGGTCATTAGGTTGAAAAAAGAAGAGAAAAATAAAATATCGTAGGTGAAAACCTGCTTTGAGGAGCCTAGGCAGACCTACTAGTGGAAACCCTCATTGAGGCAACTAGTAGGCCTTAAAAAAAAATGAATTTCTCCATGTATATCTCTCTAATAATGTAGGTGCTATCCAACCTTTGCAAGCAGAAAAAAAACAAGTTGGAACAAAAATAAAATTTGGTCAACACCCTGGTCAAAGGTAGTCAAACTTGGACTTCCTCCTCTTGTGCTCAGAAGCTCCAAAAGGACCTCAAGTAGATTATCACATGCAGCTTCAGAACCACCGAAGACAACTTCAACAACCATATTAGCAACTTCAATATCACCTGCAAAAAAAAATCAATGGTAAGGCTCAGGTATGCAATCATCTAACCCTTTCTTCAAATCTATTTTAGCTTAAGAAAACATTAAAAAGTGTGAGAAGGAAAGTTTTTTACAGCCAAAATCAGTAGCAGGGAAACCTCAACCTTATCTAGCAACTAGCCTCACTTTTTCCACCAAGAAGAGGAACAAGAAAAAAGTAAAAAGGACTTGAGAAAGGGGGTAGTAAGAAGTTCATGTAATGGAAGACAAGGAGTGCCAAAGGGGTAACCAAGGGTGAACTCAGTTCACAGAAAAAGAACTGTGAGTTTATTCTGCATGCAATTAAAAAAATAAAGAAATAAAGAAAGAAAGAAAGAAAGAAAGAAAAGAAAAGAGAATAAAAGAAAAAATAAAATAAAAGGTGGATCCACCACCTCTTGGCATGCAAAACAGATTTTATTAAGGCATATGAGGACCTCCATGAAGCACGTACGAGAAGAAATGTAAGAAGAATAGCAAGAAGATTAGCAGGAGGAATAGCGCATGGGCCAATAAACAGAAAACGAACTAATCCAGCATGCAGGAAGAATAGAAAGGCAGGGAGGATGAATAGGTTTCTCAGAGGATGAGCAACAGTTTCAGTAGGGGGGTGATGACAGGCCTCTAAATTAGATATAAAATAAGGCCCATCTAACATTTCTTAAGCCCATCTAACCTTCCTTATGCACATAAAATATATATTAAATCTCTCCTTCTACACTTAATAATGTTTTCTTATGATTTAATATGTTCTTAGGAAGGTTTAAAGGTAATTGCATATTTGTGCATAATATTGGTTATTTTTGTAGAATATTGTGAGAATATTGGGAAGATTATGAAGATTTGGAGAATGAGATAATTTAGGGACTTGCTCCCTGCCACTGGAAGATCAATATTGAAGAATAAATGAGCACAATGTCAGGAAATTATGGAGAAATATTGGAGAGTTTCAAGGGGTTTTTCCACCCTTCTTAACTATCAAAGGCATCCAAGCAAACTGAGGATGAAGTGCACTCAATCTATGGTTTACTTGGAGTCAAAGTGGACTCAATCACTATTTTCTAGGGAGCTGTTAGTAGCTGCACTTGAGGATAAATAAAGCTGATCAAGAGCTAATTAGGGTTGATTCCATTTCCATTCCATTTACATTCCATTCCATCCCATGCCATTCTTTTCCATTCTATTAGGCTTTTGCTGTTTAAGACCTTCGGGATGTAATAAGACTACATTTTTGTAATGCAATGAGTTACAGTCAAATGTTATTTTACTGATCTAGTTTCAGAGAGCGAGGAAGTGGGTTAGGGCCCAATCCATGTGCCTCAGCTTCTCTGCTATTATCATTCTTTCCTTTCTGTCATTTAGCTAGTTTTGTTTATGTCATTTAGTTACTTCTTCTTCTAATAGTTTCATTGTCGTTTAGTTTTTGCTTTCAGTGTACTGCCGTACTTTTTTCATTTTCTTATGAGAGTAATATAATAGAGGAAAACTCCAAAAGTGTGGATCGAGCCTTCCCCTCTCATCTCTGTCCCCTCTCATCTCTGTCCATAGAGTTAGAGGAGGGTAGACCTTACCACGGGCCAAAAATTACTTTCTGTTCACTGTTTCTGAGTTTAGGGAATAAATTTCATTACTAGTCCGAGTCTTTCTTTCACTGTTTATGGCGCATTCATATTTTTTTCATGCATAGATCAATAGGGTTGTTTGCAGGAATAAGCATCAAAAGTTGCAGAGAAGTTCATTAAGCTATTCTGCTTCATTTTCCAATTCCTCTCCATCTTTGTGTTACACTTTTGAACCTTGCTGTTGCGCGTCCATTTCCCTCCTTTTTCTCTTCTTATCAGTTGTCACACCCCTTTTATTCACAAAAACTAATTAAAATTTTGACCTCCACCTTTCTCCTCTAAACTCCCGCTCACCGTACTTCGCTCATCGCAAATTGCATATATCTTGCGTTCTCTGTTTATGCTCTCCCATTCCAAGCCCTGATTGCGATATTCTTTCTATACTCCACCATGTCATTTGACTTATCGCATTTTTCGTTTCGCTCTCGCATTTCGCAGTTTCTTTCCCATCGCATTTCGCATTTCGCTCCTGCTATCGAAAAACACTTCCGCTTCTCCACCAGCCTTGCGATATTGCGATATCACATATCACATATCACATTTCCATCCTCCCATTGCATTTCCCATTTCGCAATTCGAGCCTGATCGCATCTCGCACTTCGCACTTTCCTACCGACTGCACTTCTGCTTCTCCACCAGCCTTGCGATATTGTGATATTGCAATATCGCATATCACATTGCCATCCTCCCATCGCAATTTGGCCATCACACATTTCAAGGTGTCCCTCTCCAAATAATTTTTGCGATATTATGCGCTGTAATAAAGTCCAAACACCTTTTTCACTTCTAAGCCTTGCCTTATGTGCTTTAGCCTTCCCTTGACACCTTTAACCCCTTTTCTTCTCTGGATTGCAATCAACACTTTTTCAATTAGAATTAAGTCATGGATAGCTACATGGATAGAAGCATGGTAGATAGAGCATAATATAAGTAGGGTGTGTTTAGCCGATTGGCCAAGTTAAGTGTGATTTAAATTAGTTTCTTTTATTCCATTTATTTTCAGCAATTTAAATTAGTTTCCTTTCTGCAATTTAAATTAGTTTCTTTTCTGGAATTTCTTTTCAGAAAGTTAAAATATTTTCCTTTCCTGTCATTTATTTTCATCAATTTAATTTAGTTTTCTTTCTGTCATTTCCTTTCTGCAATTTATTTTAGTTTCATTGAAGTGTGACAGAATTCCCTGAGAAAAGCTAGAAGTAGCACCCTTTCGCAGAGTGGAAGAGGATGACATGAGTGGAATGAATATGCTGTGTATATAGCACTGTTACCTCCAAGTTTGTACGAACCCCAGGTTGATAAAGTAAAGTAGTGCAGCAGCCCCTGGGAGTTGCAGCACTCTTGGTGCAATACCAAGGCTCACCACTTTTTGGCGCCGTTGCCGGGGAGGTGTCTAGTAGATTCTTTGATTCTATTTTAGCATTCTTTTATGCTTTCCTTTTTCATGTTGTTTCCGAAATATTGAAAAATACAAAAAAAAAATCTGATTTTCATGCCTCATAGGAGTAGGGATACTCAGAATTAAAAAAAAATACTTCTCCAATACCAACCCCCCCACTTGACCACGTGGTGCAGTAAGAACCACATCACCATACACGTTTGAAGGTAGAAGAGATGGATGGATATGATGACAATGAAGAAGATATTATTGGGTTTCCCATTCAAGATATGGACATCAATGTACATATGAATAACATCCCTCCATCTTTCCTTCCCAACTTCCATGGTATGAGGATAAAGGATCCACACACATTTCTCTTTGAATTTGAGATACTTTGTAGATCTTATGGCTACTTATCACACACTCAAAAAATGAGATTGTTTCCTGCAACATTGAAGGATAGAGCTCTTAAATGGTTCATGAGTCTAGGTACTAATTCAAGAAGATCATGGAATGATATGCAAAAGATATTTCTAGAAAAATATAAAGATCGTGATCTTAGAGAAGAAATTTTTAGAATGAACCAAGAAGAAGATGAGAGCCTTGAGGATCTAATAGAGAGGTTCATGTAGAATGTTAAGAGGGAAAAATTGCATCATCTAGGATTTGACATGTTAGTGTCAGTATTTGCATACTGCCATCAGTGATAAAAAATACCGTTTTTAGATAATTTTAGGAGTCCCACTCAAATTTTTTTAATCATTCCATTAGGTCATGTAAAATATTCACTCACTGATGGTAGCCCTAGTCGCCAAATTCACTCCCCCTCAAAATTTATACTTGCTGGCCCACCTTCATGTCTTGATGAGTATACTTCAGTCATGAGAGTCTATTTCATCATGTCATTATGTCAGTCAATGTCACCATGAAGTCCGGTCATTCAAGGTCCCATTAAGTCACCATGTTTCATTTTTCAAGGTTCAATAACACACCATTTCATTTGCATAAGGTCAGAAGAAATAATGAGAGTGATCCAAATAAAATTCCTTCATCATCTGAAAGTATTTGTCAACATGTAAAGATGATCTCCAAGGTGTTTTCCTTTGAGATGATTTTGGTCAATAATCATGCCAAAGCATCTAAAATGTTTGTTTGTGTTTTAAAATATTTTGGAGGACCAATGCATAAGTTAGAATTTAATCAAACAGTTAAGGTTTTTAAATCTTACTGATAGTATCAATAATTTAAAGTAAGGGCTGCTTGTTCATCTCATACAGTAATTAGGTTTTCATGATTTCGATTAAGTAGAATAAGAAGATATGATTATTAAAATTCAAATTGAACTATTCAATAAACCATAAGATGGAAAACTTTTAAACAATGTTTAGAAGTTCAACAAAATATATTTAACATCACCAAAATACTGAAAATTTATTGATAAAAGGGATGTACATTAACATATTGTCAAGTAAATTATTCTTTATAATAATTATAACTTCAGGAGGAATTATAAGGTTGATGAGACACAATCAACCTTACCTAATTATTTTGATGATAAGTAAACATATGAAGAAACATAATAACAGAAAACTAGAAAACTCACTAGGAAGACACAACTATACAAGATGAGTTCAGAATCCTGCTTTATATTATTGATGATCAACAAAACTTAGTACAATTTCTATTTGCAAAATCTCCTTATCCAAGGGTGCAAACTTTCATAACTCGTGCTGAGAGTTATTTATACTAACTAACTTAGAAAACTTTGGAAATATCTTAACTGATCTTACAATAATAGAATAATAAGAATAAACGAAGGAGACAGATAGATGGAGTGTCTCTGTTATTCTAGAGGCTGTTGTTGATTCGACTTCTTTTGGTGAAAGCTGTTGCTAACATGGCTCTACAAAATTAGGTGTGCTGGCATGTTGTAAAATTAATTTTCACTCAATATTTTCACAAAACTTATCCCATTGCTCTTCTCTTGGAATTTCACAGTTCATCATTTTCCTGAAAACTTCATCCACTTCAGTGAATCTGTCAAAATTTGGTTTTTGGATGAACAACTGTTTGATTTGATGCTGAATAATCAAGTCAAACTGTAAAGCTTCAAGAAAATCTCTGCCTGTGATGTGACCTTTGATACCTACAAACTTTGTTTTGTCTATTACAATTGTATACAAATTTTTGCAATAATATTCTAACTTGACCAACTTATCATCTAATCCAACTAGACCTAGCAAACCTTTTTGATTTAAAATATTAAATTTAGTATGAAACCTTTTGACAATAACATTTAAGGCTTCACACTTGGTCTGCAACTGGTTGATCAAGTTCCTCTTCTGCAAAACTTTATTTATCTAAAAAATAGTTGCAGTCCTGTCTGAGATATTGATTGCTTCCAATTCCTCCTTGTTCTTTGAATTAAGAACTTTAATCATATCTAAAGCTTCGCTTGGTTTTTGTTGGAGTTGATCCTTCCCTTCTTGAATTGCTGTTCTGCATCTGTTGATGAGTTCCTGTTTCTCGAAGATGATCTGAATGGATGGCCATATTTCAGAAATGGAGTTACTGATGTTTTCCCAGATACTTTTCTTAGCTTCTACTAAAGTTGATGCCATTAGGCTTTCAATTTTCAGTCCTTTAATTCTAAGTTCCAACTGATGTGTCTTCTACATTTCTTCTAGATACAAAGTATCATGTTTAATATTTTGAGACTGAAGTAGTTGAAACTTTTGATTTAACTTTTCATGTGCTTGCTTCTGAGTGACTAATTCTTGAGCAAGTTGTGCTGGATCAGTCATGTTCAAGGTTCCTGAGGTTTCTACACCTACAGAAGATGTTTGAGCTGGTAAAGTAGGATTAGTAATAACCTGGAATGTTGATTTCTCTTTCAGCAATTATTCAATCTGTTCTTCCATTTTTTTGATATGCAAATTTTGGTTAATAATTAGCTTAAGCATTTCCTCCTTGCCAGATTCATTTTGTGCCATCTCTTTGGTCTGTGGGTCTTTAGTCGAGGGTAGCTTAAGTTGTTTTCGCAGGGCAGCAATGTTTGCATTTTTATTCTTGATGATTTCTTCAGCTGCTTTGCAGTTAGCAGGATCATATCCTACTTTTAGTTCCTTTTCTTCCAATGTTTTTATCCCGTTGTATTTAGCCCAAAAAGAGAGTTTCTAAATCTTCAACTAGGATTGCATGTTTGAAAGTGCTACTTTTGATTTTGAAAGAGACATAGCTATTGTAGTCATGATTGAAAATAAAATTTCTTTTGATTGCCTATGCATATCCATATGGTCAATTGGATGTATGTGTCTTGCATCAAATGAGAGGACAATCTTCTTATAATCTGCATGAGTTTTTGGAAATGGCACTGTTGCTTGCAGGAAGGCCATCTGCATCCTACCCTTCTCACTGTCAAAAGTAGTGAGAAGCCTGTGTTGTGATGTAGATGTCAGTTTCGAAAATTGGCTGTAAACATCTGACTTCAGTGCTTCATTCTTTTGTTTGATTTCTAGAAAATTGGAGAAGATATTTTTCTCTTCTAAAGAGCTGGCATCTGTATGTTGGATGATCTCTAAGGGCTCTGTTGCAGATGATGCTGATGAAGAAGTCTGAGGAATATTTTTAGATGTGAAGACTTAAGTTTCTCCCATATCTATGATCTTTGGCTGTCTATCTTATGAAAGCAAGGAAGAATAAAGCCTTGGTTTCTTATGCTGTAAGATGAATTCCTTCATAAGATCCTTGGAATGTGGTGTGTATTCTCTGACCCTCTTTTGTTGTTTACTGTCAGGCACTGGTGTTTGTACATTTGAAATAGAAATGACCTGTTCCTCCGCTTCTTGTAAACTACCTTCTACCCATTCATCCTGATTCATGTACTTTTCTATTTCTGGTCTAGAGGTGTGAGTGTAAGATGTTGTCTTGGATTAAACCCTCAGAGCAGAAAAAATGCCATGAGGTTCATATGACCAAGTGAAGCTTGACTGAAAACCCATCTTCTTTAATAGTGTATCTGCATCAATGCCAGCTGCTCTGGTATTACAAATGAATGATCCAACATTTGCCTTGATTTTAAACTGTGATTTCCTCTTTCCTGAAACAAAATGTAATTCATCCATATTTAGCATCTGTCTTATGTATTCTAATGAAAAAATTCTCATAGGTACATATTTTGGAAGCTTGTATGGGGGAAGCTCACAACCATACACTCTGATTTCAGTGTAATTCTTGTACAGGTACCAATCACCTGTCTTTGCTTGATCACTGAGGTGAAAAATTCTCCTAATGTCTTCTCTAATTATAGGCTCTGATGAACTGGTAAGGAACTGCTTGACTGGATGAATGAATAAGTCTATGAATTCTGAGAAAGAAGTAGTTTTTGAATATGCTCTGACCAATTCTTTCCAGTGAATCATTGATTGATTCACTCTCTATATGTCCTGCTTGTTGAAGTGAATGGGCAACATATCTGTCTACTGAAACAAAATCATATGAATGATCACAAAAGAATAAGTAAAGGCTGCTTGAGTGGTGAAATTTATTATTTTTTCATGTATAACATCAGCTAAGAAATGACTGTAATTGTAGATAAACAATGGTGATTTTTCAAGGCTGAAGATAGATAAGAAACCTAGGATGATTTCATCAACGATTTCATCATTGGGGTATCCTAACAGATAAGAAAGGTGAAAAATATATTGTTTGGAAGAAATGGGGAAGATGGAGGATGCATATGGGGGATTTCTATTGGGTAAATCTGCATCCTCAGGTAGAAATATTTTGAATATATGAGCTCTCTATGGAAAGGATAATGTGTGATAAAGATCCATGAGGGAAACATGAGAGAAATAGGATAAGGAGTCAGAAGGAGGGATGAGAAGCATTTGATTAATGGTTTTAGGAGATATAGTTACCAGAACGTTTCCGTTCTGAGCTACCACCGACCTGGTTATAGGGTCATACTGCTTCTGACACCAGGCAATTAAATCTGGGAATGGGTGAGTTCGAGGGAATGCAAACAGAGGTAACATGGAATCCCAAAACCTGATAGGGTCTTGTTTATCCAGATGCTTCTATTTTAGCCACAGATGTAGCTCGTAAAATTCAAATTCACTATGACAGTCAACAATTTTAAAATAGGTATCTACTAGGGGTACAAGGTTGAGGTTTATTTGTTGAGTTGCAGGTCAATGTCTTCTGCAACTTATTTGGCGACTTCAAGAATGACCTCGGCAGCTGGATGAGCGACCTCAGGTACGACCTCTGCAACACTGTCAACATTCGGGATTTCTTCTGTCACTATTTTCTTACCTTTACCTTTCGGAGTAGTTTTTTTCTTTGTTTTGGCCTTAGGTGCCATGTTTGACTGTAATAAAGTGGTACAAAGATTCACATTTTTCGGTTACAGAAACAATGATAGGGTTTCAGGATAATGGAGGATAATTATAGAAGATAATTCACTGTGGAACAACGATGAAGGATGAAGGTGAATTGAAAGTGGAAGTAAAGTATTGAGCAGGAGAATGTGAGCAATTTTATAGATTGCGGTTTGGGTTTAACTGTCGGGGGTAACAGTCAAGTGAATTTACTACGTAACGATATGTTTAATGGGTATATGGTGTGAATTTATTGGCCAATGGGAGGATTAACGGGTAAATGGAGTGTTAGGGATAACATATATGTGACGTGGAAGGATATGAGTGGCAGATGTATAAACGGTAATGGCGCGAGCAAATGGTAGTGGAAGTGGAAAAACCGGAAGTGGATTTCGGGGGGGAGGGGGGGGGGGGGGGGAGGTGGTACCCCCCCAGTTTCCGGTTTTAGGAGGAGGGGGTGTGAAGTCACCTGATGCTTCCACATAGCTAAAATGGTCAGCCGTTGAAACCGAACTTCGGCTCCCCCCCTGCGTTAACAAGAAACAGGCGGAGGCGGTGCAAAGTCAATCTCCGTCGTAGATCTGAAGGAAGCTCAAGATCTACAGTCGGAATCCGCGAGCACTTTATCTACTTTGATTTGACCGCTTGTCTTTTAGTGACTTTACAATAAAATTAATATGCACGCATACAGATAAAATTAATTAATCAAATTACAAAACCCCTTTTCAAAGGTTCAAACATCATGAATTAAAGTTTACATTATGAAATTATGGGGCATTTAAACAAGTGGCCATTATCATTTTGATTACTAAAGCATTTAACATTTTTATTTTATGCTTCTCTAGCATTTTTTCATTGCCTCCTTTATTTAGAGCAAACTATCCTATCATTTTTCTAACATGGATGTAGTAAATATATTTTTCCTAACATTTTTTAAATTTATTTTTCATCCATGTTCTAACTTAGCATTTTATATTTTTTTTTATTTTTTAAAACTACCATGCTAACTTATCATAAAAAAATAATGTTGCAACGTCGGCTCCAGCTGGGGACTGCTTCTCCCCGTGGGATGCAGAGAACATGTAGTTCCATGTGACTTCTCCTCAGGCTATTGAGTCTTTGCTGTAGAAAACAAACCGAATTCAAATGATAAAAGAACATGATTATGTACAACGATGATGTGAGATATCTTTCAATACTGGATATAGTGTTTCAAAAATATGCCATTGACAGGCAGTGTTGAAAACTATCCTTCAAGATTATGCAGAACAAATGTGTTGTTTCTTTTCACCTTTGCAATACTAAGTGGCCCAAACCATAATTTTTCAAACTTTCCATGTTTGCCCTTATCTTCTCTCTTAAAATCCCATCTTAGGACTAAATCCCCTTCTGTAAAATATCTTTCCCTTGCCTTTCTGTCAAAGAGACTCTTCATTTTATTCTGATATTTCTTTAGTTTGTACTGTATCTCATCTCTATTTTCATTCAACTCAATGATTTGATTAATCCTTCTAGATAAATCATCAGGTTCATCAGTATATTCTTGTAGAAACTTGAGTACAGGAAAAGCTAAATTTGTAGGAAAAATAACATATTTTCCATAAACTAATTGGAATGGGGATTTACCTGTTGATATTTTTGTGGAAATTCTATTTTCCCAGATTGCATAAATCAAGTGACTATCCCAGTTCTTCTTGTGGTCTTCTAAAGTTTTCTTGATTACTTTCACTAAACTCTTATTTGATGATTCAACAAGACCGTTTCCTTGTGGATAATAGGGAGTTGAGTGATGCAGCAGAATTTGATATTTCTTAAAAAATTCTATTATTTTTATGCTGCTGAATGTTGTGGAATTATCATTGACTATTTTCTGTGTGCAACCAAATCTGGATAAAATATTCTATTCAATGAACTTTATTACAACTGAATCTGTAGCATTTCTTACTGTAATGGATTCCACCCACTTGGTGACATAGTAAGTAGAAGTCAAGATCCATCTGTATTGACTACTGGAGGCTGGATTAATTTCACCTATAAATTCTAATCCTCACTGAAGAAATGGTGCTGAAACAACTACTAGAACTAGTGGAAGAGCTGCCAATTTTTGCTTACCAGCAAACATTTGACATGGAACACAGGTTCTGACTTTTGATCCTACTTGTGAAAACAAGGTAGGCCAATAAAATCCTACTCTCAATATCTTGTATGATGTTTCTCTCAAAGCATAATGGCCTCCACAAATTCCTACATGAAACTGATCAATGATTCCTTCAATTTCTGATTTTGTTAGGCGAAGTAGTAAAATATTAAGAGGATCCTTCCAGTATAATTTGGCATTGATAATACAGTACTTGATGGATTTCAACTTGAGTTTTTTGCATTGGTTCTTTGAAAACTGAGCTGGACATTCAAAATGAATCAAAAAGTGAACAATGTCTGCATACCAATTTGATGTAACAAATTTCTCATCAATATGAATTGGGGTTGTCTGAATTGACGGAGAACGTTCTTGTGTATTCTTTCCTTGCACTCCATGGGAAAGTTCTTGTGGATTATCCCCTTCTTCATTATAGGAAGGTTCTTCTGTATTCTCCCTTTCCAAATTCGAAGAAGGTTCTTGTGGTTGCTTCTCCGAAAATTTAAAAACTAAGTTTATGCCCAAGAATTTACAATTGGTTTCAACTAACAACTTGGCTAAACCCTGCCCCTTCACTAACTTGGTAGTTTTGATGGTAAGATAAAACTCAAGAATCTGATTTATCCATCTTCCCCTTCTACCATCAGTGTCTGGTTGTGTGAGGACTGTTTTGACAACGTTATTGGGCACATAGGCAATGATAGTTGAATGAAGAATATACATTCTAAAAGACTTGAGGGCTTGAACTAAGGCATAGGCTTGTTTTTCGATAATATCATATCTTAGTTTGGAATATCTCATGACCTTACTAAAGAATGCTATAGGTTGATCCTGGTAATCTTCATTATTTTGTAAAAGGACAGCTGGAAGGGTAGTTTCTGAGGAAAAAGAGAACATGCTGAAAGGTTCTGAATAGTTTGGACTGGCTAAAGTTGGGGCTTCAGAGATGACTTTGTTTATTTGGTTAAAATAAAATCTTGTAGAAAAAATCCATTTGACTTCGTGGTTCTTTTTGAGCATGTTTGTTATATCCTTCACTACGTCTGCATAATTTGGTATAAACCTTCTCAAAAAATTAATTTTGCCTAAGAAAGCTTGAATCTCCTTTTTATTTCTAGGTAATGATAATGATTGAATAGTAGAGACCCTTTTGGGATTAATAACTACTCCATATTTAGAAATAATATGACCTAGCAATTTACCCTCTTTAATGGAAAATAATGATTTTTTGGGATTCAAGGAAATTCCAAACTTCCTGCATCTTTCAAAAACTTTCTTCAAATGCTTAAGATGTTTCGGATCCGATTCAGAGAAAATAGTTAAATCATCAAGATAAATAAAAATGAATTTGTTTACCTTCTCGACAAAAGCCAAGTCCATGGCTCTCTGAAATGTTGCTCCTGCGTTTGATAGACCAAATGGCATCCAGGCATACATGAATGTACCCCAAGTTGTGGTAAAAGCCGCCTTCTCCCTGTCTTTTGAATTCACCAATATTTGATTATAAGCAGAAAACCCATCTAACATAGAGATCCTATTAGCACCTGACATTTTTTGAAGTAATTGATCCATCTTTGGAAGTGGATAATTGTCTTTCAAGGATTCTTTATTAAGGTTCCTAAAATATACATAGAGTCTTATTTCACTGTTCTTTTTCCTCATAGGGACTAAATTTTCAACCCAACTAGAGTATCTTAATGGGACAATAATTTGGGAATCTAAAAGTTTCTTCAGCTCATTTTCTATGGTGGGAAGAAGTACTGGGTTCATCCTTCTTAAGTTCTGTTGTAAGGATTTACATCTGGTTTCAGTGGAATTTTATGCTCAATTAAAGATGTGTCATAAGATTTGAGATCAGCATAAGACCAGACAAAGAATTCGTTATAATTTTTAAGAAGTTTGACATATTTAGATTTAAGTTATGGGGTTAATGATGCACAAAGTTTGATGTTTTTAATTTCCTTATTAGTGCCAATATTTATGTCTTCTATGTCATCTTTTGGTAAAATAGAGAACGGGTTTTTGGGAACATCGTTTTGATCAAATAATTTTTCTAAAGGAACAAGTCCCTTGGGGATAAAATTATTTGATAATTGAATTATATCATGATCAAATACATTTGATTTTAATTTTGAATTTTCTTTGTCTTGGGTAGCTTCTTTATTGTCTAAAATATCCTCTTCAATTTGCAATACAGAAAATTCGTCAATAACTTGCAGGAAGGATTTTAATTGTTCATCATCCTCAAATATCTGCCGATGTTTAAGATTTTCTAGGATTGATGGCCTCTATTTTATTTATGTCTGATATTGAATATGAAAATGATCTGGAATCTTGAAAGAACTATTGAAACAACTAATGAATCTGAATGCAAGTTTTCATCTCTAGGAATAAAGGTGATGTTAAAAACATCAAAGGTATTTTCAATAGTATCCCAAATCTCATTTCTATAAGACCTAAGTCTAGGGTGCTTCGTTTGGAAAATAATCCTAACTTGTCTTACTATTAGTTCCGAGTCGGTGAAAACACTCAAATTTTTTACCTTTAAACTTCTAGCAAGTTGTAATCCTAGGATAAAAGCTTCGTATTCTGCAACATTGTTTGTGACCTCAAAATATAATTTGCATGATTGTGTAATATTTTCTTTTTTAGGTGAAATCAAAAGAACTCCTGCTCTGGATCCATCTTTGGTGCAGGATCCATCAAAAAATAATTTCCAAATTTCATTATGACCAGGTTTAGAGGTGTCAACTGTATCCTCAATTTTGAGTTGAGAATCCTATGAAGTGTCTGATGATAGTTGAAAACAACTAAATTCTTGTTTTACTACATAAATGGGGTGATTCCTAGCCTTATTAGCATTACAAACACTGTTTAGAAATCTCACTTCTCTATATAACCTAAGGCTCTCTCCAGCATATACTGGGATAGTGGCAAAAGACATGTCCATTTGAATACTTCCTCCCAATTTTGCACAACATGATCTAGATAACAACATTCCAAATTTGGGAGGAATGTTAGTAACAACTATGTCTAATACTACACTCTTAACTGGTATTTCATGTAAAGTGACTACTAGATCTTTAATGAGTCCCAAACATTGGATCCTCTTTGAATCAAAAGTATACAAGTCGTGATAAGTTCGAGTGATATCTAGATTTAGTTGCTCCATGATGAATTTAGGCATTAAATTGTGTGAATCACTAGAATCAAGAATAAAATTGTATGGCACTGAATCATGCACCTTTAAATTAAGATATAAGGGTGGTATAGATTCATCAATCATGTCAGAACTAGGACCAAAAGCTATAATTGGTCTTTCATTTTGTAGACTAATAATATCTCCTTCGACGTCCATACTAGAATTTTGGATCCATTTGGCTACTTGACTTTTATACCCTGGATTTTTAGAGTGTTCAGAAAGTGGAATTGGAATTTTGACTCTTTATAATTATTTCTTAACATTAAAGGCAGTCAAAATTGTTTTATCAATCTGAGTAGAATGAGTTGACTGATTTAAAGGTTGAGGAGGAGTAGTTTGAGTTTTAGTTGAGGTTCAATTATTACAGGGTTCTTGGGAGGTCTTCCAGGATCAGATATGGGTCTTAAGTCGTATCTTTGATTGAGTTCTGCAATTAGAAACTCAGAAAAATCTTTATACTTAGAAACTTGAGAAGTATCTTGGTTTTCTTGAGGGATTTGGTTTTGGGAAACATGGACAATGGCTGTCTGAAAGGATGTTTGATCTACAATATTAATGCCTTTAGTAATGGAAAAATTATTGTCCTCGGGTTGTTGATCGTCAATCAAAAATGGGGTAGGAGGCGGTGTGAAGTAAATCTCCGTCGTAGATCTGAGGGAAGCTCAAGATCTACTGTCGGAATTCGCGAGCACTTTATCTTCTTTGATTTGACCGCTTGTTGTTTAGTGACTTTACGATAAAATTATTATACGAGCATATAGATAAAATTAGTTAATGAAATTAACAAAACCCTTTTAAGAGGTTCAAACATCACGAATTAAAATTTACATTATAAAATTCTGGCACATTTAAACAAACATCCATTATCATTTTGATCACTAAAGCATTTAACATTTTTATTTTATGCTTCTCTAACATTTTTTCGTTGCCTCCATTATTTAGAGCAAACTATCCTATCATTTTTCTAACATGGATGTAGTAAATATATTTTTCCTAACATTGAATAGTTAAATTTGAATGTTTAATAATCACTCCCTAAACCTTCATACCCTTCCCCCATTTCAGTCTACCCTTTCCCAAAATCCCTGAATTGGCATTTCCTTTCCCTAATATTCATTTCCTAAAAACCATAAGTCCTAGGTACACTATTTACCTAGGCTCCCAATTCCCTACACTTGTGAAAAATTCCATATTCCAAACTCATATATCCCTACTCCCTGTCACATTCCCTAATTCATAAATCCCTACCCTCATCTCCCTCAAATACCCTATCCCATTCCCTAATCCTAAAAATCACATTTCACTATCATCACACTTCCCTAGGGTTTTGACACTAAGACATCATGATAGAGCAAGGAAAAAAATCATACAGTGAGGGAGAAGAAACAAAGGGGAGGAAGCCACACAATGGGGGGAAAATACTCAGATTAGAGCCAATAAAACAAGGGAACTTTTTGCATATCCTATGACTATGACATGTTTCAAACATGTTGGATGTTTTGAGTTCTGTGAGGAAATTCAGAGGGTCCAACACTATGTTAGTGTGTTTGGTGCACGTATGTACGAAATCACACCAACTTAAGGGGTGTGGTTTTCCCTCTTAAGTTATGGGTCACAGGCAGAAAACACATGGAGTCAAGCAAGTTGGTGGAACATACTAGAACATAAACATACTAGATAGAGAAATAGCATACACATTCAAACATAAAACTAAAAGAAATAACAAAAAATATCTAAATAGAGTCAAACAACTTCAATAATCCAAATGGTGACGCTTACGTCCCCTCTTATTGAGTGTTGGTAGGAAGTGAGGATGAAAATTTAACCCACTTGCCAAGGGGCCCTTAGAACTTGGGGTTCTAAGTACCGATGCAAGGATTTATTTACTTTCAAGATGCATTGGCGCAAAGTCTCCCTCTCTCTACTATGGTGGACTAAAGTTGTTGGATGGCCAACAACTAAGTCCCCTCTATCTTTGCTCCGGATCACATACTGTTGGTATTTATTGGGGAAATTCTGGCCAGCATAAAAATGTGCTCTCAAGTTGCTCATCTCTTGGTGGCCTTTTATAGGAGAATTCAAATCCTCCTTCCCTCTCTTGGTACTTTGTGGATGGTGACCCAAGAGAGGAGGGTGATTCCATTGTGTGCCACATTTATTCCATTGTGTGCTCCCTTGATGTCCTAAGGAGGCTTGGGTGGTTGTCCTTAGGTGGCTTCAAGTGTGGAATCAATGTCCTGGAGTGTGCTTTTGTGGTCCCGGAAAGTGACTTCCGCCACTCCCAGGATTGCGCACATTTTGGGTCAAAAGGCATGCAAGAGCGCACTTATCGAAGGATTTTGCGCACAAAAGCATATTTGACTAGTTCAAATTTGATTTTTCCTCAGACCTTAGAGATTTTAAATACTTTCAGATTCTCTAATGTCTCTTAGCCCTGTAAATCCTTCTGCCTGACATTAAATAATATTATCTTTGCTTGTACGATTTTCCAGTGATAACAGTTTCCCCCTAACGTGTGAGGTCTAGGAAGAACTATATAGCCGAAATAAATTATAGTTTCTTTTCTGTATACTGTGCGTAGAGAGAGAGATACCTACGTGTAGCTCGGAATTGGAGACACCCTGCACCGGTTCGAAGAACGACCATGTCCTGTGGGACCCCTGTAAGCAAATGTAATACAATATATACAAATTTTCTACGAGGCGGGCATGTCCCATGCTTGTAATGCTTTAGCTAGTTAAACAAATATATTTGACAGGTACATGTTCTATCTCTGCCACTAATATGGTAGTGATTTGTTGGTTGATGACGATGACTGCTGACGTCCTCAGGGGCGTTTTTTCTTTGAAAAGATGTGGAAAGCGGTGCCCATATGCATAAAATTTTTATGGCATATAATTGCGCATTGTACGCATAGGTTATGGCTGGGACCTTCCCGTGTAAGAATTAATGAAAGAGACGCTTATGAAGGCACAGGTCTTCGACGAATTTGATCAAAGTGCAATGGTTGTAAGGTACGATACCATATTGACATGAAATATTGTGCTGTAGTCGAATTTCAGGAGGATCGATGACATCTATGGGCAATGATGTCTCCCACAGTGCCACCTGAGGATGCCCCTTTTATGGAGAGGGGTGATCCAAGGTACCACTTCCTTTTTGAAAATAGGTGTTGAAGTCGACAAGAAGGAGGCCTCAACTGAACGAGGGGTCACTGATACGGAGGATCAGGGTTCTGGATGTGATGGGTTTAACATAGGCATGGTGGCGAGGGGTGATTGAAAAATGATGATGGGGATTCAGTGGCCCAAAGTCAGAGTATAAAAAATAGCTTGGCGGTAGTGATAACTATTTCTGATGGGGAAATCCCTGGAGTCAGTAGGAATTCAAGGGTGGGTATAAACTGGTTATGAATGTCATAGTGGCTTTTGCGTGAGGGTGGTATACTCCGACCAAGGGTGGTCAGGGACTGTTGCCATGGGAGAAAAAATAATGAGTGGGCGGGGGACATAGTGCACCATTTGCGGTCTTTGTACACTTACCAAAAGAATAAAATAATGGGTTTTGGTTTGTACAAAACACAAAGATGGGTGCCCCAAAACATGGAAGTGTTCACTCACTAATGATGCGAGGAAGGTGTTTTTTTGAGGGTGGGGGCCCCATTGGTTGGTCTCATGTGTGAGGTTGATGAAGCAGATGAAAAAGTATCACAGATGGGATTATGCTGATGGAGGTATGGTGGGCCAAATGGGAGGCGCGATAGTGCGCTTTTGATCTGCTTATACAACCTAGTTGTCCGGGAAGGGGGTTTTATTTCATATGGTAAAACTTGATCTTATGCATGATGATTGAATGGGAATGAGGTGCTTCCCAGACTATAGTGGTATGGCCAGGCATCACTTTTGTTGTGATATATGGTCTACTTTGGGTGACAAGTGCCATGGATGGGAGGCTCTACTGACCATTGAGGATGCTTATCATGTGCAAGGTGAGGTGATGATAAACATGGTCAGGTGTGTAGAACCTATGGATGATTTCTGATGATGTCAAGATATGCAGATTTTTTTTGGGACTCTATCATGCTGAGGGTAGAATGATACCTGCCATGGAACTTTCAGTTGATGGAGTGGTCAATGTTTTTCATTCTACCTGCAAAAAAAAAATACCCCAAGTGAAAGCAAAATTATTTATTCAAATATATTTAACAGACACGTGCTTAAAAAAGAAGATGAGAGAGGGCATACCTGTCGGCACTGAAAAATTATTTTTTCAGAGGTGTGAATGTGTGGCACCTCCTTTGGGCGTTATGAAGTGATGATCACTGTGTTTCTTTGGGTTTCATGATCAGATAGTCTAAGCTCCAGTTTTCCCTTGGAAGTTGTTACTTCGCTCCTAGTTTTGATGTCGGTTGGGGTTTCCCCCAGACTGATATCATGGGGGGCGTTGGTGGTTAGTGCCCCATGTCCAGGATCTCCCTTTTGTTTGTTCCTCGGGTTCTTTTTGCAGCATTTGGAGGATTTTCATAAATTCTCTTGGTTGTATGGTTGTTGATGAGCCTGGGAAGAGCTGCACTAGATTGACCAGTGCATTACGTTGAGCTAGTTTTCCATTCTGTGCGGGGAATAGGGGATATCGGTTCGCTTGCCCCTGGTTGGTATATTAGTGCCGTGGTGACTTTTATGATAGCCAGGTTGTGATGCGTTCTGAGTAAAATCATGTGAGTATCCAGGGCACATATTACTGCTGCCTAGGTGTCCTTGGGCCAAAGACCCGATCAAACCATTTGTAGTATCGACGCATATGATACTACTGTTGCCTAGGTGATCTTGGGAAAAAGACCTAATTAAACCATCTGTAGTATTGATGTGCATGGTACTACTGCTGCCTAGGTGATCTTGGGAAAAAAACCCGATCAAACTATCTGCAGTATCGACGCGCATGGTACTACTACTTCCTAGGCGATCTTGGGAAAAAGAATCTATCAAACTGTCTGCAGTATCGATGCCCATGGTAACTCCCTAAATACAGATTACTGCTGCCTAGGTGACCTTGCATCAAAGACCCGTATCAAACCGTCTGCAGTAGTCGACGTGCCTGGTAACTCCCTGAACAAAGATTACTACTGCATAGGTAACCTTGGGTCAAAGGCCTGATCAAGCCATCTGCAGTAATCGATGTGCCTGAAAACTCAAGAGGATGAGGCAACCAGATTCCCCTGTCCCTGTTTGGTGTACGGTGGCTTAGGGGGAAAAAACGAACGATGATGCATTGCATCCCATGGATAATTTGGCTCCGTCATTACCTCTAAGATGTCCTCATCCGAATGAAATAGGGACCCTAAGGGGGATTGATCTTGTGTAAGATTATGCTGAACAGGTTCAATCTGCATGGAGATAGTTGAGAGACACGAGAAGGATTCCATTGTCGCTGTGGTGGAACCAGACGCAGTCGACAAAGTGTAGACATATTGGGTTTTCATTTTCATAGGTACAACTACTCTTGTAGTTGCAGCTGACTCAACACCTATAGTAGATGAGCAGACATCTCGAGTCATAGTTCTGATACATGATGATATGAATCGTATATGGTGTATCGTGTCATTGGCATTTGGTGGGGGAGAATCTCCGTGATGGGAGTTTGTGTAAGTGCAAGGTTGGGTTCCCCGCTAGGAGGGTCAATTTCCTGTTGGTGGAAATTGTGCCTGGTGCAGAGGTGCTTGAATGTTTCCATTAGCGGGCATACCTCTAGTTCGTGGTTTTGGCCAATGCAAATGGTGCATGGTACCATTGTGCCAACTAAGTAGATTTTATGGGAATCAACACTACTCGTCATCCCAGATGTGGATGCTTGGAAAGGATCTGTGGTAGAAGATGAGGTATTCTGCTTCCATTTCCGTGTTGTTGGCGTGGGTGTGCCTAATTCTTGTGGGGAGTGTGGAATTAACGCTTCTCTCACCGCTCTTAACTTGGGGAGATGCTCACATTTAATTTTATGGTGAAAGTGTGAGAAAATACGACAATAGGTACGTGTGATCTTCTCTTGGTTAGAGATAATTATCTGTGGTAGAGAAGAGACTGTGTGAAAACTACTTGCGAGGGGCTTCATTTCTTTGCATTGATTTACCCGGTGGTCATTGAGGTCACATAGTCCACATGTTATCCTAGGTTTGGCCTGGGTCATGCTTGGTTGGTGTGTCATCCTAGTTTTCCCATCAAGCCGATGTGGGTGTGGGGTTACTAGCCTAGTGGTGATGTAATTTTTATATCGTTTGAGGAGGTCGTCCCATTTTTTCTCTATTGTATGGATCGTATAAATGAGAGGACGAACTCGCGGGATCTAGGTACAACGCCGTCCACAGTGATTCCCCTAGCACACTGGGAAAATATCCTAGATATGGGGGTGCCGTCGTGCTCAGTTTGTGGTCTGGCAGGATACTAGCATCGTAATGCTGCTAAATCAGGGCAAGTTGTGACCATGTGATTGGGTGTTTTACATAACACACGTTGGTCTTCTCTGTAGAGAGCAGTTGGGAGTTACTAAGGATTACCTGATTGGTCGCTTTTCCGCTGATAGGAAGAGGATGGATCTGCTTGTCACATCTTCTTGGGTTGTCGAGCTGTTCATGGATTCTGAGTCTGTGCCATCTTCTTGGGAGGGCCGGACTATAGTTGAGTGCAAAATATCCAGTGCTAAGCGAAATCGGGGTATGTAGTGACAATTTTACAAAAGGTGGTTGTCGACACATAAAGGGCATGTGAACTGTGCTACCCGCAAGCCGACGTAATAAACTCGTTCTATGGAATACCATCTGTGAATGATTTCCAGGGCTGCGCATTCTTCGATGAAGTGACCACATTCATCGTACAATGTGCAACGTATGATAGGAGGGGGAAATATGAACGGGAGTCTTTCTGGTGCCCATCGTTCCTCCTGTAGGTACAGGATGGTGCGAGGTTCATCTGCAGATGACTGGGTGGAGGGATCCTCTTGATAGGATCACTCGATGGCGTGTAAGGTGTCTCTATATCGCGAGATCTCTGGTAAATGATGGGTATATTGACCATAATTTATGTAGATAGTTCATGCATGATTGGTACACAATGCTTTGCCTTTACCTTTGGTGCCAATTTCCTTTTTTTCGGGACTGTGGCGTTGCGATTTCTGCCTCAGAGCCAAGGAGTGGTTTTAGTTCATTCAGCTCTAGGAAAATATGGGTAGGGTGACCTACTACGTCACATATGGCACAACCTGGTGATTCCCATTGTATGGCGGGAGTCTCCACCCTATTTCCTCTCTCGGTTTTCTTATTTGTAATCATCGGTTTTGCAATGGGAATTTCCTTTGCAGGGATGTTTTAGATAGTTTCTTGTATGGGTGGGGCCTCCTCGGGACTGAGGGGCTTTAACCCTGTGGCACTGATGTGTGTGGTTCCTGTCCCAGTAGGGGGAATGAGATACCAAACTGGTATTGCGAAAGAGATGTTTGGTAACACCACTATTGCCAAAACATGTTGGGATACGAAACCAGCTGGGGGGTAGAGGAAAGGGGTTTGGGAAGAGACGTAGGCTAGAGAGGCTGCCGTGGTCGAGGACTCGGTGTCATTAATGCTTGTGTTTGTGTCCTGACTAGCTTCGGTGCTTGATGTGGACATCATGCACACCGGAGCTCCTATGACATCAGGTGATGACTCAGGTATAATAGGGGGATATCCTAGGAATGATCCTAGGATGGACGATGGTTTGAACTGGTCGGGGCTAGATTCTTGGTACCATGAAAGTGCTTCCGTGGATGTGTCTACGTAGGGTAGAATTACATCAATGTTTGTTAGGGTTCGTTTTTCACTATGCATCAATTGGTTGATAGTAACAATGCGGTCCTCATGGGGGAACATCATAGTGCGAAAGACAGAGGAGGCTATGGTTGACATGGCGTACATATAACTCCAAACAAGGAGCATATTATAGTCCAAGTGAGCGTCCAAGAATTCAATGTCTATAAGGACCATCTTTCCGGCTAAGCAGACCGAGACGTTTTGGTAGAGACCGACGGGGGTTGAAGGGCGACCATCGTATGCTCTAAGCATGATGACTGATGGTTTTAGTTTGGGAGACCCTAACTTCTGCCAATTTTTTTTTAACATGATGCATGTGGATGCACCCTCGTCAATGACACATTGGTGAATGGTAATATTTTGGATCGATACTGGTATCTGAAAGGTGACCATTGAAGGAAGCCTAGGGGTGGCTTTGTCTAAGTCAAAAGCCATTAGGCGTGTATCGGTAGGGTCGATAGCGCCTAATGTAGAAAGCAAGGATTTTTTTTGTTTTGGGCATGACTGCAATACTTCCAAAGCTAACATGGCTACGGGAGATTGAACTAGATCATCCACGATGCTATAGTTATGGGCTGCTTTGGAATAGTTTCCTTCTCACCTAGTTGGTCCCTTAGCCATCTTGGGTAAGGGTTCATTAGGCATCTTTGATATGTTCAAAGGTGCTGTTGGTGCACTGGTACTAGCCCCTGATGTGTTGGTGTCTGGTGGGGTATCGTAATTTTGATTCCGTGTTTGAAAAAACATCTGTTCACCAGTCATGTAGATTTCATGGCTGTTTTTTCCGGAGTCGTTGGGATTTTGTTGTTGAGTGATAACTGTCCCTTAGTGGGGAAGGGCTCCTGCATCAATGTTGTCTGTAGGGAAGATCCCCCTTGTTCTCGATTACTATGTAGCTTCTTCAGCTCGGGGAGGTCCAGACAGTGGTGAGTGTAATGGCCATACTCACCACAGATTGAACAAGAGTGGTTTGTTCAAAGAGGTGGCCTTTTGTTCTGCCGTTGGGAATTGCTTGGCTCCTGATTTTGATTTCGGTTGGAGTTGCCTCCATCTTGACATTGTGGAGGGAGTTTTTGATTATTTCCCCCTTGTCCAGGGTTTCCTTTAGGCTTGTTTTTCCCTTTTTTCTTCACCACGTTAGGAGGGTAGTTCTCCTGATTAAATGGTTGGCACGGTTGGTTTTGTGAAGGTTACAAAAAGTTCACTTGTGCATTATTTTGCATAGGTGGGTCTTGTGCCAGGGACTGCGCATAATGCGGTCCTTGGTTTGCAAATGGATGTTGTGGGGGAGCTCTTCCATCAGTACGACTATCTGTGTACTGGGTCCCCTTAGCCGAAGGATAATATCCTCTGTGCTGATGGTGATATGACGATGCCCTACTGGTCAAATTTTGCGGAGGCATGTGATGAATTTGGTAGCTAGGTTGTGGTACGTTCTAGGTAGAATCATACCTGTAACTGGGGTTTTGAAAACTGCTACTTGGGCAACTTTGGGTCAATGAGCCAATTAAACCTTCTGAAGAGTTCGACGTGCTTGGAAATTATTTGTAAGTTTGCAGGCGTGGGGCGTTTGGCAGGATATTGTAAATATACATTGACTGCGTATAGATTAGCTCGAGCTGTTGGGCCTTACTGATGGCATCCTCTTCAGATATGGGATTTTGCTGTGCCACATCCTTTGAAATATCTGTGGTGAGAGTTTTCAGGAATAGGTGTAATAGAACTCAATTGTCGAGTTTGGCTTTGCATAAACTACGACGCCGCCACCATTCATGGAGATGGTCCGAGATATGGATGGCGAGGGTTTTCCTAAAGTGGGTCAGTAATTCCATTCCAGAATCATGGTGAATGGGTAACTGAAAATAGGTCAGGAACGTAGTGGAAAGGGTGCTAAAGGTTCCATATGTAGCAGAGGGTTTCTCCACATACCATTTTGCTGCTACTCCAGTCAGAAAGCGTTGAAACAGTCTCAGTCGAATAGTATCATCAACGATGCTGTTCGACGAACATCACAAGTGGAAAGTCATAACATGATTTTCGGGGTCTTCTGCTTGCTTTCCTTTGAACTTTGGAATGTTTGAGGGGAGCTTCGTGGGCATGGGAGGCCATATGGGGTTGTGTGCAATGGGGTAGTTCATCAGCTTGGTTAAATCTGGTAGATTTAATGAATCTAGAAAAGGTGATTGCGAGGTTGTAGCCATTGCGACTTGTGAAAACACAATGTTCTGGTTAGGAATGGGGTTTGTCTATGATGTACCCTGCTGTGCATTCACCTGGCTTCCTGAATGGGTAACACTCCTATGCCCTCTAGGGGTTGTGGGAGGAGTGGTGTGTGGTGTGGCATTGGGAGACCGACCAGGGTTCCCAACTAAATATGCCCCAATAAAGAGTTCTAGACAAATAATGGTGGAAGTGTTCCATCTTTGACGCCTAAATGGCGAAAGATTTTGGTACCCCTCCCGGTAATGGGGGGGGGGTCCAAAAACGTATAGATCGACGAGGTCCCGGGTGGGTCCGTTCTAGTGTTGACTAGGTATGGATTTGAAATATTTGAGAGGATATAGATTATAATCAAAGAAAAATTCCAATCGCATACATAAAACAAAATGAAATAAAATAGATTTTTCTCTTTAGATTGAGAAATCATGTGTCCAATCAATTAAAAAAATATAGTTTTGTTTGTTTGCATATGATACTCAAACTGTAGAAGACCTAACATCATCCTCACACTCAAATGTAATTAGTGTGAGAATATATCTGAGTGTTGGCACAACATCTCGTAGGCCCAGCGGCACCCAGTCGGTGAAAATCCACTAAGGTAAAGAATTAGGATCTAGTGCATTCACATGATGGCACAGCAGGAAATGAGCCCTAATTTTGGCCACTAAGTACCATTGTTCCACATAAGCATTCAAGTCTTGGGCTTCTTGGTAGTTTAACTAACGGTACCAAGTATCTTGTCTCTGCAGATCGGAGTAGCCCAACTAATACCACATGCCTTACGCCTAAGCCTAACCCCCCTCTGAATTGAAGATTCTCTACCACGCTCGAGTTTATTTTCCATGGGCTAATAGGTGGATTGAAGCTCCTAAATAGTCAAATTCTATGTTTCAATATGAAGAAGTGATTAAGGTGGCTTATTAGATGCCTACCCCCTTGATCCTAACTTAAACTATAAATTCTTTTGTGGCCCTGTGGGAATAATTTAGTGAGTTTTTTGTTAAGTCGGTTTTAGGTGTCTTTGCTTTCTTAGTGTGTGGATGTGTGTGAGAAAAAGTGAACAAGCACATAGTTTGAATGTGTGGATATGCGATGATCCTTTTTTAAATTCCCCTATTAAACTATGTTTTATTGTTCCATGCTAAAAAAAGCATGTGTGGATATGGGTCACTTTCTATTTTTCCTAGTTAATCTATGTGATCAACTACATGGAGATGGTGAGTTGTGAATAGAGAGCGTTCATGTGCTTGCCTAGGATAACCAGGTGCAACGACAACAAATATTACTTTCTCTTCTATCAACAATTCAATCTGGATTCGAAATCCTAGTGCAAAAATGAACTAAACTAATGAATTTTACACTAGAAAAAAAGAACTAGCTAAGCATGCATGGACTTGGGCCACTTACTTTGGCTAATTATCTAGGTGTTTTTTGGTACACAAATTTGCAAAACATAAAAAAAAAATTGGAATGAAAAGTTAGTACCTCCTACTTAAGCTATGTGTGAACTTTGAAAAAATCAACTTGAAATAAAACTAACACGAAGCATACCAAAAGTAGCTAAAAGTGAGCTTTAGCAAGTACAAAGACACCTCAACCGGTGTTGGAAGATGTATTATGGGCTTCCCGGGAACTTTACAAACGGGGAAAAAAGATACGAAAACGTGGGATAAATTTCTCTTTCTGTATTTTGCGCACAAAGAAAGTAGAAACATGCGCGATGTCTACGTGCGGTGTACGAACGCGCGCCTTGGGCACGCTTGTCTTAGGAAATGCGTGCAAATTCTAGCAATGTAATTTTTGGGAGTTCTTCAACTTGGGATGAATCGAGAGAATGAAGGAGGAAGGGAAATTCAGCCCAATCCAGCCACAGACGGAGGTCTCTGCAAAAAACCCAACCCTGCAACTGAAATAAAATTTAGTGGAGTTGCCAATCCTGTGTTAGTGTGTTTGGTGCACGTATGTACGAAATCACACCAACTTGGGGGTGTGGCTTTCCTCTTAAGTTATTGGTCGCGGGGAAATGAGAAAAATATATGGAGTCAAGCAAGTTAGTGGAAAATGCTAGAACATAAACATACTAGATATAGAAATAGCATGCATATTCAAACATAAAACTAAAACAAATATCACAAAATCTCTAAATAGAGTCAAAAAACTTCAATAATCCCAATCGTAGTGCTTACATCCCCTCTTATTGATCTTTGGTAGGAAATGAGGATGAAATTTTAACCCACTTGCGAGGGCCCTTAGAAATTGGGGTTCTAAGTCCCGATACAAGTTTCTTTACTTCTAACTGTCTTGGTGCAAAGTATCCCTCTCTCTACTATGGTGGGCTGGAGTTGTTGGATGGCCAACAATTGAATCCTATCTCTTGCTCCCGGATCTGCTTGTTGGTATTTCTTGGGGAAATTATGGCTAGCCTAACGATTTGCTCTCAATTTTTTCATCTCTTGGTGGCCTTTTATAGGAGAATTCAAATCCTCCTTCCCTCTCTTGGTACATTGTGGATGGTGACCCAAGAGAGGAGGGTGACCCATTGTGTGCCACATTTTATTCCATTATGTCCCCCTTGATGTCCTAAGGAGGCTTTGGTTGTACGTAAGCGGCTTCAAGTGTGGAATCAATGTCCTAGAGTGTTATTTTTGTGGTCTCGGAAAGTGACTTCCGCCACTAACGAGTTGCGTGCTTTTTGGGTCAAAAGACACATGAGGGCATTCTTATCGAAAGGGATTTTGTCTTAAAGCATTTTTACTGATTCAAATTTGATTTTCCTCGGACCTTAGAAATTTTTTAAATACTTTAGAGGATTCTCTAATGTCTCTCATCCATGTAAATCATTACTTTGACCAATAAATAATGTCATCTTTGCTTGTACAATTTTCCAATGATAACAACGTCATGACATGTTCTTATCTTGATTTGTTGAGTATAAGTATTTCCTTCGTAAACAATGACGAAGTCATATAGAAATGGTCTAAGTACGTCATTCATGACTCTCATGAAAATGGTATTTGGAGCATTTGTTAGATCAAATGGCATAACTACGCACTCTATTTGTTATCACCCAAAAAAAATTTAAAAACGTTGTATGTCTACAGCATTTTTGGTCATAGTTTCAAGTAGGTATAAAGTCACTTTTGTCTTGATAAAGGGTAGGTCATAGTTTATTCGAGTTTCAAAGGTCATCTTCCAAGTTCAAATAAGCTTCTTTAATTTCATTCCATGATAAAAAGGTCATATCATTCATCTAGAGCTCATGTCATTAGTTTTAGTTTGAAGTTATGATTAGCCACAAATGCGGTTCGTAGCGCGGTCGGTTCAAAAAAGGGGTTTTGTGCTAGAAAACCTTGCTACTTTCGTAGTGCAAAGTGCAAAAAATACACTATGTGCGCTACGAAGCGCGGATTCTTAGGTGTCATGTCAAGAAATCCGTTAGAAATGATAAGGTAACGTTATGGTGAGTCGGTGAGAGGTCATATCCAAAGTACTTGCCCATTTCATATACATCACCATCATGATAGGGGTTTCATTCGGTCGTAAAAAGGGATTTCAAATTCAAAAAATTGTCTAGTTCGGTTATTCGGTTTTGCCCCCACTCAAATGTTAAAGCTCTAAACCTTAGAGTTAAGCCTGTGGTTGTTCTATACTCAAGGTTATCATCATACTCAATCAGAAGTGGTCATACGGATTCAGCGATGTTGTTCCATTTTCTCAAGTGAGGCGATTCTATAGGTTCGGAAAAAAGTATGGTTGAAGAGAAAAAGATCACGAGAGGAGGAAATTGTTAAGATTTCAGCTTTGAAAGTATGAGGTTTTATTTGAAGATTCATGAGTAATGGATGCTTTCGGGGAAATCGGGTTGTTTTAAGTTGTGAAAAGTTACAAGGTGGCTATATTCATGTGTCAAAGAATTTGCACTTCATTTCGGTGGAACAAACACCAAGGTACGAATGTTGAACATAGCGGTCACACGAGATCATAGCTATGTTAACAAAAATACCAGAGGAGTCGGGGAATATTGGTTTAAGGTTTCGGAATGCGATGTGGAAGCATGCAAGATATTTATGGAAAATAGAATATGCAAACATGGACCTAAACAATGCAATTCCCGGAGAGAATTGTGTCAAAGATAACTATGCCAAATTGTTGTTCAATATCCAAAGATACTTCACATGCAAAGGGAAGGTACCACAAATTCTACACTTATCATAAGAATTGTTGTTACATTTCACAAGTATGATATCATTGGATTTACCATTTTCTTATATAGAAGTCTTTCCAAAATGGCTAACAAATTGAGATGAAATTTGATGGTGCTTCATCTTTGTTCTGCATGGGTTGATTAAATTGTTGGCTTTGAATGAGCTTCAAAAAATAAATAGGGATTGGTCCTCCTTTGTTTATGAGTGGTTTCGATGTGGAAGCTCTAACTTGACTAAAAACACTAAGACAAAGGGAAATATCTCACCACTAGTAGAATCAAGTCAACCGGTGGCTACAGGCAAAGAGGTTTGTGAAATTGGAAACCCCGGAAAACAAGTGAAAGAACAGTGAAGAAGACACTAAAAAGCTCCTCACACCTCAAAACAAAGGTTACATGGTAGCAAAGAAACTAAGCAAAAACGGCGAGATAACGAAGTTTAGAGAATAACAAGAGGCCGCTCTGACAACAAAGGGAAAATCAAAAGCTTGGAAATTCAGTGACGACCTAAGGTTGAAAGGAAAATTGGATGATATGTTGCATGCAATAGACATAGAAGAATCACCTATGATACAAGTTGATTTCACGGGAATAACTAAAAGCAAACGAAAAAAGATAAAATCAGTAAGAAGGCTGGAGTTTAAAAAGGAGAAAACATAGCATTTGTTTTCCCGAACGAGGAAGCTTTGTGACTAGACATTCAAAAAGGCTCAAGGAACTTAACAAAGAAGTTGAAGAAACCTATGAAATAGCTAAATTTCTGAAGAAGGTAATTGATCTCTCTCTACTTCGATTAGCATTGCAAGCGAGAAAGCAGAGTAGTCCTGGCTAAGAATAAATGACAAAGCATCAAAGAGCACGGAGGAGAAGTTGATATCAGCAAACCATGGTGCTAAGGTTGAAGAAAAGAAACGAGAAAACATTTCATTTGAGAAAGCAAAATTCAAAAGAGAATGAAAGTTGTTTGGGAAGGTCAAATAGCCTCTAGATTAAGAAATCCCAAGTAGTGAAGAATAATTCTTCACATGAATGATCCCGGCTTATTAAGGAATCAAAGTTTATGAGAGTGATACGACACTCATTTAAGAACTAGCAACGAGAAGCTAAAGAGCGGTGAAAGATCTGCTGAATCTGATTGAAAAGAGTGTCGAAAGAATTGAAAAAAGCAATGAAGCAAGAAGTAACAAATATAAGACAAACTCGGATAGAAAAAATGAAGGTTAAATTTGATGAAGAATATATTTTTCAAAGGTTATTTTCTTGTAGGTTTTTGAAACAATATCATTGTCCTTAAGTTTGAGTATCCCTTATCACAAATTTAAAAAAAAAAAAAAAAAATCAACAAAAGCACTTACACGTGATTTCGTAGCGCGAATAGTGCAAATTTGATTAAATACGCTACAAAGCTAGCTGACGATCATTTCATCATTTTCATAGCAAATTTTGGAAAGATTTTTGTGAGTTTGGTTTTGAAACTTCTTGTGGGAATGTGTCAAGGAAGATAAAGGCTATCATGAAAGAAAAGATTGAAAATTGTTGAGCTAAAACCATGCGCCCTACGCGCTACGAAAGCTAATATGCTACTTTCGTAACGCAAATTACATTTTTAGTTTTTTTTTTTACAATTCGAAATTAAAATTTTGAACAAGCGCGCACGGGAAGAGGATATATGCACATGTTCTAATTTTAGACAACGAGATGGCATCCAAATTATGGTGTATAAGAGGTAAGAATGTATCAGACGAGTCCAAAGTGTATCAAAAGCCTAAAAGGAAGGAGACGGTTTCCTAGAACATGGGAAGGCTTGACATCATCAACAACATGTTCACATAAAGATTTGGAATCATCACCCAAATTCGACTTCATGGAAAAGAAAGTGGCATAAGATGTAATGAAGACTAGATAAAAAGGTTGTTAGGAAAGGAAATTAAAGAGTTTTAGTCCTATTTGGAATAGAATTTGCTCACTAAATTCTAATTTGTCAATTTGTAATAAATATCATGTTTTGTACTTAGGAAAGGTGTCCAAAAATTTGAATTCGATGTCTTTAGTGGAGGATAATAGAATCCTATATTGTAAATGATCTATAAAGAGTATGAGGTCAAAATACGAGAGGTTGGACATTTTATTAGCAAAAACTGTGTTTGTATGTAATTTCTGATTAATACGGAAGTTTCTACTTTGTGTTGAGATTCAACAAGATGATGAGCTTAGTGAAAGAGTCACCTTCACTAAGTGGAACGCAAGCTATTTTGAAACAAAGTCTATTTTTAGACTATGTCTATTTTTAGACATATCGATCATATTCTATGAGTTGCAGGGATGCTATTTGTGGATGGTTGGTCAAGTTGGAAAAAATAGATGGACTTATATTTTTAGACATATTGGGCGGAGTCTATTTTTAGTACCGAGTCTAAAAATAGATATTTATTCGAATATTATTAGCTCTGTGTGTTTTGGGACTCTAAACATTATCTTATTCTCTTGGAGCACTTCAATTCAATGCACGGATGTGGCACAACCGGCTAACATAAGGAATTACGCTATTCACGAGGGTTTACTAGAGCTATTGCATGGAGGACTTGATTAGAACTCAAGTGGCGAGTTTGGTGATTGGTGAAGTAGTTGGTGGAGTTGTATTTATTTTAACTCGGTTAGACTCGGTTGAGCTAGTTGTATCTATTCTAAACCCGGTTGATACACTAGTGAGTGGAGTGAATTAATTAGTTAATTAATTCTGAAATAATACTCATTAATAGGCGAATAATACATCGGTTAACTACGATGTATCGCCGGTTCGGTGGAGACTAGTGGAGAGATAGGTGAAAGGGAAGAATGGACTATCAATTGTGACTATAGTGATGCATTGATTGCATCCAATACTCGGTGGAGATGCCAATGAGGATTGTGTGAGCAAGGGCGGAGTAATTCAAACTCATTGAGAACCATTCTTCGGCGGGGATTGTGCGGTAGGCGGGCTAGCGAGGTGGCAAAGATCGGTGCATGGATTTGCAAGATCGGGCTTGATTAGTGTGTAGCGATTGTATTGTACGAGAGAGCTTGATATGATCGGCTTTGTATGAGGATTGTTAAATGATCTCTATGACATATATTATATACGGATAGTTTGGGTTTTCAGCTTCGGGCTTTCATTAAACAGCTATGTTAATGTGTGTGATTTTTTATTGTTTCATGCGTGCATTACCCAATCTTGATTTAATTTCATAAATAATCAATGGAGGAATAGATTACGTATTTTGCATGAAGTTAAAATAGTGTGAGATCAGGAGAATATTGGACATATAACACATAAGTTATATAATTTATACATAGTATCGGAGAAGACGGTATTGATCATTGGAAGCGGTGCAATTATTGAAGCGGTTGAGTTTTTTGTCTTTGGTGGAGATTTGAATTTGGCTGCCGGCGTTTTCTTGGTGTCGAAGTTGAGCATTCATTGAAATGTCTTTCAACGGATTGTGATTGGAGTATTCCCTTGATGGGAGCTTGAATTACATAGCATGGAAGGACGAAGATGGAGGCGGTCTTTGGACGATAATGGGTTGAAGGAGTTCATAGATCTTGATATTCCAAAGCTTTGCTTCTAGCGATGCGGCCGCACTTGACGCATGGCAAAGAAGAAGGTATGATGTCGAGGATTCTATTGAAGTGTGAAGAACCACATTGTTTCGACCTTCGTGGTGGCCACTCCATTCTTAATGTGGAAGGCTTTGACGGACTTGTTCCAAAGAAAAAGTGACCCGAGAGGAAGTTGGCGCTTAAAGACAAGCTCGAAAAATAAAAATGGAGAAAAGCGTGATAATCCAAAATACCTCACGAAGTTTTTCCCGCTATGAGGATGAGCTAGGAAATGCGGGGGATTCTTGTTGATGAAGAAGACACCGAGTGAGCTTGGCTCTCCTTGGGATTTCGAAGAGTTGGCATAGCTACGAAGACTGCATCAATGGATGGGAGAAAGCGCGGGATGGGAGCGACTTTGGTCGGATCTTGTGCGAGGGAGGAGATAAAGAGCGAGGAGTACCGAGGATGGATCTTAATCGAAGAATGAAGATGAAGAGTGCGCTTTGGCTACCAAAGAAGCTCGGAAAGAAAAGGAAGAAATCTTCAAAATCCGAAGCTAAGGCAGAAGCGGGATTTGTCCAGAGGTGAAGTGTTTCCAGCTGTCACCGGCCACGAGCATTTCACCACTAATTGTCCACGAGAAGAAGAATAAGAGCGTTTTTGGTTACGCGGCGAAGAGGCCTTAGCCTCGCGGTTTGAGCTCGAATTTTTCTTTGATCGCATGTTTGGTTTCAAGTGTGATAGGATTGGTGTGAACAACGATAATGGTGCGTCTTTCCATATGATGGAGACAGATTTGTTTAGTGATGCGGAGAAGGATCTTGGAGTGCACATCGAGATGGGCGATGATGGTAGATACAATGCGACTATTATCGGGACCATTTCCTTTAAGAGTGAGAATGCAGTAAACCTTTCATCTTGAAGGATGTGTTATGCTGGATTGAAGAATAATCGATTTCATTAGCGATGTTGGAAGAAAAGGGTTATGATGTTGTTGTTTTTAGTGAGGGAAAGGATTTCCTCGCCGCCGGCCTCGGTGAAACTAGGAGGATAGGGATTCAAGTTAAGAATATTTATCAATTGCGGGAAATAAAATTGACTTTAGATGAGCGAAAAGTGCTAAAAAAGACATGCACATTTGGATGAGCATCTTCGAAATGCCTTTTGTCAAAACGCTACGGGAGTGTAGCGACGAAAATTAATGGGTCTTTCAAAGGACTTTTGAGGGACCTCCCGTGTCGAAAGCAGGCCTCAGTAGGTCATTGGAAAGCCCTGGATGTCTAGTTTTGGAACTACTTGATTTTCCCAAACTGATCCCTAGAAGTCTATCAAGGTGGACTAAGTGAAAAGACCCGGGGGATCTCATCTGGCGATGTGAGGCGAGGAAAGGTGAATTTTGATTGATTTTTGCCTCTTTGGGGACCAAAACACCTCATTTGGGATCTGAAAATTTGTGAGTAGCTACCCCCAAATTTAATCCATCCAAAAAATGATTTTCATGGGCGAGGATGCTCCTGGCACCCATGGGCGCTAGAAAAATGTGACAATTGGGCCAAAAAACACAAAAAACAAAATCATGTCAAAATTTGCTCAATTTGGCCAAGGCAAGCCCCTTATGGGTTCTTAGAAGCATGTAAGGGAAGCTAAGGCCAAGATTTCAAGCCTATGAATGTGCCTTTCTCAATTTTTACGTCGGGGCGCCTCTTTCGAGTAGGTTTTAGCCTTTCTTGAGTAAGTTTGAGCTTTCTTCGTGTGAGTGGTTCAATTTTTTGTAGTGCCAGTCATCTTCCCTTTGTAGACTCAAGTCTCTGTTTTCTTTCTTTAATTTATCCTCCAAATGCTTGTTGAGGCTCTTTTTTCAAGCCATGATTCTTTATCATTTTGTATTTCTTGGGCGAGAAATTGTGTGAGAGGATAAGATCGAACAGAGGCTGCTTCTTCTTCTTCCTTTCTCAAAGCTTTCCTAAGACCCATAGTCCTAGGCCTTTTTCTTATTCGTTTGCTCTTCTTCACTGAAGCATCATCAAATTTTTCCATAAACTCTTCAAGCTTGACTTGTGCTTTGTGAGCTTCCCTTTGGTATTTGAAAGCTTAGGGCATCATAAGCTGCCATTTTACCACTCATTTGTTTGTTTTGCCTTTCTGTGAACATGTATGAGATCCTTTGACCTTTCTAGATCAGCTTCTAGTCATGAATTTGGGTTTCTCTGTTTTGAGCTCACGATAATTCTAGCTTCATCATCTCTCCGGCCATCTTGTCTATCTGGCATGGTGGCCAGCTCCTTTCCTTTTCATGACTACTCTCTGTTGTTTCCTCTTTTTCTTTACCCTTGCCTTGGATAGACTTCTTGGTCCTATTCCTCCTTGGAAATTCAGCAATACTCTTCTTGAGCGGTTTGCCTCTACTTTTAGGGCTCCTGTGACATTGCTAGTGATTGTTGGAGTGATCTTCTTCTTTGCGGATATAGTGTTTCTAGGCTTCACCACTTTTGGAGAAGTCATGGCCTTGCACAGGAGAGGTGGCTATCACATGCTCTTAGCTGTGTTGAGGAAGAAGAGAGAGGAGGTTTCATTACTTTCACTTGCTCAACGGTCGCTGCCCTACGCTTCCATCATCATGTCACCTCCTTCACCTTTGTCATTGTTTTCTTAAACTGTTTTGGCAGGTTTGTTTAGAATTTTGACAACTTCATCATTTTTTTTCTTTGTAACCATCTTCTTTGTCTACCTACTAGAATGCCTTGTTACCCTCATCTCTATCTTGAGTTTGCTGAGGTTGCCTTCACCTATGGTTGTTTTCTTCTATCATTTTGCATGTTGTCACCTCTCTCTTGTTTTCTTTAGACTCTTGTGTGGCTGTTTGCCACCATATTCACTTTGCATGTTGTCACCTTCCTCCCTTTGTCTGTTTGAGGATTGTTTTGTTGTTCATCATTAATACCTTGCTTAGGATCTTCTTTTTTTCCTTGAGGAATGTCCTCTAATCCAATGTTCTTGATGGTCACTTTGTCTTTCATCAGCACACTTTCTGAACCTCTTCACTTTGCTCTCTATCATCACTAACCCCAACACTCTTCATCATAATTACTTTACCTCTTTTCCTTCTTTCTTGTTTCTCTTCATGAATGTTATACTCACTATCATTTTTTTCATGCTTTCCATCATTCCCTTCTTCCTCTTTGTCATGTTTAGATTCTTTACTTTGTCCCTCATCATCACTAGTTTGCTTCTTGTCACCTTTCCCTTCCTCATCACTAGTTTGCTTCTTCTCTTCTTCCTCCCAATCATAGGGTATTTTTCCTTTTAGGAGTAGATTGACTAGAAGAGGAGAGAAATGGTAGTGGATGAGCAGAAGGTGCATGAGATGAAGAGGCAATGGCAAATCTAGATGAGAAATGAAAGTCTCCAGGATGCTCCTTTCTTTTCAAAATTTAGTGAGGATGATGATTTTGATGAGAGAATGATGAAGAGACAATACACTACTTGGAGGTCTCTTTTGAACAAGGGAGGACATCTTGCTCATGCTTTTGTAAGGAAGAAAATTGGGTTCAACAACTAAGTTCTTGTAAATGCATGAGAGGCTTTGATATGATAGGAATAAATCTGAAACCTCCCTTCTGGGGTGAAATACTTCTTGATGACTTTCATGAGGGGGGCATACTTCTTAATAAGTGAAAAAAGGAAAATATCTTGGCAAGTATCGATGGTCTAGTTTTAAAGAAAAGGTTTATAGTGATTTAGATCTAGGGCAGCCTTGTTTGAACCACTTTTCTCCTATAGCAGGATCTTAGTTGCTTTCAGAGACAGCCTAGGGTGAGTTTAAAGTCTAGACCTGCTAAGTGGACATGCTTTTCCTTGTAGCCTCAGGGTGAACAATTGTGTTAGGGAGGGTAATTGGTGGCCCTGCAGGACTTTTGTAAAGTGAGGCAGCCCACCTCATGGAAAGTTCAAAATAATTTAAGGGGATTCATTTACTTCTTGAGTTGTCAAGGCTCAAACCTTTTGTGAAATCCCACCCTTGCTGACTTTCTTTTTAGGCATTTTTCTTTTGATACCCTTTACTAACACTGCAAAAAAAATGTTCAAATGATCTTTGAAATAGGTCCTCAAATGAAAACCTGTTTTCCTCTTTGTGAGAGGCCAGGTTTTCTTTTGGTTGGTAAAGCAAGTTTTTGTTAAGTGGAAACAAATTCCCTTTCCTTTTGACACTAAAACTCTTTTCCCCTTGAAGATTGTGTTTGTCTTTAGATGCTCTCAACAGAAATCCCTTGACAATAAACATTCCTTCCTTTATCAACATTTCTGTGTCTTGATAAACATGGCAGTTTTAAAATTGCTTGTGTTTTCTTTAGCTTATTTGTGAGACAACTTTTTGATTTTGACGGAGTCTGTTCTCCCTTTAACACTGGCCCCATTTCTTCTCTTATCACTATTTCTCTGTGATTTTTTAAACAAACAGAGTACCCTTGAAAATGGCTATTTTTCCTCTTTTTTAAAAATCCAACATCTAAGGGACCCTTTTAGTAGGCTCAAGCAGACCTTCTTTAATCACTATCCCTTGTTTTTTTAGCAAACATAGTGGTTTCTAGAAGAAAAGTATGTTTTTTCCTTCATAAGACTGTCTTTTTCTTTAACCTAATTGATTCTTAACACCTCTTCAGCCTCCAGCTTAGGCGAGCTACAATAAATACCTCTCAAAATATGTTGTGCGCTTTTTGGAGAAGTTTCGGTTGGAAAACACGAGGTGATTTGATGGATTGGAAGGCAGTTTGGCAACCGGCGCTACCTCTGTCGGCGCACATAGCGTTAGGCAATCGGGTCGGGCAGCAGGCGCCCTCTGAATGTCGGTGTTGTCGGGCCGAGAGCGGAGTTTAACGGCCTGCCGTGCCACTCTCTGGTGCGTCGTGTCTAATGAAAAAATCTTCTGCGAGCACCTACGGGCGCATCGCGCTAAATTCCGGATGTGTCGCGTCCTCAATTTCTCTCCAACTTGCATGCCCGGGGGTTTGAAAGAATTTTTCTTCATCTTATTTGTAAAGTGGCAAGAGTGGACTCTATCTTTGAGAGCTTTTATAGCTCCTTTTAAAAACGTTTTTTGAACGTTTTTCCCTCCTTATTAGTGACTTCTCACTTTTTGCTTTGCATTTGTCATCAAGGCGAAAGCTTGCTTAAAACACGGTGTCTTTCTCTTTTTCCAAACAAGCTTTAATTTTTGGTGACTTGCCCTTTTTTCTAACCGGTTTATTCCTTTGGTAGGTGTCTTTTAAATAAAACTTGGGACATATCTTCATAGGTGATTCTCCTTTGTTGGTGATGCGAAAAAAGTCTCTTTCATATGCATTCGCTGCGGTTATTTTAGAAAACACTATCAAAAAGTAGTGTAGCCTTGTCACTTGTCATTTTTGAATCACCTCATTAGGCCTCTCTTTCATGAGCAAGGAGGTTTTTAAAAACAATAGTGTTCTTTGCCCATTCATATTAAAGGTTTTCTCCAAGCTTGTGACATTGTATATTATGTTAAAGAAGCTCACAAAAACACCACTATTGCTGTATACAAAACTACTGTATCCATTGTTTTATGAAGAAAACAAGGCCTTTAAACCATGATTTGGTCTTACATTTGTATGATGAAGGAGGCCTACAAGCCATGATTTGATCACGATTGTTTGCAAGGATATTATCCTTTTCAACCACTAATGCAGCCTCTCAAAACCATAATGTACATCCTTTGTTTTGTAGACGATGAGGGTCTTTAGAAAAACTATGTTGGTCTCTATTTGTTTTCAAAAGATGTCACATAAAAATACTCTTTGCTTGACCATCTTAAAACCACTATGTAATCTATTTTTTAAGTAAGGAGATCCTTTAAACCATGTGTTTTCTCCTTTTTCTTGTTTACCAAGATCAACTTAAAACATAAAGAGCTTATCTTTATCCTCTGATGTGCCTTTTTGTCCTTTCGAAGGTGACCTTTCCAAACTTGAAACTTGAATTTATCCCCGATTTAAAACACTAAATGCAGATTACTTGTATCTACCATGAATTAGTCTCCTACATCTCTATTTACCTTTTGAATACACTTTTAAACAAACTGTGGTCTACCTCCTTGGCCATTTAGATAGGTACCTTTAATCAAAATTATAACCTCTGATTTATCCTTTGAAGAGGCTTTCCTTTATAGGAAACGAGAGGCCTTTTAGCACCATCATGTCACTCTTTGGCTTTTGATGTGGAAGAGGCCTTTAACATAAACTCTCATTTGTTTCACCACTATTCTTCAACTAGGCTTTCCAAAAGAAAACATTCTCAAACATAATTTTAAACCCTTATATGCATTCTCTGTTCATCTTTGGAGGAGGTGGCACAAAACAACCTCACAAGAAGTTACTTGAAAACATTGTTGACCCTCTACTTGTTTGTGAAGGAGGTCACAACAATTTTTCTAACCCTCTGCTTTTTGAAGAGGAAGTTTCCATCATTGTGCTTCTAACCCTCTGCTTATCATTGAAGAGGAGGTTATCATTAACCTGAGAATCTTGACTATTTCAACTTCTTGTACCTTGCTCTATATATTTGCTTGAAGAATATCAATAGGAAACAAAGTAGATTTTGACATTTATCATTTGTAAAATCACTTGAACCTAATGTCCCTCTTACTTTATGAGGCATTGTACGAGATGTATATCCCTTTTGTAAAATATCTTGTGAAATCTAGACCGAAGTAATGTGATTGGTATATGGAGAGTGTTCAACTGCTAGACATTATTGAACTAGCTTTTCCTTATTTGTGTTTTCGAGAGGTATATTTAAAATGCCTTTGACTAATGTTTCACATCGGGTTCAAGGTAACATGAAAGCGGTGTCTTCTTATGCCTATTGATGATGCCCTTTGGAAAGATTATGCGGCCTTTGTTTGGAGGAGATTATGGAGCAACTGTGATCATCTTTCGATTGTTTTGTGTTCATTGATTTGAGGAAATGATCTACTGCTCTTTAGTAGGTCTTTAGTTTAAACCATGTACACTTGTACAACTCTTTAATTCTGACTCTCCATGCGATTATTGAAGGAAAAATATTTCGGTAAACTTGTATGGTTGATCTTTGCTTCCATTTGCACACTGATCATCATTCAATTACACCTACGAGAGATGTAAAAACATATGTTTTTTAACCTTGGAGAGCTCCTTTGGTGTTTCATGGAGATTTCGCACGATCTAAGAATATTTCTTCAAACAATGAACATCCTCATCTTTTCTTGATTTGGATCTTTGTCGAACTTCTTCTTAAGATACCAAGGTGGCCTCTTAGTGGTGCGCGACCTATGGATAGAACAAGGCTTGTTTTGCGAAATAGGGAAAGATTCATGGCTTGGTACTACACATAGACTTTTGGCTTAGGATATCTTAGCCAAAGGAAAAAACTCTAAACACCGCTATCTAACTTAGAGATAACGATCACAGTTACGAGGGATTTTCTTAGGCATGATCGGATTGTCATATGACAAGATGATCGGGGATGGGAAGCGGAGACACTTTGTCAACTTTCGGATAGTGAATGGCATGATAAACAAGGGAAAATGATAGCAAGAAAACGTTACCATGATAGCTATAGACGAGGAAGACTTTGTTGAAGCGAGATAGGACTTGAAAGCGAAGAGATTGTTCTCATCGTAGACTAATAGGGAGGAGACGGAAGGGACAAAAATTTGTTTGGGGTGTTTTCTAGATGACAAATTGTGTGATTAGGGAGTGCTTCTAGAAAACTTAGCTAAAAACTAGTCATCAACAACATGTAAAAAGCGGCCCAGCTACGGTGGCTCCGCTCGGAGGGCGGCTCCTTTTAAGAAGTGTCTAGAATTGCGATCTACAGCGTAGAAGACCCAGGTGCCTTATCCATTTGGTGCAAATTTCTCTCTTTCTTGATGCTATTTCTGAAAATTCTGACATGATTAGTATCAACCTCATATCTACTACCCAACCATATCTCCTAACATTTTTCTTCTTTAGGTGCACTTGGACTAGCAACCCTTTCACATGATATTTTGAAAAAAAGGAAAACTATCTACTTCTACACTTATAACTTAGGAGCTGATTAAGCTGATGAACTCCTTTGTTTCTCTACCTATGCAAGATCATTGTCAAGATTAGGCTATTTGATAGGATTTCATTCACTAAACTAAAACATGAAATTGAAAAATGACCAAATCGAGTTAGACGGTACGATTTGTCATGTATTTGTGGCATAAAGACAGTTGCACACAAATATTATTTTGCATGAAATGAGATTTAGAAAAACCAGGGCTAGGATACATAGTTTGTTTTTTCATCCTTGTTTTCCTCTTTGGTTTTGTTTTGAGTGTGTGGAACCGGTATCTTTTCCTAATCTACTTTCTTTGACAAGTCAAGGTTACATATTTTGACTCACTTCTTTCACTAACTTGCTCAGCCCGATCAATTTAAAACATGTTCGGTTATGGTTAGGCTATATAACTGAACAAGATATCTTTGAGCACTGGTAGTGGCATTTACACTTGCACACTTTCAACATGACTGTTTTAACATGGGGCTTTTACGCTATCTTAAGCGCCATCTTTTCAACTTTTCTCTTGTTTTTGTATTTTCTACTTTTGATTTATTTCTTGAGCAATGATATGTACAATGAGTGAAAATTTTAAAAACTAGAAATCTTGAAAATGGTGGAACTTGAGCATTTTGTCTTCAAAGGGATCTCCCTAGATACTTTCTTAGTCCGGTTAGCTCTTGAAAGAAAAGTTTGGAAAATTTTCCCTTTCAAGCACAACATAAGGGTTCTTGCAAGAGTCTTTGAAAAATTATGTATCTTCTTGTTGTTTTTCTCTATACCTTTGATTTCCGCTCTTGCCTTTGTTGTACATCTTTTAAGGTAATGTAGATACTCTTTGTCATTTTTAAAGCGATGATGACATTGTCGAGGTACATCATAATGAAGAAATTTAGAAATGGAAGCATGACCTTCGGGGAACATGTCTTTGGTGTTTGGCGGTTTTGCAACTCTTGGTTTGAATTTGGAACTGTTTCTAGTGTATTTGAAAAAATCTTTAAATTTGCTTGCTTTGAAGAGGAATTAATGATGATATCTGAAACATAACTTTGCAAGACATATGATTAGAAAATCTAATACGTATGGTATGATCTGTTTTGGGAAGGATATAAGTGTTGTTAAGGAGGTTTATGCATTGTTCTGAAATCTACACATATCCTATGTCCATTTTTCTTTGTCTTTAATTGTTGAATTTTGGAACAAGATTTTTGCATTTCTTTCTAAGGGTTACTTCTTGAAATGATGGCATTATCCTTGTGTTTTAAACATTTTCCCGACATGTATTAATTATCTTGAAAAAAATTTCATACTCTAGCGATTCTTAATCTACGGTGAAATGACATAATTTTAGCTAGTTGATTAACTCGAGATGTCTTGGAAACTGCCTTTCATCATATTCCTCTTCATTGAATTCATTTAAGACATTTTCCTGGATTCATCAAATTGGTTACAAAATTTAAAAACTTTAATTGGAGAGAGGTAAGGTTTGGGATGGTGAATCATTTAAGTATGGTAAGAACATAAGACTCCTGTTCTTTTGATTTCTTAAAAGATTTGTACTATTTAAGCCTTCCGATTATATGCATTTTTGAAAAAAGTTTTTGTTATTAATTTTGATGTTTTTGTCCTTGGCTTGAAAACTTGCTTGAGGGTGTAGAATGTGTTTTGTTTTCTGATTTATCTCTATTTCTAGAAAATCAAACTCCCACTCTTCAAGACATAATTGATAGAGTCATGATAGTTTTGAGTATCCAACTCATCATAGAATGCGGGCGGTTGATACGTTGCCTAGATTTGTTTCAATTTATCCTACATGTTTATCAATGTATTCATCGGTGCGTAAAGATTTAGATGCGGAATGTGTGGAATACATGGGGATGTTATACGGCCTTTTCTTGGCCTGCTTGAGTATATATTTCATGTGTGATTCTAATACGATATTATTGTTTAGTTAAACACGGGAATGGTGGCGTAAGACATATCTAGTTAGAGATATTTCTTTGAAGCTTGGCCCCCCAAGATATATGGGTAAAATCATTAGGTACTTGGGAGGATGTCTGCTACCACTATGTCCATGACCGGGTGTTTTGCGGGTACTTGGGCCAGCCCGGCCCCACAAGTGTTTATTAGGCCTAGACACTTGACTCTGCTTGAATCAAATGAATATAAGTCTTTATAAGTTCATTATTTCTAGGCCTAATATTTCCATTGCTACTTTTGGCATGAGATTGTGAGAGACCTCGGAATCTGGCATGGCATTATGTAGGATTTGGTCATGTATATTAAGACTAATGTAAAAGGAAGAGTGGTTCCCTCTTGATATTTTCCTTCTATTTTTGGTCCAAACAACACCTCGGGGGTATCATCGGCTAGGTGTAAAGTATCTACATCATTTCCTATGTTTAGGACCTTTAGCACTTGAGATTTGTATGGAGGTAATAAGTTCGGTGAGAGGCATGGTGATCTTAATTTTAATTTCCCCTTCAAAAGCTTGAAGGGTGCTTGTAGTTTAGATACATTTGCTTCGGTTTTTCAGCCATGACTTTCTCTATATTTTTAATTTGGTGATTTTTATTTGGGGTTTTGTTTCAATACATTATTTCGGGGAATCTTAGTAGAGGTACTAAGAAGGTTTGGATCAAGGCTTGCGACTAGCTTTGTCTTTATTTTGGTAAGTTTTCTTAGCCATGATTTTGTTATTATCTACGTTCTTTTAAGAATGGTATCGGGGTTTTAGTAACAGCGATTATCGAGCTACCTTTCTTAGATTTGTTTTGGTTTTTCTTACTCCCTAGATCATATTGCTGTGGACTTCCATTATAGCGTTTTGTAATCCTACCTCGGGATCTTCGGGTCCTCATAATTTAACCATTTTGATTTGAAGAGAAGAAAACTTTTCTTCTTACGCAGAGGCAACCTCACCCTCGCTATCAGAACTTATCAAGTTTAAGTGATTTTCATCAAAGTGGTTCCATATCTCTTTCTACCTCATCGGCATCATTTTCATTGAAGAACAGCATGATCCCCATTGGTCATTTTCCCATGGTTTGTTACGGCGAGGTCTCTTCTAAAATTTTGGTTCCGGTTTTTGTTTTGAGGGTTTTGTTTGGTTGTCCTTAAGTGCTTTTCCAACTCAATTTATTCTTTCCCAATTTTCCATGGATCTAACGAGGTTGTCTATTCGGGATCTGAAGGAAAGCTGAAGGCATGACCTCATCACGGTATGTGACTTTCTCGATCTTATCCTAGCTCTTTTCTCGGCTAGGTTGGCTTCGACACTAATAGCTACTTTTTTCATTTCTTCTAAAGTTGTGGAGTCTCTTTCTCTTAGTTAGTATGTCATATTTTGGATTGAAACCTTCGGGAAATTTTGCTAATGTTTGAGCCAAGTGGAGTTTCATGTGAGGTGATGATTATGGGCTGTTGTTGAATCTAGTGCAATGATCACGAACACTTTCCCCATATTCCTTTTAAGTTTGTTATATTCGAAAAGAGATTTGGATGGGGTTTTTCTGATTTCCCCTTTGTTTATGAAAGTTTGGTAAAGTGTTGGGAGATCATATATGTTTGTTAGGAGCTAAGATTTTAAACCATTTCTTGGGTTCTCCACCTAGGCTTTGGGCGAACATTCTCATCTTTATGGTTTCATCTTCTAATTCCATGTAGTCAAAAGCATCATTGATCCACATCTACATGTTGTTGAGCGAGTAGTAGCCTCGGTTAGGTGAAATTGTGGGATTAGGTTAAGTAATCATTTTGCAAAGATGCCAAAGGCGAGAGGAGGTAACACTAAAGGTGCATACCAGGCTACATGATGGGAGTTGATGGTAGATTTACGGTATGAGGGTTTGTAGTATGGGATGAGGTGATTTGCACGGTGGTGGTCGAATGGAGTGTGGCGGAAGTACTTGGACTTTTGGCACCGATTCGACGATTTGGGGAGTGATAAGAGCCAAAATGGTAGAAAGTTTGAAAATCGGAAGGTGTAGTGGTGAGGCTTCTACGCTGGGACTCTGTTGCAAATCTAAGGGCTCCAAGATCGTCGAAGGTTGATTTTTACTTTGCGACTTGCTTCTAAGAGGGCTTTGTTGAACTCAAGTCAAACTAGGAATCTTGCAAGGATGTAAGATGTTCAACTACAAAGCTTGCTTCACGGATGGTCTATCGGTAGCTAAGTTACCGATTTGAAGTTTGCCACAAAATATTTTTGGGTCATCAACTATGATAGGGGGGATTAGGAGTTTAGGTGAATCTGGTAGTAATTCTTCGTGAAGCCCAGTTTCAAAGTCAAAATCTAGAGAGAATTGATAGTTGTTTTTGGATGGTTGTTCTCTCTAGGGGGGTTCACTAATGTGAGTAAGATGAAAACAAAATGAAGACTAGTGGAGTCGCCGGGTGGATTGTCTTTAGATTTATGGTCCACCACCAATGCGACAAAGATGTTTTTGGAAAATGCTTTTCTAGCTTTTATGTGGAAACTTGCAGAATGACTTGAACTCAGTTTCAACATTTTCTAGATTGATGAAAGCTATAGTTCTATTTGCAATTTTATTCTGTTGTTGATTTCTCCTATGTTTAGATAGATATTTCTGAATCCCTAAATTTATTACTTGTTTGTCTTGATTTTAGAGTGCATCATGAACTTCTGAGTTTTTGGAAACTTCAAATCCAACGAGACAGTGTGATTTATGAAATTTTGGTTTTTATGGGTAGGCCCCTGCGGAGGCTGAGTGGAGTCGCCCGAGGTGGATGTTTTGTTGCTTTTAGAGATATGTACTTATGGTCTACAATCATGAGAAAAAATCCAATCTAGGGATGTTTTTTGGGGTTTTTGAGTTTTGTCATGTAGCCTAAGGTTTGTAAGAGTTTCCTATAGCTGAATCATCATTTTGCTAGATGGGTAGGCTAATTTCTACTCTTCGGACAACACTTAAGTTTTCTAAGTTCAGGCGGGAGACTTTGAAAGTTCCTAGGGATACCTAGGATGTTTTGACTCAATGTGCTCCCACCGTGATCGCCATTAAGCATGAGCGGTGGAATTGAAACAAGATAATATTCTTAAGGGATGCTGAAATATTTATGGAAGTCTAAGTTTGTTTCGTCACTCGAGCCCGCCGTGATCACCATTATGTTAGGGTCCGTGGTTAAGCTGATTGGCAAGCCAAATGACGGGGGTAACATCAAACGAACTTTGGAACCCTAGGACCTAGCCTTCCTAGACTTGGAAATCTCTATTGCGCAAGGATGTAAACTTGTTTGCTTTCTATGTGTTGATTTTAGGCTAGTTGTTAAGTATGTTTTGGTTTGTTTTAGGTTTTTTGAGGAGAAGCTTGTTCAAAAGATAACTAGATCAAAATTTTGTTAGATCAGCTTGGGCTATGGGGTGATAAGGTGGAAATCTTGCCTCCAAAGGGTGGACAAGGTACATTGCGGAGACGATTTGGTTGAGATAAATGGATTCTTTTAGGTGAAGTGAAATGATATGGACGAGTAAGTTTGTGAGAGACAAAGCGAGTTTTAATCATAAATAGTTTTAAAAAAAACATTCATGTGTTAGGGCTAACCATTAATCACTATAAATGAAACTAAAGCATTAGATGCATAAAATAAACATTCGGAGCAATACATAAGTATAAGACCCTCTAACTTTGGGGAAAATCACCTTTGAACTTTTGGGAAAACAAATAAGTCAAACAAACAACTCAATCTGTAAGAGGAACTCCTAAACATCATATTTTTGGCAGTTATCAGGAACTTTGAACTAAGATTACTGAGAGCATGGGAAAAGGGCAAGATCGAAATAAGACCTCTTTGGTTTAACTAGGACAATCAAATATTCGAGAAAAAAGGTTTCAGTGATGGGGTTTGGTCCCAGCTGAATAAACGGGGAGCCTGCCGTGAATCATACTAGATAGCATACATAATAACCATTAGTGAAATTGATAACAAGTTCTTAAGGTATCAAAGAGCGAGAAAAGAATTCTTTGACACAACTAAGAAAGAAGAAAAACATAGAAACTATAATGAATCGGGAAACTTGAGGTGCCTCCATGGGCATGTCTCAAATCTATTCTTTCTTGACCTCTGACAAGAAAGAAGCATGAAAACATGTATGATAAACTAAGTAAACATAACAGATAAGGAACACTATACACAATTCACCAAACCATGGAGATCTACCACAACTGAGTCCTTCTCCACCAGCCAGTCGGACAATTATCCACTTCATGAGACAAAGTGTTCTTCAAATATTGTAATACCATGTATTGCTCTATAACATCAAGTTTAGCCTCTTGTTACAATGAAATCTCTTGGAATATATAGGCCAAAAGAAAGAAACTATCCAAGAGCATCTAGAAGGCCATTGGCCTATTACAAATATTTGATTTTGTCCTTGAGGATTTGCAAAGCCCAAGGCACAAAATATCTTCAAAAATATCTATAAAATGCTAAAAAAGGAAATAAAATTGACTTTACATGACTGACAAGTGCTAAAAAAGGCTTAACGCACATTTGGATGAGCATCTTCAGAAATCTGCCTTTTTTGCCAAAATGCTACAGGAGTGTAGCAGCAGAAAATTGCATGTTTTGAAGACAACTTTTGAGGGACCTCGCAATGTCGAAACGAGGCCCGTGATAGCTCGTTCGAAAGCCCTGGATGTCTAGTTTCTAGAACTACTTTATTTTTCCAAAAATGATCTGTGGAATTCTGTCAAATGGTGGACTGAGTGAAAAAACCCAGGAGGGTCTCATCTACTGATATGTGAGGCAGAAAAGTGAATTTTGACTGATTTTTGCCCCTTTCGGGGGACAAAAACACCTCCTTTGGACCTGAAAATTTGTGAGAAGCTTACCCCAAATTTAATCCATCCAAAAAAATGACTTTCATGAGCTAAGGATGCTCCTAGCACCCATGGCAGCGCGTAGAAAAATGTGCAATTAGGGCCAAAAAACACAAAAAACAAAATCATGTAAAAATTTGCTCAATTTTGGCAAGAAAGCCCCTTATGGGTTCTTAGAAGCATGAAAGGAAGCTGAGGCCAATATTTCAAGCCTAGATATGCCTTTCTCCACTTTTTCTACCGGGTGCCTCTTTTGGGCAGTTTTAAGCCTTTCTTGAGCAAGTTTGAGCTTTCTTCGGGAAAATTGGTTCAATTTCTTGTAGTGCCCAGTCATCTTCCTTTACAGATCCAAGTTTCTGTTAGATTTCTCTAATTTATCCTCCAAATTCTTGTTGGCTCTTTCAAGCCATGATTCTTTATCATTATCTATTTCTTAGGCAAGCAATTGAGTGAGGGGATAAGATCGAACAAGGGCTGCCTCTTCTTCCTTCCATTTCTCCAAAGCTTTCCTAAGACCCATAGTCCTATGCCTTTTTCTTATTGGCTACCCTTCTTATTTAGTATCATCAAATTTGCCCATAACCTCTTCAATCTTGACTTGTGCTTTGTGGGCTTCCCTTTGGTATTTGAAAGCCCAGGCCTCATAAACTGCCATTTGACCACTCATTTGTTTGTTTTGCATCTATAGAACATGTATGAGGTTCTTTGACCTTTCTACATCAGCTTCTAAGTCATGAATTTGGGCTTCTCTGTTTTGCAAAAGAGCCTTAAGAATTCTAGCTTCATCATCCATAGCATCACTGTCTATCTGTATGATGTCAAACTCCCTTTCCTTTTCATGACTACTCTCCTGCTATTCCTCTTTTTCTTTACCCTTGCCTTGGGTAGACTACTTGGTCCTTTTCCTCTTTGGAAATTCAACAATACTCTTCTTAGGCAGTTTGCCTCTACTTCTTAGCGCTCTTGTGACATTTCTAGTCACTGCTGGAGTGATCTTCTTCTTTGTAGATCTAGTGCTTCTAGGCTTCACCACTTTTGGAGGAAGAGTCATGGCCCCTTGCCTAGGAGAGGCATCTAGCACATGCTCTTGGCTGTGTTGAGGAGAAGAGAGAGGAGGTTTCATTACTTGCACTTGCTCAACTTGGTCCTTTACCTTGTTGCTTCCATCATCATCTACTCCAACTTCACCTTTGTCATTGTTTTCTTCACTGTTTTGAGTTTGTTTAGGGCTGAAAGCTTCATCATATTTTTCTGCTGCTTGAATATTTCCTTGATTACCCTCATTAATGTCTTGAGTTTTTTGAGGGCTGCCTTCATTAGGATTGTCTTCATTTATATTTTTCATGTTGTCACCTCCTTCACTGTTCTCCTTAGATTCTATGTGTGGGCTGCCATCATGATAACTGCTTTGCTAGGAGGCACTTTTTTCACTATCTCTTTGATTGGTTTCGTGACTTTGTTGAGGACTGTGGTGTTCCTCATCGTTGCATTGAAAATTTTCCTTTTGCTCTTCATCACCAATGGCTTGTTGCTCTTCATCATCACTACTTTGCACTTCTTTTTCCTCACTGTTTCCTTGCTCATTTTCACTTCACTGTTTCTCTTCATGATTTCTATGCTCACTATAATTTTGTTCATTCTTGCCATCATTTCCTTCTTCCTCACTTTCATGTTTAGATTCTTTACTTTGCCCCTCATCATTACTAGTTTGGTTCTTGTCACTTTTCCCTTCCTCATCACTAGTTTGCTTCTTCTCTTCTTCACTCTCAATCATAGGGGATTTTTTTCCTTTTAGGAGTAGATTAACTAGAAGATGGAGAGACATGGTGAGTGGATGGTGAGGAAGGCGCATGAGATGAAGAGGAAATGGAAAAATATGGATGAGAAATGAAAGTCTCCCAAGACACTCCTTTCTTTTCAAGCTAGTGAAGGATGATGATTTTGATGAGAGAATGATGGAAGAGACTGGAATTTTGCTGAGCAGGAGGTCTCTTTTGAACAAGGGAGGACATATTTTCTATGATTTTGCAGAGAAAGAAAGGCAGGTTTAGAAATTGAGTTCTTTTGAAATGCATGAGCAGCTTGATGTGATAGGAATAAATCCGGGAAAACCTCCCTTCACATGTGAAATACTTCATGATGACTCTCATGAGGGGAGCATAACTGCTCAATAAGTGAGAAAAAGGAAATAAATTTTGGTAAGCATCTTGATGGTATGGTTTTAAGAAAGTTTTATAGTGATTCAGATCTAGGTATGCTTGTTTGAACCACTTTTCTCCTATATAGGGGATCTTAGTTGCTTTGGAGATAGCCCTAGGAGTGAGTTTAAAGTCCAAAACTACTAAGTGGACATGCTTTCCTTGCAGCCTCAGGGCGAACAGTTGTGTTAAGGGAGGTTAATTGGTGACCTTCTGGAATTTTTGGAAAAAATCGAGGCAGCCCACCTGATGGAAGTTAAAAATAATGGAAGGGGATTGATTTACTTCTTGAGTTGTTAAAGGCTCAAACTTTTTTGAAATCCACCCTTGCTGGCTTTATTTGGAGGCATTTTTCTTTTGATACCCTTTACTAACTTACCAAAACAAATGTTCAAACAATCACTGAAATAGGTCCTCAATCAAAACCCTGTTTTCCTCTTTGTGAGACTAAGTTTTGTTTTTCATTGATAAACAAGTTTTTGTTAAGTGGAAACAAATTCCCTCTCCCTTTGACACTAAAACTTTTTCCCCTTGAAGATTTTGTTTGTCTTTAGCTTCTCTCAACAAGAAACCTCTTGACAATAAACATTCCTTCCTTTATCACTGTTTCTCTGTATCTTTGATAAAAATGGCAGTTTTAAGAGTAATTGTGTTTTCTTTAAGCACTGGCAGACAACTTTTTGATTTTGGGAGGAGGTCTGTTCTCCCTTTAACACACAATTGTTCTTCTCTTATCATTGTTTCTCTGCGATTTTTAAACAAACAAAGTACCCTTGAAAATGGCTATTTTTCCTCTTTTGAAAATAATTGTTTAAGGGACCCCTTTTAAACTAACAAACACACCTTCTTTAATCACTATCCCTTGTTTTGTTTAGCAAACATGGTGGTTTCTAGAGAAACTATGTTTTTTTCCTTCATAAGACTATGTTTTTCCATAACAAATTTGACTTTTAACCCCCTCCTCAAACTCAAAAATTTAGGGAAGAAAGAAGTAGAATACCTCTTGAAATGTATGTGTGTTTTTGGAGAAATATTCAGTTGGAAAAAAACCCGATTTGATGTGGATTGGAAGCAGTTTGAGTGGTGCTACGCTCTTGTGAATAGGTGCGTAGCATTGAATGGTACGTTTGAACTGTCGGGTCGGGCCCTGGGCGCCCGTTGAACGTCGATGTTGTCGGGTCGGTTGACACACACACAGGCACGTCGCGGAATTCTACAGGCGCATCACTCCATGTGTAAATTTCTTCTATGACTCCCTACACGTGCGTCGCATCCTGCCACAGGCACGTCACGTCTTGAAAATTCTGTAAATTGCTCGCTCAGGGTTTTGAAAACCGTTTTCTTCACTCCTTTGCACAATAGAAATGATCTTTGACTTTGAGGGCTTTTATAGCTCCTTTTTGAAAAAGTTTTGAACGCCTTTTCCATATTTTTTGGTGATCCCTCACTTTTTTCCTTTTTCATCAAACTGAAGGTTTCCTTTAAAACACAGTGTCTCTCTTTTCCAAACAAAGTTTAATTTTTTTGGTGACTTGCCCTTTTTCTAACCGGTCTATTCCTTTGGTAGGTGTCTTTTAAATAAAACTTGGACATATCCTCATCGGTTATTTTCATTTGTTGGTGATGCAAAAGAATTCTCTTTCATATGCATTCTCTCTGTTAGTTTAGAAAAAACTATCAGGGGTAACTGTGGCCTTGTCACTTGTCATTTTTGAATCACCTCATTAGGCCTCTCTTTCATGAGTAAGGAGGTTTAAAAAGACCAGTGTTCTTTTTCTATCCATTGGAAGAGGTAGTTGGAAAGATTATAATGGTCTTCTCCAAAACTGTGACCTAGTACATCATCTAAAATGGGCTCATAAAGACATTACCACTGCAGCCTTTTGAAACCACTATGTATCCATTATTTCTGAAGTAAGGAGATATTTAAACCATGATTCCTCTTTTTTCTTGTTTACCAAAGAGATCAACTTAAAACATAAAGAGCTTATCTTTATCATACAGTGTGCCTTTTTGTCCTTTTGAAGGTGGCCTTTCAAACTTGAAACTTGAATTTATCCTCTGATTTAAAACACCTAAAAATGCAGATTGCTTGTATCCACCAAGAATTGATCTCCTACATCTCTTTTTTACCTTTTGAATACACTTTGAATGGAGCTTGGTCTACCTCCTTGGCCATTTAGATGAGGCTTCTTTAATCAAAATTATAACCTTTGATTTATCCTTTGAAGGAGGCTTTCATAAACATGAGAATAGAGGCCTTTTAGCACCATCATGTCACTCTTTCGATTTTGATGTGGAAGAGGCCTTTAACTTATAAACTCTCACTTGTTTCACCACTATTCTTCAACCAGGCTTTCCAAAAGAAAACATTTTCAAACACAATTTTAAACCCTGTTATGCATTCTTTGTTCATCTTTGGAGGAGGTGGCACAAAACAGCCTCTGAAGTTACTTGAAACATTGTTGACCCTCTTCTTGTTTATGAAGGAGGCCACAGCAATTTTTTTCTAACCCTCTGCTTTTTGAAGCAGTTTTCCATGATTGTGCTTCTAAAACTCTACTTATCATTGAAGGAGGTTATCATTAAACAAAGAATCTTCAGCTAATTCAACACATTACCTTGCTCTGTATGTTTTCTTGAAAAATATCAATAGGAAACAAAGCGAATTTTGACATTTATCATTGGTAAAATCACTTGAACCTAATGTCCTCTTTCTTTATGAGGCATTTTCTGAGATGTATATCCCTTTTGTAAAATATCACTATGAAATCTAGACCAGAAGCGATGTGATTGGTATATGGAGAGTGTTTACTGCTATACATCATTGAACTAGCTTTTCCCTTGACTGTGCTTTCAGAGGTACATTGAAACTTCCTTTGACTAATGTTCACATCCCAGGTTCAAGGTAACATAAGAAGCAGTTGTGTTCTTATGCCCTACATGATGATGCCCTTTGGAAAGATTATGTAGCACTGCTGATCAGCATCACTCAGTCTTTTGTGTTCATTTGATTTGAGGAATGATCTCTGCTCTTCAGGCAACCTTTGGATTTAAACCATGTACACTTGCTGCTCTTTTACTTTACATCTCTCCATCTAATTACTGAAGGAAAAATATTTCAGTATGATAAACTTGTTCAGTTGATCCTTTCCTCCCATCTGCACACTGATCATCATTCAATTACACCCCTGCAAAGATGTAAAAACATATGATTTTGAACCTTGGAGAGATCCTTTGGTGTTTCATTAAGATTTCACCTGATCTAAGCATATTTCTTCAGACAGTGAACATCCTCATATTTTCCTGATTTGGATATTTGTTGAACTTCTTCTTAAATGAGACAAAGTGACCTCTTAGTGGTGCACAACCTATGGATAGATCAAGGCTTGCTTTGAAAAATAGGGAAAGATTCATGGCTGACTGGTACTTAGACATAGGCTTTTTGGCTTAGGATATCTTATCCAAGGAAAAAACCCTAAACACCACTATCTAACTTAGAGACAATAGTCACAGATTCTGAGTGTTTTCTTAGGCATGATCGAATTTTCAAATGACAAGATGATCAGGGATAGAGGAACAGACACTTTGTCAACTTTCGGATAGTGAATGGCATGAAAAACAAGGGAGAATGATAGAAAGAGAAGCGAAGTTATGACAACTATAGACAGGGAGACTTTGCTGAAGTGAGATATGACCTAAAAACTAAAGATTGTTCTCATCATAGACTGACAGGGAGGGGTAGGAGGACAAAAATTTGTTTGGGGTGTTTTCTAGATGACAAATTGACAGATTGAGATTAGCTTCTAGAAAACTTAGCTAAGGAATCTAGTCATCAACAACATGTAAAAAATACTGATGACTAACAAGACCAATGGCAATGTAACTAGAGCAGAATTTGGAAATCTGTTAGAAAGTTTCAAAACTGACATCCTGGTTACTTTGACAACGCAACTTTATCTTTTACAAGCCAAGAAGAAACAAGGTATAACAGAACAAAACCTGGCCATATTTTTCCCAAGATGTCGAAAGAAGCACAACTAGAGGGAATTCCCTTTAAATATGGTTCAGACTTGTGCTATCTGCACTAAGGATCATACCATGGACCAGTGTCCTTCACTTCCTAGGTTGAAAGCCATCTACAAGGAAGTAGAAGAAGAAACAGAGCTAGTCTATTTAACGAATCAATGTTAGCAATGGTAAGCACGACCTGGCATACCACAAGACCTACCTCAATACTTTCCATTGCTGCAGTTTAGCCAACAAAATCCTGCAACAACTTGGAAAACTTAAAACCCCTTCCCAACATGGCCAAACAAATCGTTTCCTATGCCACCTTGGCCTACACAACCTCCATCAAGGACTGATTGGCAGAACTTCCCTTGCTCTCCCCCTTATTGGCAGAATGTCCCGTATCAAAACCAATGGCCAAACCCTCATACTCAAAACACCAATTGGAACTTGTTGGGTGTGGAGCCTGATTATCTTGTTTGTTTTGTATCATAGCATTGGACCATTGTACCTTAATGGGGCGGCAACGTCGCCCAAAATTAAACGCTGCGTGGGGGGTCCAGGGGGCGGTGGCTGCGACTTTATGGAGCCCCCCCTGGCAAGGGGTTTCGGGGGAAACACCCCCAAAGCTAAAAATAGATGTAAAATTTCCTTGTAAAAGTATAGTAATTTATAGTCAATTTGGGCCATTCATTATGCAGATGATCTGATGGTAGAAGTTATGTTTAGTTTAGGGGTTTTTGCCCTAGAAGGCAACCCCTCACTTTGTATGAGGGTATTTTATTGTGGCTGTGTATTGTATGTGTATTCTTGGAGTGAGAAATAGATAGGGAGACTATGAGAGAGAACATAGGATATTACAGCGGATCTGCTGTAGGTTGTGTCTCTTCATTTTGCTGGATAATAGAAAGGCAGGATTGGCTGTTTGAGATGGATGTAGCCCAAACTGGGTGAACCACGTATATCAGTGTCTCTCTAGTTTTATGTGTTTTGTGTGCTTGTGTTTTCCACATATTTCATGTGTTTCATTGCTCTATAAAATATAATTTGCTAACAACTAGTATCAGAGCCAAAGGTCTATTTGGCTGATAAACTTGCTGGAAATAACGGTTCCTGGTTCGAGTGAGAGAAATGGTGGAATATGGTAAATTTAGGGTCGAGAAATTTAACGGCCAAAAATTCCCACTGTGGAAGATGCAGATGGAAGATTATCTATATCAAAAATATCTGTACCTACCATTGAATGGAAAAACAAAGAATTCGACGACTATGACAGACGCAGAATGGGGTATTCTTGATAGAAAGGCACTTGGAATAGTACGGTTGTGCCTTGTGGCATCGGAAGCCTTCAATATTTCAAAGGAAACAACAACAGATGGTTTGATTAAGGCGTTGGTGAAACTATATGAAAAACCCTCGGCCTCAAACAAGGTATTTCTTATGAAACGTTTATTTAATATGAAGATGTCTGAAGGTGGATCTGTTGCAGAACATTTAAATGATTTTAATACAGTTACCAGTTAGTTAAGTTCTGTAGGGGTAAACTTTGATGATGAAGTTAGAGATTTTTTATTTTTGTGCTCATTGCCAAAAAGCTGGAATGGTTTAGTTATGGCCATTAGTAACTCTATCTCTGGATCTAGTACTTTAAAGTTTTATGATGTTGTCGGTACTATCCTTAGTGAGGAAATGCGATGGAAAAACTCTGGTGAGACATCGGGTAATGCTTTGAGTGCAGAGTCTAGGGGAAGAAGAATAGAAAGAGGAAAGAGCTCGAGATATTGCAATAAATCAAGGAAAGGCAGATCCAAGTCTAGATTGGGGATAGTGTGATGGAAATGTGGAAAAAAAGGACTCATAAAGAAAGATTGTAGATCTCAGAAGGGAAAAGAAGGAGACACACAGCAAGAAAACAATCATGAAGCAAATGTGACAGGTGATGTGTTACAAGATGCTTTGATTTGTTTTCTTCAATATTACGGTTCTTGAGTTTGTAGATTCGGGGGCCTCATTTCTTGCCTCCACAGTAGAAAATATTTTCATGACTATATTCGAGGAGATTTTGGACAAGTTCGATTGGGTGATGATAAACCCTGTAAAATTTTTGGAATCGGTAAGGTTCTTGTAAAACAGCAACATGGAAACTAATGGCTATTAAAGGAGGTAAGGCTTGTTCTAGATCTGAAGAAAAATCTAATTTTAACAGGAAAGTTAGGCAGTGAAGGTTGTGCAGCAGCTTTCATGAGATAAAACCTTGAAAAATTTGAAGAATACTGTTAATAGCAAAAGGTGTCAAGGGATTGTTGATACATTGTATCCTTGTTGGTAATTCTAACTATATTTAATGCCTTAACTTCCGAGCGAATGAGCATTTATGGAATCTTAGGCTCGACACATGGTGAGAAGGGGATGAAGATTCTTCACTAAGGAAATTTTACCGAGTTTGAGAAGAATGTTGATTTTTGAAGTTTACGCGATAATTGCATTTATGGAAAACGAAAGAGAGTCAGATTTCTCAGAGTTGGGAAAGAAAAGAAGAGCGAAAAATTGGAGCTTGTGCATACAGATGTATGGGGACCTGCTCAGGTATCATCTCTCGGTGGCTCTCATTATTATGTTACTTTTATTGATGATGCAACTAGAAAAAAATGGATTTATTGTATTCAGAATAAATCTGATGTATTTGATACTTTCAAGAAATGGAAAGCTTTGGTTGAGATTGAGACAGGAAAGAAGTTGAAATGTCTCAGATCAGACAATGGAGGTGAATATTGCAGCAAAGAGTTTGATAGGTACAGTTCAGAGCATGGAATTCGTAGAGAGAAGACAGTTCCAAGAACACCACAATAAAATGGTGTGTCAGAAAGGATGAACAGAACAATCATGGAGCGTGCAAGGTGCATGAGATTGCATGCGGGATTGCCTTTACAATTTTGGGCAGATGCTGTAGATACTGCTGTTTATCTAATAAACAGAGGGCCTTCAAGTTCCTTGGATGGTGGTATTCCAGAGGAAGCATGGACAGGTAAAAAGGTAAACAACTCTTTTTTAAAGCCTTTTGGTTGTGAGGCCTTTGTCCATATTAATAAAGAAAACAGAAAAAAGCTTGAGGCAAAATCAAAGAAATGTACCTTTATTGGATATGGTGCTAATGATTTTGTTTATCGCTTATATGATTATGAAAATCACAAAATCATTAGGAGCAGAGATGTAATATTCAATGAAAAGGTCTTGTATAAGAATCAGTTGCAGGAAAAGAAACAGGAAAAAGAAAGCAAGGAATACACGGTTCTTGATGAGATAACTGAAAAAGTAAAGGTGCCTGAAAATAATAATAATCAAAAACCACAGCAGCAGCAACCACCACAACAGCAACAGGCACCTCAAACACCTGAAAGTGGTGTTAGAAGATCTACCAGGATAAGTAGACCCCCTGAACGATACTCTCCTTCATTATATTATTTATTGCTGACTGATTCTGGTGAACCTGAATGCTATGAAGAAGCAATGCAGGTTGAAAGCAGGAAGAAGTGGGAGCTAGCCATGGAAGAAGAGATGGAATCCTTAATGCATAACCAAACTTGGGACTTAGTCAGGTTGCCTGCAGGTAAAACTACATTGCAGAATAAATGGGTTTACAGGCTGAAGGAAGAAGATGGAGGAAAACAGAGGTACAAAGCTATACTTGTGGTGAAGGGGTTTGCACAGAAGAAAGGTATTGATTTTGATGAAATATTTTCTCCTGTTGTTAAGATGACTTCAATCAGAACTATTTTAAGTCTTGTAGCAGCGGAAGATTTACATCTTGAATAGTTAGATGTAAAGACAACATTTCTCCATGGAGATTTGGAGGAAGAGATCTATATGCAACAACCAAAAGGATATGAGGTCAAAGGGAAAGAAAAATTAGTGTGCAGGTTAAAGAAGAGCTTGTATGGCTTAAAACAGGCTCCAAGGCAGTGGTATCTAAAATTTGACAAGTTTATGTCTGAACAAGGTTATACTAGATGTCACTCTGATCATTGTGTTTATCTGAAAAGGCAAAATGATGGCAACTATATTATATTGTTATTGTATGTAGATGACATGCTTGTTGCAGGGTCTAACATGCAGGAAATAAATGTGCTCAAAAGAAAATTGGAAAATTCATTTGCAATGAAGGATTTGGGAGATGTAAAACAAATCCTTGGTATGAGAATAACTAGAGATAGGAAAAATCACAAATTAACATTGTCTCAAAATGAGTACATACAAAAGGTGTTGAAAATATTTAATACGGAGAATGAAAAACTAGTTAGTACACCTTTTGCTAGCCATTTCAAACTTAGTAAGGAGATGTGCCCCAAGACCCAAGAAGAAATGGGCTACATGTCTAAAGTTCCATATGCATCAGCAGTTGGAAGCTTAATGTATGCAATGGTCTCCACAAGGCCTGATATTTCACATGAAGTGGGAGTTGTAAGAAGATACATGAAAAATCCAGGAAAACAACATTGGATGGCAGTGAAATGGATTCTCAGATATTTAAGAGGTACCAAAAATCAAGCATTATGATTTGGTGGTTCAAACATTGATCTACAGGGATATGTTGATGCGGATATGGCAGGTGAAAAATATAACAGGAACACTACAGGATATTTATTTACTATAGATGGAATAGCTGTTAGTTGGGTTTCTAAAATCTAAAGTTTTGTTGCACTTTCAACAACAAAAGCAGAGTATGTTGATGCTACGTAGGCTAGTAAAGAAATGATTTGGTTACAAAGGTTTATGGATGAATCGGGTAAGAAGCATGATATGAAAACGTTATACAGTGATAGCCAAAGCGCCATCTTGCAAAGAACTCAGCATTTCATTCCAAGACAAAACACGTACAACTCAAGTACCATTTCATACGGTCAGTATTGGAAGATGGACAGTTGAAGCTGGAAAAGATACACACTAGCCAGAATCTTGCAGATATGCTAACAAAAGTTGTAACTAGAGAGAAACTGAGATTATGCTCAGTTTCAATTGGTCTTCAAGGATGGCGATGAAGATGAGAAATAGCCAGTTCCAAAGAGGAGTCATTTTCCAACAAATGAAGCAGTGGTGCAATTGCTACAATCAGTCTCCAAGTGGGAGATTTTGGGTGTGGAGCCTGATTATCTTGTTTATTTTGTATCATAGCATTGGACCCATGTACCTTAATGGGATAGCAACGCCGCCTAAAATTAAACGCTGCCTGGGGGGTCTAGGGGAGGCGGCTACGACTTTATGGAGCCCCCCTTGGCGGGGGGTTTCAGGGGTAGTGCCCCCGAAGCTAAAAACAGATGTAAAATTTCCTTGTAAAATTACAGTAATTTCTAGTCAATCTGGGCTGTTCATTAGGTGGATGATGTGACGGTAGAAGTTATGTTTAGTTTAGGGTTTTTTTCCCTAGAAGGCAACCCCTCGCTTTGTATGAGGGTATTGTATTGCAGTTGCATATTGTATGTGTATTCTTGGAGCGAGAAATAGATAGGGAGATTGTGAGAGAGAACAAAGGATATTACAATGGATCTACTGTAGGTTGTGTCTCTTCATTTTGTTGGATAATAGAAAGGAAGGACTGGCTATTCAGGGTGAACGTAGCCCAAACTGGGTGAACCACGTATATCTATGTCTCTCTAGTTTTATGTGTTTTGTGTGCTTGTGTTTTTCCCATATTTTATGTGTTTCATTGCTCTGTAATATATAATTTTCTAACAAAACTGGCAGCGACCCATGGGAATGACCAATCTGCTCATAGGAGCAGGGACCCAAAATCAACCTACGTTTCCAGCTCCCTACACAATTCAGCATAACCAGTAGCCTACCATATGCCCTCAATTTCTACCCTAATCCAATCCTAATCCCAATAACAGATTGATTCAACTAATTTAGATCATAGAAAATCAAAAACCCAATGCCAAACATAAACAATGCAATGAATTGAGGTTAAGATCAGGATGAAACCATATTACCTATAGAAGCCACAACTCCACCTCAGTCCCAAGTTGAAACCTCCACAGAGCCTAGCCTAACGAATATAACAGAAACAGGTAAAGATAAGGAAACAATTGATCAACAAAGACCTGAAGAACTTAGGGTGACTCTACCTCCATTTCCTGAGAGATTAAACCTACCCAAGCCTATAATCACACTAGATTTTGACATCGTAGGGGAATTAAGAAAACTTTCTATCAAAATTCCTATTCTCCAGGCCATCCAAGACATTCCCATCTATGCAAAGACAATCAAAGAATTATGTGGAAAATAACAAATTAAGAAAACAATGGCTACACCCACTGTTCATGTGGTAGGAATGCTATCTGACTTGTTGTTAGGTAGGGAATCACCTATAAAATATGACGACCCAGGAAACCCCATTGTAACCATGCAAATTTCTGGACACTCATTTCCAAACACATTGGTTGACCTAGGGGAAACCATTAACATCCTAACTATAGGAGCTTGGGAAAAATTGGGCATATCAGCTTTAGAACCTACGACCACACTTTTGGAACTAGCTGACAGATCTGTTATCAGACCGGAAGGTATAGTGCAAGACATCATGGTCTCTGTGGACTCATGGGAATACCCAGCTGATTTTTTAGTTATTAATCCAAAAAACAGGATGGAAGGGCACCCATTGATTCTTTGGCGGCCTTGGCTAGCCACAGTATATGCTTACATAGGCTATCGAGCAGGTAGCATGACTATCACTAGAGGAGACTCTATAAAAAATATCATTATTTATCCACCTGCCAAACCAAGCCCACCCACGGTAAAAATTCACAAACACCTAGATACATATTGGGAGCAAAACATCCGTCCACCTCTGACACTAGTAGAAGCTCTCAAATTCAAGGATCAAACTGAAGATGATGTGATTAATAAGTTTATGAATCAGTCACCCAAGCCTGAAAATATAAAATGCCAAATGTTGAAAATAGTACTTGAATATGTATATCAATAGGATCCTGTGACGGACTTCGAGACAGAACATATCTCCACAACCGTTGTTCGAAACAGCATACCTATTGAGATCGAGCCAAGAAATATTTCGAATATTAATGGCAGCTTGGATGACAACCAAAATAGAAGCTCATAAAATTCCTCCGGAAGCAGCAAGGTGCATTTGCGTGGGACTACCAAGAAATGAAGGGTTTGAACGCACAACTATGCACACACCACATCTATACTGATAGGGAAACACACCCCGTTAGACAACCCCAATGAAGATTAAACCTGCACTTAAATGAAATTGTAAAATAGGAGCTGAAAAAACTGTTAGATGTAAATTTCATTTATCCTATTTTAGATAGAAAATGGGTATCCCCTCTGGTGGTCGTCCCTAAAAATAATGGTAAGTGGAGAATCTACGTAGATTACAGAGAATTAAATAATGCAACATAGAAAGGCCATTTCCCCCTTCCCTTCAATGACCAAGTCCTTGACACATTAGCTGGGAAACGATTCGTCTCCTTTCTTGACGGATTCAGTAGATACAATAAAATCCAAATAGCTCCCGAAGACCAAGATAAGACAACCTTTACTTGCCCATGGGGCACTTTTGCTTACAGAGTTTTACCATTTGGATTATGTAATTCCCCAGCAACATTTCAAGGAGCCATAATTAGCAGTTTTTATGACTTAATAAATGAAGGACTTGAAATCTATATGGATGATTTTACACCCTATGGGGAAGACTTTTATCAAGCTCTAGAAACACTAGAAAAAGTGTTAGAACGATGTATTGCTACTAGACTATGTCTAAGCAACGAAAAATGCCACATGATGATGACTGAGGGGGTGATCCTAGGTCACTACATTTTTGCAGCTGGAATACAGGTAGATTCGGCTAAAATTGAGGTAATCCTTCTGTTGGCCACACCTTGTACACAAAGAGAGGTACGCACTTTTCTGGGATATGCAAGATATTATCGCAGATTTATAAAAAAATTCTCGCAGATAGCTACAACTCTGTATGCATTGACTGGGAATGTTGAATTCCGTTGGACCAAAAAATGTGACACGCTTTTACAGACTTGAAGAGGTTGTTCTCGACAGCACAAATCCTGCGAGGTCCTAACTGGAAACTACCCTTTCACATCTCCTCCGATGCATCTGATACAACAATGGGAGTAGTCCTTGTCCAAGAAGGAGACCGAAAGCCTTATGCTATTTATTATATCAGCAAAAACCTTACTCCTGCTGAATTAAATTATACAGTGACCGAAAAATAATTCCTCGCTGTCATTTATGCTATCAATAAATTCGCGCACTATATAACCGGAATATCAAGTGTTGTCGTATACTGACGACTCTACTATTAGATATTTAGCTAATAAACCAATCACGAATGCGAGAATAAATCGTTGGCTACTGTTGTTGCAGGAATTCGATATAACGATCAAAGACCATCCACGTGGTCACAGAATTCCTGTCCAGAGTCCGCAAGACAGACGACATGCTAACAGTTGACGATCAATTCCCTGATGAACACCTGTTTTTTGTAGCAGTCAAAACACCATGGTATGCAGATGTGGAAAATTATCTGGCAATGCAGAAGCTACCTAGACATTTAACAATGAGAGAACGAAAATTTATTTTACAGCGCAGCACAAGATTCTCTTGGATTGGAGGATACATATTCCATACAGGGGCTGATATGCACATACATAGATGCATAAGGGAAGACAAAATATATGACATCTTACGAGCCTATCATGATAAACCATGTGGTGGCCATTTCGCCGAATGATGGATAGGGCATAAAGTGTTGCAATTAGGCTATTATTAGCCTACGATTTTCGAAGACACTAAGAAGTATGTCCAGGCCTGTGATAGCTGCCAAAGAATAGGCCGCCCAGGCCAACCTGATGAAATGCTGCTACAACCACAATTGGTGGTGGAACCATTTGAACGATGGGCATTGGACTTCGTTGGGCCCTTCCACCCACCATCAAACCATAAATACCACATATTAGTTGCCACAGATTATGTCACCAAATGGGTAGAATCAGTGGCCTTGTCAAGAGCCACGGAAGAATCAGTAATTAAGTTTCTCTTTGAACTATTCATGTGATACGGCTTTCCAAGGGATGTGATAACTGATGGGGAGGCACAATTCACAGCAAATAATATCACATATACCTTAATAAATCACCATATCATCCACAGAGTTATGTCTCCTTACCACCCATAGGCAAATGGGAAATTCAAAAGCACCAACAATGTCCTAGAGGCAATCCTTACCAAGACGGTAGCAACATGTAATATTCCTTTTCAGGAATTTCTGCAATATCTTAAATGAGGACGTTGTATAAGGAAAAACATACAATAAAAATGCACAACAGGACTTGGATCCTCTTATATATGTTGTATGTAGCTTAAATATGAAATGGGACCAGAAAAAAATCATTCTAGCTACACTAAACAGATCTCCCTAGCTCATATATGCTTAAAAACACCCCAATCCCACAACTTCACAAAATAGAATTGCTAAAGACTGCAATAGCGTAATTTTTATTAGGGAATCTATAGAAAAATATGATTTAATACAGATCTAGAGCTTTCATTAATCATTGAATCAGAAATGAGAGGTTTGACCCCTTTTACAAGCACATTAGAACATCCCAGAAAGGGTTTCCGGCAAAATAACAATATAAAATGCAACACTTCAAAAAATAACGTTGTACCCTCCAACTCTGTATTAGAAAATAATGAATATGATCTGAAATAGATGAATAATATAGAAATTGGCCCAAGGCCTTCTTCAATAGACCTCCTGAAGTGAAATAGACACCTCCTCCTCCGAAACAAGCACAAAATAGGAGGATCTAACCCAGCAGCTGCTGCTACTGCAGAAATGACGGAGTTACCAGAGGTGAATACACTGTATATGATTTTATATGGATATCCACAAGATATATGATGAAAAATAAGCTCAGGACCTTCCCCTTAGATCTCACAATCAGCTAGACCAAAGGTGAAGATGGAATTCCCGCATGAGAAATCTTTTGTACTAAACAGTGCTGCAACTACAGCTAAACAGCTGGAGCTTGCAATCAGTCAAAAGAATAAACAAAGATGATTACTGAATGCCTTCCTTGCTGCTATCTCCTCCTTATCCTTTGTGAGCTTCCTCACCCCGGAGCCCACTCATTGATGATGTGACTTCCTTGAGAAGATTCCCCTTTCAAAATTGCACTGCCCTAGTTGGTTTCCCTCCTCTTGTAGCAGCGGTGTTGACTTGGTAAACAGGATCTAGCTCATTGCTTTGCCCCTCTTTCACACCAAAGTGGCTTTATTTTTCCTCCTAATCTAATCCCTTTTCACACCGGGATATGTTTTATTATCCTTCCTACTCTTCTATTTAAAAAATGGAGCAGTTATAATATTCCAAGTAGCAGTGGCTAATTGGGAATATTACAGTCCTCCCCGCTCGAAATTTTCTTGTCCATAAGCAATAGTAAAGAAGGATGTTTCAAGATTTTCTCTCCCTCCCAAGTGGCATCCTCATCTGGTAGATTCCTCCATCGAATCTGATATTCCTTGATGACTCTAATTCTTAGCTGCCTCTCCCTTATGTCTAAGATTGCTTCTGGCTACAAAATTAGGTGGCCCTCATCATCAATAGGGGGGAGATCCATGTTGGCAACTACATTCCTCCCAATGGCCTTCTTGAGGCAAGAGACATGGAAGATGTTTTGGATCTTTCTCCCCTTAGGAAGCTCCAAATCATATGCTACCTTACCGATACATTTGATCACTCTGTATGGCCCATAGAAACATGGTTTGAGCTTCTCAGGTCCCTTCTCCTTGAGTGTGGACTGTTTGTAAGGTTGAAGACACAGATAGAAAATATCTCCCACCTCAAACTGTCTTTCTATCCGACCACGGTCTGCATACATCTTTTGATGGTTCTGGGCAGTAGCAATGTTGTCCTTAAGTGCCCTGAGTATGTCCTGGTTCTCCTGAATCCATTCCTTTGCCCTTGGAGCCTTACTTGCCCTAAACATAACATCAACAAATGAGAGTGCCTCATACCCATATAAGGGCCGGAATGGAGTCATGCTAATAGAAATATGGTGTGTAGTGTTGTAAAAATACTCTCCCAAGTGGAGCCAACATTGCCAAGCTCTCTGCTGCCCTGCTACATAGTTCCTCAAGTAGCCTTCCAGCCACTTTTTCACTATCTCGGTCTGTCCATCGGTTTGGGGGTGATATCTAGTGCTTGGAGTCAAATCAGTCCCCACCAACCGGAAAAGTTCTTGCCAAAATCCACCCATGAAGCGGTTGTCCCGTTCACTCACTATGGTCCTTGGGAGACCATGGAGTCTAAATACATCTCTTAAGAAGAGCTCAGCTACCTGTGAAGCAGTATAATGTGCATAAATGGCAAATAAATGAGAGTACTTTGTTATTCTATCAACAACTACAAAGATACAATCCTTACCCTGTATTGTCGGTAGGCCAGTGATGAAGTCCATAGAGATACTTTCCCACTTACCATCCAGAATAGGTGTGGGCTACAATAACCCAGTAGGGTGGGTATGTTCTCCCTTATTTTGCTAACAAATGGTGCACTCTCTAACATGTCGAAGCACATCCTCCTTGAGACCCTTCCATGAGAATCTCTCTCTTATGGCCCTATAAGTCTTTGTGAAACCTTGATGCCCGACATGTGATGCCAATAGGATCTTCTCCTTGAGCTTGGAATTCTTAGCCAAGAAGATCTGGTCTCGGTAATAGATGACCTCATCCATTACTCTAAACCTCTCATCTGATACCACCCCATCAAGTATCTCACATGCAAATTTATCTTTGGAATACTCAACTAAAAGTTGAGCCTTCCAATCTACATCCATGCCCCTCAAAGACAGCGTTGTAGGCCTCCTAGATAGTGCATCAGCTACTACATTGCTCTTCCCCTTGACATACTCTATGTCAAAATCATAAGCTTGGATTTTTCTCACCCACTTCTATTGTCTCTCCTGGAGTTTTTTCTGTTCAAGGAAGAATCTAAGACTTTTATGGTCAGTCTTCACCTTGAAATTATTCCCCACCAAGTATTTCCAGAATTTGGCTAATGCATGCATGATAGCCAACATATCTTTATCATAGATGGGGTGTAACCTCTCATTAGGGAGCATCTTACTGCTCTCAAAGTCTATAGGATGCCCACCTTACATCAATACTACCCCAATACCTTCACCTAATGCATCACATTCTAGAACAAAAGGTTGAGAAAATTCAGGAAAAATCGAAACAGGACAACTACTCATTACCTCTTAAGATTATGAAAAGCCCTCTATGCTGTAGGTGTCCAATGGAAAGGTCCCTTCTTTTTGAATTCTGTGAGTGGTGCTGCTAGTTGTGAAAACCCTTTCACAAACTTCTGGTAATAAGTGCATATGCCCACAAACCCCCTGATTTCTATGGCATTTGGGGCTTAGGCCAATCTCTGATAGCATGGATCTTCTCCTCATGCACCCTCACTCCATCTACTCCTATGATGTGCCCCAAATACAACATCTATGCGAAGCCAAATTCACATTTGGAGAGCTTTACATAGAATTTCTACTCCTTGAGGATATGTAAAATTGTCTCAATATGCTGCAAGTGCTCCTTCCAAGTGCGGCTGTAGATGAGAATATCATCAAAGAAGACCAATACAAAATTTCTCAAATGACCATGGAAGATGTGGTTCATGCAAGTTTGGAAAGTTACTGGGGCATTGGTCAATCCAAAGGGCATTACCAGAAACTAAAAATGCCCATAGTGACATCCGAATGTTGTCTTGGGGATATCTTTCTCCCTCACCTTGATTTGATGATACTCGGATCTTAAATCAATCTTGGAGAAGTATTTAGATCCCCTAAACTCATCCATGAGTTCATAAATCTTGGGTATAGGGTACCTGTTCTTCATGGTCTTCTTGTTCAAGACCCTATAATCAATGCACATCCTCAATGTGCCATCCTTCTTCTTTACCAAGACCACTGAAGAAGCAAAAAGACTAGTACTAGGCCGGATGTGACCTAGAGCTAGCAACTCTTAGATAGCCCTCTCAATCTCATCCCTATAAGCCTTGGGGTGACTATAAGGGGTGGTGATTACTGCTTGGATCCCTTGTTCCAACTCAATAGTGTGTTCAAACCCTCGGTCAGGAGGTCTCCCTGGTGGGATATGTCCAAATACTGTAGAATACCAGTCCAAGAGAGACTGCACATATGGATGCACTGGTGAATCCTTTCCCCTTACCTCTGATATATGCAACTCCACTGCCCATTCAAGATTCCCTCTGCACAGATCTTCCTCCATATTGTGTGCTGAAACAACCTGAGGGGGGTATGTTTTTATACCCTTGATCTTTTGATGATGGCCCTCCTTCCCTCCTATCCATTCCATCTCCAAAGTTCTCCAGTTAGTGGTAACTCTCCCAAGAGTGATTAACCATTGGACTCCAAATATGACATTAGTGTCTGGAATGTATACCACAAAGAAGTGGTCTGTTAAGGTGTAGGTCCCCATGGTAATGGTTACTGCTAGAACATACTTGGCACACTCCAGGGTCATAGCTCCTGGGGCCAAAACTGAGAATCCCTCAAAATCCTCCATGTGGATTCCTCTCCTTTGTACCAGTTGTGCATCAATAAAATTATGAGTAGCCCCACTATATATCAACACATAGACTCTTTGCCCCATAATAGTACCTCTCACCCTCAAGATTAGATACTTTGGGACCACTCTTAACGCTGCAATAACTCCCCTTCTTGGAGAAAACTCTTCTATGGATGGTATAGTGCTGGCATCCTTCTTGGAGAAGGTCTTGACATGATGTGTCCTTCCTGAAACACATTCTCCCTCCAAATCATGAACATGGATTGTCTTCCTTGGTCCTGAGTAGGCCTCCTACTGAAATAATGTTCTTGCCCTGGGCAAGATGTGTTGTAGGTCTCTAGCTTTCTCCACAGCTTCAAGGAGTGTGGTTGGTTTAGTGGATTTGAACAACCCTTGCAATGGTTTAGCCACCCCGTTAATAAAAATGCATACCTTCCTGCTCATATTGAGGTTGGATACCATCACTGAAAGCTGCAAATACTCAGCAATATAATCCTCAAGATCTCCCTCCTGTTTGAGCTTGGTTAACTTGACAAAATGGGCTTCCAGATCTCTTGGATCAAACCTCTCCACTAGCTTCTTGGTGAAAGCTGAGTATGAAGTGATATGATGATGCCCAAGTGTGGTCAGTCCATGAAACCACCATTATTGAGCTTCCCCTTCTAGCTGCAGCGTAGCTATCTTGATGGCTTCTATTTCATAAACCTTGTTGAGCTAGAAGTATGTGTCCATCTTCTCCACCCAAGCCTTGGCTATACACTTAGGTGTCCCATCAGATGTGGGCAAGAAGAACCCTACCATACTGCACTGTAGGGCTGATCCCTGCATCAATTTCTCCTCCTTGTGATGAGGACTAATCCTCCTCCCATCCTTGATCCAATAAAACTCCTGAAAGCTCAAGTGCTCTTTGAACCCTTGATATTGGAGTTCATATTCTTTAAAATATTCTCCTAGGGTTCCCTCCTTATCTCCTCCAATTATAAATGAAGTCATGGTAGAGTGTTGTGATGCAGCTGAATGCTACATGCCATTTGTAGTGCTGGTGCTTGCCTCATGGAAAAACCCTATAGAATCCCTTTCATGTCTCATCTCCATGAGGTCCCTTGCAATGTTCTGCGGGGTTTGAAGTAGGAGATTAAAAATATATTCCTCCTCCATGTTGAAGATAAATTTACCCCACAAGCTGAGCCAAGAGCAGAGCTCTGATACCACTGTAATATTCCTTTTCAGGAATTTCTGCAATATCTTCAATGAGGATGTTGTATAAGGAAAAAAATGAAATAAAAATGCACAACAGGACTTGGATCCTTTTATATATGTTGTATTTAGTTTAAATATTAAATGGCATTAGAAAAAAATCATTCTAGCTACACTAAACATATCTCCCCAACTCATATATGCTTAAAAACACCCCAATCCCACAACTTCACAAAATAGAATTGCTGAAGACTGAAACAGCATAATTTTTATTAGGGAATCTACAGAAAAAGATGATTTAATAAATATCTAGAGCTTTCATTAATCATTGAATCAGAAATTAGAGGTTGACCCCTTTTACAAGCACATCAGAACATCCCGGCAAGGGTTTCCGGCAAAATAGAAATATAAAATAAAGCACTGCAGAAAATAACGTTGTACCCTGCAACTCTGTATTAGAAAATACTAAATATGATCTGAAATAGATGAATAATATAGAAATTGGCTCAAGGCCTTCTTCAATAGACCTCCTGGATTGAAATAGACACCTCCTCCTCTGAAACAAGCACAAAATAGGAGGATCTAACCTAGCAGTTGTTGCTACTATAGAAATGACGCAGTTACTGGAGGTGACTATGCTGTATATGATGTATAATGGATATCCACAAGATATATGATGAAAAATAAGCTTAGGAACTTCCCCTTAGATCTCACAATCATCTAGACCAAAGGTGAAGATGGAATTCCCACATGAGAATTCTTTTGCACTAAACAGTGCTGCAACTACAGCTAAACAACTAGAGCTTGTAATCAATCAAAAGACTAAAAAAAGATGATTACTGAATGCCTTCCTTGCTGCTATCTCCTCCTTCTTATCCTTGGTGAGCTTCCTCACCCCAGACCCCACTCATTGATGATGTGACTTTCTTGAGAAGATTCCCCTTTCAAAATTGTGCTGCCCTAGTTGGTTTCCCTCCTCTTGTAGCAGCGTTGTTGAATTGGTCAATAGGATCTAACTCATTGATTTTCCCCTATTTCACACCAAAGTGGCTTTATTTTCCCTCCTAATCCAATTCCTTTTCACACTGGGATATGTTTTATTGTCCTTCCTACTCTTCTATTTAAAAATTGGAGCAGTTATAATATTCCAAGTAGCAGTGGATAATTGGGAATATTACACCAGTCCATACCTCATGTGGAGTCTTATCCTCCAATGCTAATGAAGGTGATCTGTTAACCAAGTAACATGCAGTATCCACTGCCTCTGCCCAAAATTCTTGTCCTAACCTGGTACCACTGAGCATTCTTCTTGCCTTTTCCATCAGTGTTCTGTTCATTCTTTCTGCAACTCCGTTTTGCTGAGGTGTGTATGGAGTAGTATTCTGCCATGCTATACCACACTTCTTACAGAACTCTTCAAATTCCTTCTTGCAGAACTCCCCACCATTATCTATCCTCAACACCTTTATCTTCTTCTCTCTCTGGTTTTCCACCAGAGCCTTAAATTCTTTAAATCTGTTAAAGACTTCATATTTCTTCCTCAAGAAATATATCCATGTATTCCTTGAGAAGTCATCTATTAATGAAACATAGTACATAGACTTACCCATTGATGGAATCGACACAGGTCCAAACATATCACTGTGCACAAGCTCTAATATCTTGTTCGCCCTCTTAGCACCAGAAGGAAAGCTCACCCGATTCTTCTTCCCATATACACAATGTTCACAGAAATCGAAATCCAGAGAGCTATTAGACATACCTTCTACCATACCATTTCCATGTATCATCTGAAGGCCCTTCTCTCCAATATGTCCAAGCCTTTGATGCCATAGCATGGTCTTTTCTCCAGAGACAGCTAGGCTTCCCACTCCACTTTCGAGAACCACAGAACTGTTGCACCTAGCAATAATAGTGCTGCCCTGAAGCTTGTTCAGAGTTACAGTCCGAACTCCCCGCATTAATACCAGTGCTCCTTGAACCATCTTACAGGTATATTTCTCGAACACTGTTTTTACACATGCATCATCCATCTTGCTTGCAGAAATCAGATTTCTAGCCAATGCAGGAATGTGAAGAACACCACGAAGTGTTCTAATCCTTCCACCTTGCAGCTTCAGCTTGACTTTTCCATGTCCGACGATTCTTGCCTTCCTATCATCCCCTGAGAAGACATCACCATCATCATACTTCTCATAATCACATAACCACTCCCTATGGGGAGTGAAGTGAAAGGATGCACCCAAGTCAATCAACCATGAGTCATGATCTACATGTGTATTTGAAGAAGAAGCCAAATACACATCCCCACCTTCATCTGAGGTGGTTTTTGCCTCTGCAGAAGGAGCATCATCAGATCCCTTTCCTTTCTCAGGAGCTTTAGTCTACAGTCCTTTTTGTAATGCCCTTCCTTTCCGCATTTCTGGCACACCTTTACAAAATTTCCAGGAGATTTAGATCTCCCTCTAGATTTAGATCTCCCACTTGAAACCTTATTCTTGTTTCTATTTTGGGACCTTCCTCGTACAGATAAGGCATCTCCATTATGACCCTCCATATTTCTCTGTCTCATTTCCTCCGACAGCAAGGCTGAGACAATATCATTAAAATTCAAGGTAGTTGTATTGCTACCTATTGCAATAACTAGTCTGTCCCACGAGTCTGGTAGAGAACATAATAAACTGATGCACTTATCTTCATCTAAGATTTTAATATCAACAGATGATAGCTAACTTACCACATTATTTAAGGCATTTAGATGCTCTGCCATTGAGTCTCCATCCTTCATCCTCAGGCTATACAACTTTTTTCGTAGGAACAATTTATTCACCAGAGATTTACATTGGTACAAAGTCCCTAGCTTGTCCCACAAAGTCTTCACCATAGCTTCTCCAGATACATTCAAAAGTACTGAATTTGAGACACACAACCGTATTGTGCTCTTTTCCTTCTGATCCAGTTTCTTCCAATATTCATATGACATTGCTGTTGGTTTAGTACCTGGATCTACCTTGATCCACTGATCTTTATCCACCAGCAGATCCTCCATCTTGAGCTTCCACAACTCAAAACTCTGACCATTAAATTTCTCGATCTTTATCTTCCTGCCGCTCGCCATATTCTTTCACCACAAGAATTGATCTCACAGTTCTCCCATTGAACAAGGTCTGCCTCAGGCCTGAGCAAAAAACCCCTCAGCAGCAAAGGCGTCCCCTTGAAGCCAAAACTGCTCTGATACCAAATGTAGGTTTTAACCCTGTACAAAAATTATCTGCAAACGAATGTTAAAGATAGAAAATAAATAGTAGTGAGAGCATAAAACATAAAATAGATAAACATAGAGATTTTCCCTTGGATCCCAATTGGGGATGACCAGCTTGATTTTTCATTATATTACTTTTAGTGTTACAACAGACATATATACATGATGAAGCATACATAAACCCCAATCCATTAACCCTGGATTATAACATAACCAAAGTTCCCTTGACCGGATATACAAAATACTAGGGGCCTAAACCCATCATGCCCCAAAACCATGTGCAAACCCATGCAAAAAACCATGGGCGGGTCCACCCACTAGAAAATAAGGACAATTTTTTTTTTTCTGGGGCGCTGCCCCGGACCTTGACAAGGGGGGCTACCGCCCCCCCTGTGAACCCCCCGACATTGTGCCCAACGCAATTTACAGGGGGGGATATTGCCCCCTCGCGCGTGATTAGTAGTGGAAAGAATATAACACAAACCCAACAAGAGGCATTATTCTAGGACAAAGAGTATCAGTATCGGTAGACATTGGAGCTACCCATAACTTTATTGACACTCAGTTGGTGCAGAGGAGGGACATTCACATAGAACATTTTGAGGGTTTCTCTGTTTTGGTTCCTAGAGCTAGAACCATGCAGTGTGCCAAATATGTTCCAGCATTAACCATCACTATGGGAACCTACACATTGACAGACCCCTTCTTTGTGGTTGATATTCTAGACACCAATGTGATGTTGGGTTTCTAATGGTTAATCACCTTAGGGAAGGTTACCACAGATTGGGAAAAATTAGAGATGGAATGGACAGAAAAGGGGAGTGGTAAACATCAGAAAATCAAAGGCATACACACCTATCCACCCTAGATTGTCTCAACACACAGGATGGAGGTTGATTTGCATAGAGGGGACACAGAGTGGGCAGTAGAACTGTGTATGTAAGAAGCAGGGGGAAAGGATTCACTAGTATATTCAGATGTACAATCTATTTTGGACTGATATTCCACAGTATTTGGAGATATTCCACCGGGGAGACCTCCCGACCGAGGATTTGAGCACACTATTGATTCGGAGCAAGGGATCCAAGAAGTGATCACCACACCCTATAAGGATGAGATTTAAAAGGCCATTTAGGAGCTTTTGGCCTTAGGACACATTCTTCCTAGCACCAGTCCTTTTGCCTCTTCAGTGGTTTTGGTGAAGAAGAAGGTTGGGACATTGAGGATGTGCATTGATTATAGAGCCTTGAAAAAAAAATACCATGAAGAACAGATACCCAATTTCCAAGGTCAAAGAATTGATGGGTGAACTAAGAGGGTCCAAGTATTTTTCCAAGATTGATTTGAGATTGGGGTATCATCAAATCAGAGTGAGGAATCAAGACATCCCCAAGAAAACATTCTGATGTCACTATGGCCATTTTGAGTTCTTGGTGATGCCTTTTGGGCTAACCAATGCTTTGAAAACATTCCAATCTTGCATGAACCACATTTTCCATGGTCACTTGAGAAAATTTTTATTGGTCTTATTTGATGACATTCTTATTTACAGTCGCACATGGAAGGAGCATCTACAACATATTGAGGTAGTATTGTGCATTTTTGACGAGAAACAATTCTATGCTAAGCTCTCCAAGTGTGAGTTTGGGCTCATAGATATGCTCTATTTAGGCCACATCATTGGAGTAGATGGGGTGAGAGTTCATGAAGAGAATATCCGTGCTATCATAGATTGGCCCGAGCCAAAGAATGTCATAGAAATTCGAGGGTTTGTAGGAATTTGTACCTATTACCAGAAGTTTGTTAAAGGGTTCTCTCAACTAGCAGCACCACTTACAGATCTAACTAAGAAGGGAGCTTTCAGTTGTACAGCCATAGAACAAAGAGATTTTGATAATCTCAAGGAGGCAATGAGTAGCTTCCCAGTATTAGTTCTACCATATTTTACCCAACCCTTTGTGTTGGAATGTGATGCTTCATGTGAAGGCATTGGAGCAATATTGATGCAAGGGGGACACTGCATAGCTTTTGAGAGTCAAATGTTGCTGCCACATGAGAAGCTGTATCCCATATATGATAAGGAAATGTTTTCTATTATGCATGCCTTAGCTAAGTTCTAGAAATATTTGGTGGGTAACATATTCCGAGTGAAGATTGATTACAATAGTCTTCGATTCTTTGTTGAGCAGAAGCAACTTCAGGAGAGGTAGCAGAAATGGGTGAGTAAGATCCAAGCATATGACTTTGACATAGAATATGTCAAGGGGAAGATAAATGTAGTGGCATATGCTCTATCTCAGAGGCCAGCAGTGTTGTCCTTGATGAGCATGGATACAGATTGGAAGGCTCAGTTGCAAGTGGAATATTCCAAAGATCGCTTTGCATGTGAGATCCTAGATGGATAGGTGACTGATGAGAGGTATAGAGTGATGGATGAGGTCATCTATTACTGAGATCGGGTCATCTTGACTAGATATTCTAAGCTCAAGAAGAATATTTTGCAGGAATCACATGATTCACCACTTGCGGGGCATCAAGGATTCACTAAGACATACTGGGCTATTCAGTAGAGATTCTCATGGAAGGGTCTCAAGGAGGATGTGCTCCAACACATCAAGGAGTGCGTAGTTTTCCAGTAGAACATAGGGGAGCACAACCATCCTGCAAGATTTTAGCAGCCACACTCTATTCCAGATGGAAAATGGGGAAGTATATCCATGGACTTCATCACTGGTCTACCTATAGTTCTGGGTAAGGATTGTATCTTTGTAGTTGTTGATCGACTAACAAAGTATTAAAATTTATTTGATATTTATGCATGATATACTACTTCACAGGTAGCTGAGATCTTCTTTAGAGATGTGTTTAGACTCCATGGTCTCCCAAAGACCATAGTCAGTGATCGAGATATCTACTTCATGGGTGGATTTTGGCAGGCTATTTTTCAGTTAGTGGGTATTGAGTTGACACCAAGTACTAGCTATCACCCACAAACCAATGGAAAGATAAAAATAGTAAACAAGTGGTTGGAAGGCTAATTTCAGAACTATGTTTCGGGGCAGCAAAGAGCATGGTTGCGTTGGCTCCATTTGGGGGAGTATTGCTACAACAAAACCTTTCATATGTCCATTGGCATGACCCCATTTCAAGCTCTTTATGGGTATGATGCTCTATCACTTTATGATGTGATGTTTGGAGTAAGTAAGGCTCCTAGAGAAAAGGATTGGGTTTAGGAGAGTAAGGATATACTTCGGGCCCTCAAGGACAACATTTCTACAACAAAAAACCAACAGAAGATATATGCAGACGATGGTCAGATAAAGAGGCAGTTTGAGGTGGATGATTTGGTCTATCTTCGTCTTCAGCCATATATACAGTCTACACTTAAGGAGAATGGGGATGAGAAGTTTAAACCTCAGTTCTATGGGCCATACAGGGTGATTCGTTGTGTTGGAGAAGTAGCATATGAGTTAGAGCTTCTTCTATGGGGAAAGATCGATAACATTTTTCATGTCTCATGCCTCAAGAAGGCCATTGGACAACATGTGGTTTCTACCATGGATCTCCCACCTAATGATGATTAGGGCCATCTATTTTTGTATCTGGAGGCTATCTTGGATACTCAGGAGAGGCAGCTAAGGAGCAGGGTGATTAGAGTATATCTGATTCGATGGAGGAATCTACTTGATGAGGATGCCACTTGGGAAGGAGAGAAGTTTTTGTAGCATCCTTATTTATTGTTGCTTTAGGACAAGAAACATTTGGGAGGAGAGGACTGTAATATTCCCAATTAGCTTTTAGCTACTTGGAATATTATATGTTGCTTCTTGTCATATTCTAGATGAATAAGTGGGGTAGGGATACCCTTAAATCTCTTTAGTAGGAATAAATCACTTCCAATATGGATGTGGATCAGTTTAGATAGTAAAAAAAAATCCACCTTGGGTGTGAATGGGGGAAATGCATGTAGAATGGGTCAAGTTTGACCAAATCAACAATGCGGCCAAAGAAGAGATTGGAGCTAGTGGGGACAACACAGTTTTGGAGGAGTATTTGCATGGAAGTAACCTCATAAATGAGTGGGGCCAAGGGTGAGGAAGCTCATAGAGGATATGAGAGAAGGGATGGCAGCCATGAGAGGCATTCAAAATATTTTTTATGTTTGATTCTTATGAATTCTTTCATGCTTCATCTATTTAGCTGAGTTTGTTGTACTATTTAGTACAAGGGTATTTTCTAGGCAGGAATCCCACACTCTACCTTGGAGGACTTGAGAAGGCCATATAGGAGGGTTATTCTGATATTCATTTCCACCATCTGGCATTGGGACAAGCAGTCACCTTCAGCCATAGTGTAGTCTCCTTGAGGAACTGCATTATTTTGCAGGGTGTTGCAGTGGAGGGTTGAGAAACCCTATTTATGAACTAGTTTCCTAGTGAAAGGTGCAGCCTTTCACCCGGAAAGCTAGGGAGGAGAAGTTACAGCCATATCTTTGTCATTTCAGCCATGTTCCAGTAGAGCTTCAGTGATACAACGTGATTCAACCGTTGTAGTTTTCACTTTTTTCATCTTGTGCCCTTCAATAAACCCTTGTCAGGTCATCTTGGGATTGTGTTCGAGAGACTAGTTCTCCATTTTCAGCTCCTTTTGAGTAATATATCATTAGATCCATTTTTTTCAATTTTCCTGTAGCAGTAACACTCATTGGGACTGCACTGTCATGTATTCTGGCATTTTTGTACTGCAACATCCTTTGGGATTCTAGTGTTTCAGGGCTTTGGAGGCTTTTTTGCCTAGCTTGAGGAATTTCTTCCTCAACACATTGTATATTTTGTTGCTGTAATACATAATCTAATGGATCTATGATTTTCTCATGTGTTTTGCATTACTATTTGCTGTACATTTTGGTTTGGTGTTCAATATTGTTGTCTTTCCTAATTTGGAGTATTACAATTTTTGTAACTGAGTTGAATTGTATGGGGGAATTCTCGGTTGAAACTGACACCCCAGTTTGAATTGATAAGGTGGTAAAATTAAGACAATTAAGTCAAGTAAGTCTTCAAATAAGTAATATTATTTGAACTTGTCATTTGTATTTTGGGTGCATTTTCGACAGTGTTCAACACCCTTCTTTTTCCAATAAACACAATAAAGTCAGTACAAAGTTCATAACATCAAGCAAGCCAGTGTGAAGCTCATTGAAACAACAATTAAATAAATCAAGTTCAAATCTAACGCAAGTAAATGTAATATTCAAACAACAATCAATCCAGTTGAAATATACAAAAAATGACTGCGAATTCCAGTGAGCGTGAAACAAGAAAAACAAGTTTCACCAAGCAAGGGATCAAGCAACCTCCAAAGCAATTGAGTGTGTCATTCAAATCAAGCGAGCGAATTCAATCCAACAAGTTCAAGTCAAGAGATAAATTTCAATACAAGTGAGCCTAAATTCAAGCAAGAGATATCACATGGCGCAACACATCCAACTATTACAAGTTCTTCACAATCTGATCCTATCAAGTGCTGAAGACATGGTGCAAATCAACAAAGAAACTCTTGCTGATATTTCAAGGCATGTACAACAGACAAATGAAACAATTGAGTAACTTCAACTGGATTTGCAACTAAAAAGAAATGAGTTGCAAGAGAAGAGTAATTCTTCCAAGCCATTCACCCATACATATAAAAATGATGATTCCAAGCCTCTCACCCAAACAACTTCAAGTGTTGAAGTTGTCCAAGTTCAACTATCTTCCAAGCCAATCATCATGCCATGGGAAGAAATTCAATGTAACAGAAATAAATGAGGATTAGGATATGTCAAAT